>VZQC01013012.1:490312-910312 GCA_009823505.1 Rhizomys pruinosus | reverse complement strand
CACAAGCCAAGGGGTTGAGGACCCCAAATCTTGAATTTCGGACTGGTGGCTAATATGCTGTTCTCCAGTCTCACCTGCTAGCAAACAACCAAGTCTGATGTACTTATAATGATGCACATGTGAAATAACAGACCAGGGATCTTGTTAGATGGTAAAGGTAAAGAAGAATCCATTTATTGTATGCAGCAATACAGGTAGAATGATGTCATCTCCCAGCGAGGTATCCCACAACCCCTGCATCATGTGCTGTACACATCAGGAGCTACTCTCACACACAGGACAGGGTCAAATATGGACATGCAGGTAGGCAATTAAGATAATGTCGGCACCACCATATAAACTACTCAAAAAACAAAGAAGACAAATGATTCACTCAAAAGATGGAATAAGAGCTAAACACAGACTTCACCAATGAAGAAGTAAAGATGGCTGAGAAACATCTTAACAAATGTTCAACATCATTAATAATTAAGGAAATGCAAATTAATACCACTCTAAGATATCATCATCTCATTCTCATAAGACTGGCTAAGATCAAGAAAACAAAAGACACCAAATGCTGGAGAGGTTGTGGGGAAAGGGGAACATTCATCCACTGCTGGTGGGAATGTAAACTTGTACAACTACTGTGGAAAGTAGTGTGGAGAACACTTAAAAGACTCAAAATGAGCCTACCACCTGACCCAGCCATACCACTTCTGGGTATATATCCACAAGACTCATCCTACTGCAAAGATACATGCACATCTATATTTACTGCAGCTCTTTTCACAATAGCAAAGAATTGGAACCAACCCAAATGCACCTCAACTGACAACTGGATAAAAAAATGTGATACATCTACACAATGGAGTTCTATGCAGGGGTAAAGAAAAATGACATCATGAGATTTGCAGGTGAATGGATGGAACTTGAAGCCATTATGCTAAATTAAGTAACACGGTCCTTCCCCCCCAAAAAAATGGGGAATGGTTTCCCTCATTTGTGGATGCTATACCAAATCTCCCAATTGAAAGAAAAGCTGAGCAATGTTATTTCTATCTGAAAGCAACTGTGATGTTATAATGTGAATATCTTAATGAGTCCTAGAATTAACTTACCACTTACTTTCAGGCATGATAATTAATGCACATGGGCAGAAGGTATATATTCATATTTTAGAGTAACATAAAATTAAAAGAAAAAGTCTGAACCCCTGGGGAAAAGAAATAAAAGGTAATGTCGGCGACCACATGTGACCTGTATTTGCCTACAGTGTCTGACCTACTTTACCCCACATTATTCCTCTCACATTTACCCCTATATCATAAAGATAGTTGTTGAAGCTACCTGTTTCTGCCCCTGTGCATTCTTGTCTTCATCTATCCTGCCAGTCCTCCTTACCTTCCATTAGACTTTATTCACTCTTCCCTTCCTCATTCTAGGAGTCTTGCTTCTTTGAGAGACAGTTTACACTGTTCTTCTCAGCCTCTCGCTGTATGGGTTTCTTCACCAGGGTTCTGAGGGAAGAGGAGGAATAGGAGAAAGAAGAAGAGGAAGAGGAAGAGGAAGAGGAGGAGGAGGCAAAAGCAGGCAAAAGGGAAGGATACAATAGCCTAAAAATCAGGATGAGTTGGCCTCAAATCAACTCTAGAATATTCTTTTTCCTCTCCCTTTCATCTATCTTCTACTCACTTTCTCCTCCTCCTCCCTTTTCCTCTGTCTTCCCCACCTCTCTAATCTTATTTTTCATGAGATTTCAAATGCTATAACTGTCCATGACACTTGGCCTCAGTGCTGTGTCTTTATAAATACTTTAGTTCCTCCACAGTGGTGGATGTCCCTCTCTGTGTGTACTAAACTGTACTTTTATTTCTCTGGCTTCAATCAGATAGATATTTCAGAACATCAATAGCCCAAGTCCAGGAAAGCTTTCTCTTTCCCTTAGTTCCCATTAAATAAATGCCAAGAAATACTGATTTAGGTCTTTGTCAATGTTCTGAGAAGTCAAGGAAAGGCCAGCTCAATGAAAAGTGTAGCCAGAATGATCTTTGCTAGCATCTAAGCAAGCTCCCATGGACACACTGTTCACCAAAGGAGAAGAGTTATTTTGATTCCTTTATTATCCTCCTTGTACAGAATTTAAGAAGTAACTAAGTATAATTTTGACTTAGTCAATATTCAAAAGAACACATAGTTCCTACAGTTATTTATTTATGTATATACTTAAAAAGATGAAAGAACCATGTTTTTATTTTTTTCAATGAAATATTTGAATAAAGGTTCTGCAGATGTTTTCTCTCCCAGTGCCAAGAGCAGGCTGCCTTTCTGGAAAGGGCAACAGCACATTAGCATTTTCTTGAAAATGATAGCACATTTCAATTGCTTAAGAACAGAATGTAGTCCCCACTTCTTAATTCCATTTGCTTTCAACAGATTGGAAGAATTGTTACTTGGTGAGTGACGAAGAGAATCTCTCTCTCTCTCTCTCTCTCTCTCTCTCTCTCTCTTTCTCTTCTCTCTCTCTCTTTCCTCTCTCTCCCCCTCTTCTCTTAACTTTGGATATGCTTTGACTAGCTGTTTTAAGTTCCTGCCTCCTTGACTGCAGTCCTGCCTGCAGTTGGAGTTGAGAGCTAACATAAACCCTTTCTCCCTTAAGTTGCTTTTGGTCGGGGCATTTTATCACAGCAAGAGACATGAAACTAGGACAAAGGTTCAGAGTTGCATTACCTAACAAAGAAAAAGGGACTAAGAGTAAGCTTTACATGATGCAGGAGTCTTCAGAAATTAAGATCAGAGAAATGGAATCTGTGCATTAACACACTGCAGCTTGTGGGTAAACAGTCACAGAAGAACTACTGCACTAAGGGGTTGAGCCAATGTCTTAGGTTCATCAAGGCTGCTTTCTCAGAGTCCTCTTTCTATATACATGTCCTTGAGTATAAGAAGGTGCAGCAAGGTCACCTTCTTATACTCCTCAGTATATTCTGCCTCAGGGCAGAAGGGTGGAGAAGTCCCCTGAGGGAGAGTCCCCTGATGTTCCCTCAAATGCCAAGTTACCACAGCTTGCAGCAGGGCAACCAGAGCTCCACTACTTTCTTAAACACCTCAAATCTGAAATTCAATTTCCTTTTACTGATTTACCCTCAGTGTCTCCTCAGTGTTTGTGATGGTTACTTCTGTGTCAACTTTCTAGAGCTAAGTAATAATAGAAAGATGTTGAGCTTTGCTCCCTGTTCCTTTGAATGTGTTTCCAGAAAATATTAGAATCTGACTTGGTACATAGTCATGTACCATACAGCAATGGTCCCTTACTAAAATGTAAAATGTCATTTCACCCCCTCTCTAGGAGCATGTATTCATACATCCTGGCATATAAGCTTTCATTAATGCATATCAGTTACTACCCAAACATCCTGTGGAGATGCAGAAACCTGTGATCTCAATGTTTCTTCTTGATCAAAATTAAGTACACACCCACAACATTTATATTAATTTAGCAATCACAATCAAACATTGCTTTTAGATATATATATATATATATATATAGATATATATATATATATTTCCTGAACTACCTGCTACTAATATCTGCATTTTTACATTAGAAGGTGATTTCTGAGAGTTTTAATTTGGGGCATTCATCCACCCATCATTGTTCTGAGCTTATTTCTCCATGAAATCTATTCTAGTGCTCAATGACCTTTACCTCTCCCCTTCCACCTGCTCTCCATGTTAAGTACATCCAACTCTACCTGCTCTTTGCATTCTGCTTTGCATTCATTCACAAGTAGTTGTTTTTATGGATTCTTCTCTTGTGACACTCACAAAATAGGAAGCAAGACAAAAGAAGAGTGAAAAAATCACTTCCTGCTCAGGCTAAATAAATACAGTCTCTACAAACCTGAATTATCCAAAGTAGCAATTGATTTTCAAATAAAGAAGTTTCCTGAAATGCTTTTAGAAGGTATTTAGGCAAAAATTTATCTAGAGCTGGATGGTGGTCCCTCAGAATGGGACTAAACTCATACATTAAAAAAAAAAAAAGCAACCAGGTAGTCCTTTCTTCCACATGAAGCTATAGTTAGAAGCTTACCATTTTTGGCAGAGAGACCCTAATCTGAACAAAAATTGCCAGGACTTTGTTCTTGGAATTCTAAATTATGAGAAAAACATTTCTGTTATTTATTTATAATCCCTTCACTTATAGCTATCAGCAAGCCAAACATATTAGAACAAAAAATTGGGACTGAGAAATACAGAGACAGCTTTGAGGCAGTATCTTGACTAGCTGATAGAAGGGATTCGAAGTGAAACAACCTGCACTGGGGTGAGGTGACCATAAGGGAAATGCCCTTAAGGTTCCAGAAGAGGAATGAAGAGAGCTATGGAGAGCTCCTCTGCTTTTCAAAAGAGTTATTATCAAAGCAAAGGTGAGGAACAGAGTGCAGATAGGAATATGAGAAGTTAAAGCCATTCTGATGGCCTCTCAGATGGAACTGAGAAACGTGTTGGACTATGGAGGAAAAACCTCAGGAGATAAACTTCTAAGCATGCCTGACACTGGGTTCTGGACTGAGCAAATAGGAGAGAGGAGCTGGGCACAAGCATTCATTTCTTACTGATTCCTATGTGTGGAAGTCATGTGACCAGCCCACCTCATGCCTCTGCAGTGGTGCCTTCTCCAGGGCGATAAAGGACACCCTTGAACTGTGAGCCAAACAAACATTTCCTTAAATTCATTTTGTTAGCATTTTGCCTTAGCAACAACAAAAAAAGTAACCAATAAATCTTTTGTAGTTGTATTAAAAGTGGGCCTGTGGCCACTGTGAGACTTGAGTGGGCAGTGGTTAGATCAGGGACTTGCCAGGACCACCTGAAGCACAGAGTACCTGGGCATGGCCTAAGTCAGGGTCCCCTCTCCACCCTGCCAACTGGAATTGCTGGCCCCCATAGGCTTTTGACCATATAAAATGCAAAATGCATTCGGTCCAACCCCAAAAGTCCCCACAGTCTCCACCAGTTTCAATGCCATTCAAAAGTCTACAGTCCAAAGCTTCTTCTGAGACTCAGGCCAATCTCCTAAACTGTAAGCTCCTGTAAAATCAAAAGACAAATTACACATTCCCAATGTACAGTGGAACCGAATATACATTCCCATTCCAAAAGGGAGGAATAGAGGCATAGTGAGGAAATACTGGACCAAAACAAGACCGAAAACCAGCAGGGCAAAAACCAAGTCCAGTAGCTCCATGTGCGACTTCTGGGACTTGACTTCCAAAGGGCTTAGATGGCTCAGCTCTTCCAGCTTTGCTTGCAACATACATCTCTTTCTTAGGCTGGTACCACTCCCTGTATGCAGCTCTCCTTGGCAACTATCTCACAGGTCTGGCATCTCGAATGTCTTCTTGGGGTCTCTGCTGCCAACCAGGATTCACAGTCACGGCTTCACACAATGGCCTATCAGGGCCTTCTTTATTCAGAGATGCCCCTGGAGCACTCTGCCTGACCTTGGCAGCTCTCTGAAACCGAGGAGGAAGAACTGATGACCCCTTCACTCTTGAAAACTTCATGCCTCTAAAGCCAGCACCACGTGAATGAAACTGCCGAATCTGGCTGCAAGTTTGGGATGGACTCTGGCCTATTTTAACCACATTTGCAACTTTTCTCTGCCCTGGACTTGTTGGAGGATTAGCTGGGTGTGGTCTTGCCCTGAAAGTATTGATTCTGTTGTTTACTTGTAAATCTTGAGGCCTCTCCTTAATTGCTTTAATCTCCTTATGAAAGGGAGCCTCTCCTTCACATGACTTGGCCCCACCTTTAATCTTCCTAGTGCAGTTATCAGATCCAAACTGTACATTCTGCATTTCTTTCTGCCCCATCTGCTCTTCTTCACTGTAGATCTGCACAATAGTCACCATTAAAAGCCACGCCACCATTTCTACATTAGGCTGTCTTGAAATATCCTCTGCCAAAGACATCAGTCCATTGCTTTTCAACTTAGCATCAGGCAAGCATTTGGGCTGTGGGCAAACTGCTGCCAGACTCTTTATCAAAATATCCCAGTTGCTGCCTAAGTCTCTATTTTCCTCTGGAACTACATTTTTTGCAGCCATGCTTTCTTCCAGGCTTCTACTAAAATGGCCCTTTAAGCTCTGCTTACAGTAGTCAACAGCTTTTCTAGCCCAAAGTTCCAAAGTCTTCCACATTTCTCCAAACATCCACATAGTCAGGTTCTTCACAGCCAACAGCCCACTCTCTGGTACCAATAACTGTATTAGTCACTTTTCTGTTGCTGCGATAAAGCACCATGACCAAGGAACTTATAAAAGGAAGAGTTTATTTGAGCTTACGATTGACGGTTACAGGAAATTAGAGTCCATTGTGGTGGGAGGCATGGCGGCTGGATCTGGAGCAGGAAGCCGAGGGTCACATCTCACAAAGAGCACAGGAAGCAGAGAGAGAGCAACTGGAGACCATGAGGCTTGCCAAACTCACTAAGCCTGCCCCCCAGTGACACACATCCTCCAGCATGGCCACACCCCCCAAGACCTTCAAAAACAGCGCCACCAACTGGAGACAAACGTCTGAATACCTAGAGCCTATGGGGGACACTCATTCAAACCACCACAGCGTCCAAGTGTATATTTTGGAGAACCTTCAGAATAGAAAGGGAAGAGTGAATTGGACATCCAATATATAAACAAAATTGAAATCCTGAAACCTAGACAAGTCAACACTCCATAAACAAGCAGGGAAAAAAAGGCATCTGAAGGAGGTAAGCAAAGCAAGCCTTCAACTTGGTGATAAGGCATTTGTGACTCATATCAGAATACAGGCAAAAAAAGGGAAAACCACATCCCATGGACACAACAAATGGACAACATGGGAAAGGTGTAGGTTAATTCCACACCAAGCTCTACCAACCTTGTAGGAGATTGTTACAGTGAGATCACCCTGAAGGTGACCCAAGAAACAGATCTCGGAGGAACAATTGAAGACCTATTCAGAAAAATTAAAGAATATAAAGAACAAGTCAGAGAACTAAGGAGAGAGAATGAAAAACTCAAGAAGGACCTAGAGGAAGACAATGACAAACTTTGGAAAGAACTTAAGGGAGAGGATGACAAGCTCCAGAAGGAAGTGGAAACACTGAAAAAGGAAGCCAACCAGCAAAGTAAGGAGCACCAAGAAGAGATTGAGAAGCTCCAAAAAGAAGTGAAAATACTAAAGAAATCACAGGCTGAAATGAAAAAAGGAAATAGAACACTCATCCAATCAAGAGGAAAGGAATGGAAAAGGCTTCGGAAATAGAATGGAGGAAGCAGAACAAAGAATATCAGACATGGAAGATAACACAGAACAACTAAAAACCTCAAGTTAAGATTATGAAAAATTTAAAAATACACAAAAGTGGAACAACCAGGAAATATGGAACACTATGAAAAGATCAAACCTCCACATCATAGGAGTAAATGATGGAGAAGAATCCCAAAAGAATACTATTGATCAGATCTTCAGCAGAATAATAGATGAAAAATTCCCCAAACTAAAAAAAGACAAAGCCATACAAATACAAGAAGCACAAAGAACCCCAAACAGACAAGATCAGAAAAGACACTCCCCATGCCATATCATAGTTAAAATGCTAGATGCCCAAAACAAAGACAAAATTCTGAAAGCCACAAGAGAAAAACAAGTCACATATGAAGGGAAACCCATCAGACTTACGACTGACTTCTCAACACAAACCATGAAAGAAAGAAGAACATGGAGCAAAGCATTCCCAGTGTTAAAGGACTATGGATGCCAACCCAGGTTACTATACCCAGCAAAAATGTAGATTATAGTTGAAGGAGAGAGAAAAATTTTCCATGACATAAACAAGATGATAGAATACATATCTGGAAAACCAACCCTTCAGAAAATACTTGAAGCAATTAAAGGACAGAAGAGATGAGCAACCATTCCCAAGCACCTAGAAAGAGAAACTAATAAAAACATAATTGCATAAGTAGAAACTGAGCAATTATAATCTTAAATATTAATGGACTAAACTCCCCAATCAAAAAAACATAGACTGGGAGATTGGATTAGGAAGCAGAACCCACCTATATTCTGTCTACAAGAAACCCATCTCAACCTCAAGGAGGAACCAACTTAAGGTGAAGGGATGGAAAAAAATATTCCAAGCAAATGATACCAAAAAGAAAGCAGGTGTTGCTATTTTAGTATCAGGCAAAATAGACTTCGAAGTAAAAGAAATCAAAAGAGACAAAGAGAGCCATTACATCTTTATCAAAGGAACAATTGACCGTGAAGACTTCACAATCATGAATATATATGCACCGAACTCTGGTGTACCAAACTTTATAAAAACAATTCTTCAGGACATCAAGTCACAGATTAGCCCCAGCACAATAATAGTAGTTCAATACCCCCACTAAGTCCTTTTGACAGATCAAAAGGACAAAGAATAAGCAGTGACATCATTCATGATACAATATACCAAATGGACTTCACAGACATCTATCGAATATTCTACCCAAATACCAGAGAATACACTTTCTACTCAGCATCCCACGGAACATTCTCCAAAATAGACCACATACTGGGACACAGAAGAAATCTCCACAAATACAAAAAAATTGAACTAATTTCACGCATTCTATCAGACCACAGTGCAATAAAGCTCAATATCAACACCAGGATAAGCCCTACTATCTACAAGAACACATGGAGACTAAACAACACTCTCCTGAATAATGAATGGGTCAAGGAAGAAATAAAGAAAGAAATAAAAGTATTCCTGGACCAGAATGACAATGATAATATAACAGAACAAAATATTGCAACACTTTAAAAACAGTCCTAAGAGAGAAGTTTATAGCCCTGGGTAACTACATTACAAAAACAGAAAGAGCACAAGTGAACGATCTAACACTGCAGCTAAAAGCCCTCAAGAGGCAACAACAGATGAACCCTAAACACAACAGACAGGAAGAAATAACAAAAATCAGAGCAGAAATCAATGAAATAGAAACAGAGAAAATCATACAGAAAATCAGTGAATCCAAAAGTTGATTCTTTGAGAGAATAAACAAGACAGACAGAACTCTAGCCCAGTTAACCAAAAGAAAGAAGGAACAACTCCAAATCAATTGAATCCATGATGAAAGGGGAAATAACACAACAGACAATGAAAAGATCCAGACAATCATACAGGAATACTTCAAAAACCTATGCTCTACTAAGTCTGAAAATCTAGAAGAAATGGATGAATATCTGAAATCTGGGCTCAACCAAGAAGAGATCGACAGCTTAAACAGACCCATAATATATGAAGAAATTGAAGATGTAACAAGAAACCTCCCAACTAAAAAAAGCCCAGGCCCAGATGGTTTTAAGGCAAAATTCTATAAAACATTTCAAAAAGACAACCATTACTACTCAAAGTGTTTAGAAGGATGCAAACAGAGGGAATCCTCCCAAATTCCTTCTATGAAGCCAGCATCACTCTAATACCAAAACCAGGCAAGGATACAACCAAAAAGGAGAACTATACGCCTATCTCATTAATGAACATAGATGCAAAAATTCTAAACAGGATACTTGCAAATTGCACACAGACCCACATCAAGAAGATCATCCATCATGACCAAGTTGGATTCATACCAGAAATGCAGGGATGGTACAACATACGAAAATCAATAAATATTGGCAAACATATAAATGGACTGAAAGACAAAAACCACACGATCATCTCAATTGATGTAGAAAAAGCCTTTGACAAAATCCAGCATCCCTTCATGCTTGAAGTCCTAGAGGGAATTGGATTGGAGGGATCATTCCTCAATGTAACCAAAGCCATATACAGGAAACCCACAGCCAATATCATCCTAAATGGGGAAACAACAGAAGCATTCCCTTTAAAGGTAGGAACTCAGCAAGGCTGCCCCCTGTCACCACTCCTCTTCAATATAGTGCTTGAAACCCTTGCTAGGGCAATAAGGCAAGAAAAGGAAATTAAAGGAGTTCTAATTGGAAAAGAGGAAGTCGAACTATCCCTTTTTGCTGATGATATGATTGTCTACCTAAGGGATGCTAAGAACTCCACCAGAAAACTCCTAGAAATGATTAAGAGCTTTGGTAAAGTGGCAGGATACAAAATAAATCTAGAAAAATCAGTAGCCTTTCTTTATGCCAACAACAAGCAACTGAAGAAGGACTGCAAGGAGAACTTCCCACTCACAATAGCCTCAAAAACAATAAAATACCTAAGAACAAACCTAACCAAAGACACCAAAGATCTCTATAACAAAAATTTAAAACCCCTGAAAAATGAAATTGAGGAAGACATCAGAAGATGGACCTCCCATGCTCATTGATTGGGAAAATAAATATAGTAAAAATGTTCATCCTACCCAAACTAGTGTACAGATTTAATGCAATCCCAATCAAAATCCCCAAGAGTATCTTAACAGGCTTGGAAAGATAAATCCTAAATTTCATTTGGTAAATCAAAAGACCCCGAATAGCCAAAGCAACCCTGAGTGAAAAGAGCAATACAGGGATGATCGCTATACCCGACATCAAACTATACTACAGGGCTATAGTCATGAAACAGCCTGGTACTGGCACGAAAATAGACCCATTGAACAATGGAATAAAACTGAAGATCCAAACCTGAGCACATACAAGTTCATCCATCTCATATTTGACAAGGGGGCCAAGAAGACACAATGGAGGAAAGACAGCATCTTCAGTAAGTGGTGTTGGCAAAACTGGATCACCACTTGTAGAAGAATGAAATTAAACACCTACCTCTCACCCTGTACAAAAGTCAATTCCAGGTGGATCAAAGACATCAACGTGAAACCCAAAACTCTGGAGGTGATAGAAGAGAAACTTGGCAGCAGACTACAAGACATAGGCGTAGGAAAAGACTTCCTAAATCAGACATCAGCTGCACAAGAAATAAGATAGACAATTGATAAATGGGACCTCATTAAACTCAAAAGCTTCTGTACATCAAAAAAAAAAAACATTAAAGGAAGTGAAGAGAAAACTCACAGAGTGGGAGGAAACCGTCACTGCAGATACATCTGACAAAGCGTTAATTTCCAGAGTATACAAGCTACTCAAAAAACAAACGAAGAAAGAAAGCCAAATGAATCACTCAAAAGATGGAGCAAAGAGCTGAACAGAGAATTCACAAGTGAGAAATTAGAGATGGCTGAGAAACATCTAAAAAGTGTTCAACGTCACTATAATTAGGGGAAATGTGAAATTAAAACCACTTTAAGATATCATCTCACTCCAATTAAGACTGGCTAGGATCAAGAAAACAAATGGACACCAAGTGCTGGATGGTTGTGGGGAAAGGGGAACACTCTCACCACTGCTGGTGGGAATGTAAACTTGTACAGCCACTAGGAAAAGCAGTGTGGAGAACCCTTGGAAGACTCAACATGAGCTTACACCTGACCCAGTCTTAACCACTCCTGGGTAATATACCCACAAGACTCTTCTTTACCAGAGATACATGCACAGCTATGCTTATGCAGCTCTGTTCACAATCGCAAAAAATCTGGAACAAACCCAAATGCCCCTCACTGAGAGTGGAAGAGAGAAAATGTGGTACATCTACACAATGGAGTTCTCTGCAGCAGAAAAAAAAAAAAAAAAAAGAGAGAACATCACGAACTTTTCAGGTAAATGGATGGAACTGGAAGATACTATGTTAAGTGAAGTAACACAGTCCCAGATAAACAAATGATGAATGGTATCCCTCATCTGTGGATGCTAGTGCCAGTAACCTAGTTGTAAACATTTCTTGTTGGGAGTGATGCATATCGGAAAGAACAACAACACCAACAACCAAAAAGACTACATCAAAGAACTGACTGAAAGGGTGAATCTGGTGGGGTGGGAGGTGGGGGGTGGGAGGGGGACATGGGTCTAGATTAGATTTGTAACATAATCTTATACAAAAATATATATAAAATAATGAATTAATAAAATTTAAAAAGATATTAAAAAAAGACAATGGAAGGAGGGGCCCAGGCGCATGATGGCATTCATAAGATTGGGCTCTCCAATAGGATATAAGGTTTTCAAGCCTGCACAGTAGCTGCCACCAACTCTGTGTAATTTCTGGAACACGGAATTCACAATCATGAAAGCAGAGTCACAGAGATCAAAAAAGGAAACTGTGAAAGCATCGCCTGGGCACATAGGCTAAATGGTAGGCCGTGCTGACACTCTCCCTATAGCCATGGCCAGTGGGCCTGTGCAGTGGATCCTCCAGGGTACAGTGCCAGCCAGAGAACATGCCCACCTCACTGCAGGTGTGAGAGCTGCATTATGGATCAGCATCACCCCAGTGCAGTCTGTGAGAGCTGCACCATGGGCTATCCCCAGCAGAACCACGGGGATTAGGTCGCTCAGAGTACTGGGAACTCACATCATCCCAGGGGTGTCTGGAAAGCAGGTATACTATTTCACTTTGCTTGTCTAATAAGATATTAGACTTATTTGAAATCTGTTACCCCCTTCTCCTCTCTTCTCTTTCTTTTAGAATGGGAAAGTCTATACTGGAAGCCTATAGCAATAGTATGTTGATTTTAGGAAGCAACTTGCCTCAGTATAAATCCTAGCTTCAATTGCATCCTTATCTGATTTAGTTAATTTTTACATGAGGCTGGAATTTAAACTTCTGTTAGTGCTGGACTGTGATGGTTGGTTTTAATGGCAACTTTCCAGAAATTGGAATCATCTGAGTAGGAAACCTCAATTGAGAAATTGTCCTAATTGCCTGAACTGATATTGGATGAGCCTCCCTATCCCCCAAAAGTGAGTGTCTCCTTCTGCTAGCTTCCCAAGTATAAAGGGTCATGAGGAAAGGAAGATCATTTGCCTTCTGCATGGTGGGTCTTCCTTCTCACCTCTGAGTCTCACCTCTGAGTCGACATATCCTATTGCTGATGATTATGATTTGTGGTGACATCAGAGCCAGCATTTCCAGACCCCCATTGCTGACTGAGGACCAGCAGCTCTTCAGAAGCCCTCCAGGTTTCGGCTCCAGATTGGGATTTCTGGGACACCCAGTCCCATGGACTACTGGAGTCTTGTCCTCTCCGGTCTGAGACACCTACCCAGCCTCCAGGACTAAGCAACTACTGGATCTCAGCCTCTCAAGTAGATTCAGCTATTGTTACAATCTCAAGGTAGAGCTGAATAATAAATTTATTTAATATACATAGCCATTCTGTCAGTTCTGTTCCTCGAGAACCTTGACTAATACATTTAGTGAGTTAAAACTCTGGAGGCTACTGGGGAAAAATGAATGCATTTTCTGTTAGCGAACAAGTATTTGGGGAATTGCAAGCAAAATTCAATTAGCTGCATACTTGTGTTCCCTCAGGATCACATGTTAAAATGCCCCAAAGTGAAGTTATTAAGAAATGTGGCTGTTGAAGATGATTATGTTAGGAGAGGAGAGACCTCATAAATGACATTAGCATCTGCAATGTTTGGATGTGGGTTGGATATGGGTTGAGTTTGTCCCCAGGATCTCCTGTGTGGGGAGGTTGGTCTCTGTTGTGGCTATACTGAGAGGTGCCATAGACTTTAAAAGGTGGTTCCCAGGTAGAGGTCCTCAAGTCACTGTGAATTCAGATAGTTCTTGTGGAATCCTGAGGTAGTTCTTGTGAGTGAGTTGTCAGACAGGCTGACCTCAGACTCTGTCTCTGAAATTCCATCTGGTGATGTGATCTCATCTGAATGTACTACAAACACTGTGATAATCTACCATGATTTCCCCTCCAGGGCCATGCTAATAGGCAGTGCATAACCTTGAGCCCATAAAATACAAGCTGAATAAACCTTTTTTACTGAATTATCCAACCTCAGATATTTTGCTACAGTAACAAAAATTTGACCAAGCCTATGAGCTTATAAAAGAGGCCTGGAGAGCTATCCAGTCTCTTTTCAAGTAAAGAAATAGTAGAAAGCCAGAAGTTGTCAGTTCGAAAGGGGATCCTCTGGCACCCCCCATAATGTTAGCACTCCAATATCAAACTAGCCTCCAGAACTCTGAGAAATAAACCTCTATTCTTTATAGATCATTTTGTCAGTCAACTTTTCATCACTGGTAAAAATACCTAAGACATCAATGTATAAAGAGAAAAGGTTTATTATAACTGACAGATTTGGAGCCAAATAACTTGAGGCTTGATTGGTCCTGGTGATTTTGGTCTGTAGTGATGCAGCATATTTTGAAAGAGCTATGAGACGACAAAGAAAAAAAATGCTGTCTTCATGACCAGGAAGTAAAGACTCAATGGAAGAGGAGGTGGAGCCTCTAGAACTCCTACATCTTAAATTCTGCCATTGCTCAAAATTCCAAGTCTGAAGAATCCTTCAAGAGTCAAAGCAGGGACTGAAACTGTGGCTCATGGTAAAGTGCTTGCCTGTCATATGCATGACCCTGAACTTGATACTCCATACAAAATAAATATACAAATATAAATAAGTCCCCCAACACAAACACACAAAATCAAAGCAAACTTAGTTGTAAACCTTTATAAAAATAAAAGAAAGTTTCTACCTTCCTTCCAATGTAAAATGCTGAATCAGACGCAGAGTGTATACTTCCATTTACCAAGGAGGAACAGAAAAATTAAATGCGGTGCCTAGTCTAAGTAAAGACCAAATCCAGCACGGCAAATATTAAATGTCAGAGTTCTATGATCAATGTCTGGGCGCAGTGGAAGTACGTGAATCCCCAGACCTTAACCAGCCTCGTCAGTACAGCCCTGCAGACTGCCTTCAGCCTCTTTCCCTGGGCTGGCAGCTCTAACTTCTGGAGGTCCCCACTATAGGTCAGGCTTCATTCCAACCCTCAAGGCCTCACCCTGTCCAAAGCTGATTGTAGGCACTTTGATCCTTTTCTCCCACCTTTTCCTTTTCCATGTCATTCAATGCCTCCACAGCTCCTTAACTCCTGTAGTTTACATCTCATCTAAACCAGCATCCAGGGCCTGGCTTTAAGGTAGGCACCAACCAGAGCTTTATCATGCTGGACCAGGGTCCCCTTGGCCATGGCTGTAACAACATAGAAGGCCATCGATTGATGCACATGGGAAAACAGGCCCTAGGGAAATGGAGTCCTTATGAAGTCGTCATGAAGATGATCAGGACATCCCAAGGCTGCCTCCTCAAAGACTGTCCTGGAAAACATATAGGAAGAATTCCTGAGACATGCTCAAGGCATTCCTACTTTTCTGATGAAAAGCATTTGGTGTAAAAAAATACTTAGTACAAATCGTCACACTCTCCTTTGCTAAAAATTTAGAGGCGTTCATATTCTGGCTAACTTGCCAAATTTTTAAAAATTTAGGTTAGGCGATAAAGTAGTGGGTGTTTTCACACAGATAGATCATTAGACTTTGTTACTTGTTCCTATAGCTGCTGCCCTCCTTCACTCCCCACTTCCTTCCCCCTCTTAGTCCCTCTTCTGCCTTCTTGCCACATGTATTCCTCTACCCTTAGCTCAGGTAAGATCTCCTTACCCTCTGATCATGCACATGAAATCCACATTCCACATTTAAAGGAAAACATGCAGTTTTTATCTTTTTGAGTCTGCTTCATCTTGCTTGACATGATGTTTTTAGTTCTTCCCATTTTTCTGAAATGCCACAATTCAGTTTATCCTTATGCTTTCATAAGATTTCGTTGTGTATATGAGCCGCATTTTCATTATCCAGTCAACTGCTGATGGACATCTGTCTGAGTTGGTTGAATTTCCTGCTTATTATAAATACTGCACTTTTGAACACAGATGTTCAGGTATCTCTGTAGTAGGTTGACTCAGAGTCCTTCTGGTATCTCTCTAAAAGGGGTATAACTAGGTCATGTGGCACTTTAATTTTTAGTCTTTTGAGGAATCTCAAACTTAAAAGTTCTTTAAATCTGATTTTATTTATTTGGGGTCCTGATTCTCATAGTAAATTTGAGTAAAAGCAACTACTAATACTGATAACAATCTGAATACTTTTATTCCTTCAAAATTTTTTGTGTGAAAGACTAATCCATCACTTTAGATTTTGTCCTCAGAATGTGTTCATCTAGGACTACAGTAACAGAGAACAAAAAGTGGAGCACAGAGGTACGAAAACTGCCGTTTTCAAGGAGGAGTGAAGAAGAGAGTTTAAAGTTACAGAAAAGGCAGGTTCAAAAGCAACTCTAATTGAAAGATATTATGCCATTAGAGAAAAACTGGACATGATGCACTGCTCAAAAACAACCATCTTGTGCTTCCACGGGATCAATAAAAAACACAGTGACCAATGCAACTGTGATACAGTGAGGCCAGGTCCCACCCCTAGCAGAATTGTGAGTGTTGTCAATGACATGCCAGTTTTGCAGGGTAAAAGATGCAAGTCTTGTGCCATGGTTCCAGATGGCTGCTGAAGCCCAACAGGTTCAGAGTCCCTCCAGGGACACCCTGAGAGGCCACCGTGGGAAGCAGTGAAGATGAACCCTAAAATGTAAGTAGGGACCCCAGGATATTGGAGATGCCAGAACCATGAGTCATCTGCCCAAAGAAAGCTGCGGCACAGAGTGGAAGCAGTCCAAGGGAGACGCTGCACCTGCTGTGAGCCTGGAGCTGGAGGAAGGGACTGCCTAAACTCTAGAGCCCAGACAATTCCACCCTGAGCCCAGACGCAGGCCTTGCAGCTGAGGAGTTTAAATGTTTCTTCTGCTCTTTCTCGGTTTTGTCTTGATCCTATCTCCCCTTACTGTGCTCCCTTTCCCCTTTTGAAATGAGCTTGTTTACTCTGTCCTATTGTACATTGGAAGAGTGTAAGTTTTTTATTATTATTATATGGGGCCTCACAGCTAAGGGATTGACTGAGTCTCAAAAACCACACAGCACCTACTCTTTTAAACAGTTTACACTCTGTCAAAGTCCATGGACACATTTCAAGTTAGTCTGAATATATTTTGCATTATTAGATTGCCATGAACCTGAGAGAAGAGGTGGGAGGTCATGGTTTAAGAGATATATATTTGGGTGTCAAGCTGAAAGAGGGTGTACTTATGATAATATTGATTGTCAACATTTGCGTGGGTGTTGTCTGTATGTATACTTGTTCTTGTGTGTGTGCATGTGTGCATGTGGGTACATGTATACATGTGTGTATGTGTGGAGGCCAGGATGCAGCATCAGGTGTCTTCCTCTCAGTCACTCACCATCTTATTTTTGAGTCAGTCTCGCACTGAACATCAGCTCCTGGGTTCAGCTAGACTGACTGGACAGCAAGCTCCAAAGAGTCTGACTTTTTCCTGTGTGCTTGGGATACCAACTTTGATTCTTCTTGATTGTGTGGCAAGAACTTTAATGATTGATCTATCTCCCAAGCCTGTTGATTGGTAATTTGACAGTATCTAGATCACCTAGGAAACAAACCTGTGAAGACAGCTGAGAAGGATTTTTCTATATTAGGTGAACTGAGATGGAAAGACCCACCCAAACTATGGGCAACACCATCCACATCCTGGGTCCAAGACTGAATTCAAAGGAGAAAATGAGCCAAGCACCAGAATGAAAGCTTCTTTGCTTCCTGATTGCTTGAAGCTCCTGCTACTGTGACTTTCTCCCCAGGATGGTCTGTAACCTCCAGCTGTAAGCCAGCAGAAGCTCTTTCTTCTTTAAATTGTATTTATTGAAAATAAAAATTTTTTTGGTGTTTTTGAGACAGGGTCTCCCTGTAGCCCCAGCTGTCCTGGAACTCACTATGTAGACCAGGCTGGCCTTGAACTCACAGAGATCTGCCTGCCTCTGCCTCCCAAGTGCTGGGATTACAGGTGTGCACCACCACACCCGGCCTGTTTTTGTTGAATATTTTACCACAGTAATAAGAAAAGTAGCTGATGCAAAAGATGTGTCACTCTAAGACATTAAATTCCCTGTTAATTTAAATGGATGTTGTCATTCAATTCAAATAATAAATCGACTTAGTGTACTGACACTGGCCCTTTGGATAGGGCACTGAGGAGGTAGTAGACATATTCATAAAATTGGCAATACTGTGATCTGGGACACAGATTTGGCTTTTATAACAATGAGTATAAAATTTTTATAAAATTAAGTGATCAGATAACTCAGCTCATTTATCACCATCATACTACAAGATTTTCTGATTCTTCAGTTTTAATCCTGTTATTAAACTGTAGAATAAACACCTGAGGTCCACATGTTTTTATTTTAGAGGGCTTTGAAAATGAGGAACAAAAGTTAATCATAATGTAGAAGGCAGAATAGACTCACACATACTTGAGACTTTTCAAATGTCATAAGGATTATTATAAATCAGTGAAAATTGCTGGGACATTAGTTAATTTGCACTGGAGAGTTGAGCTATGTATAGAAAAAAATAACACCTTACATCATCCTCTACTTTAAAATAATTTACAAATTGATTAAAGTAATAAATAAAAGCAAATTTTTAGAACTTTCAAAAAAGAAAGGCTATAAATATGTTCTGGTAAGAAACGATTTCTTAAAGGAAATTGGGATAAAACAACTCATAAATAAAAGTATACCTGAACTGATTCCTAAGGAAATTTAAAGCAGCAGCTTTGCAGTGATAGAAGATATGGGAATGTGCGATGCCAGTAAAATGCTAGAATTTGGTGCTTTCAAAAACACCCCCAATCATAATCAGTTTTCATCACTTTGATAAAGTACCCGAGAGAAATAATTTAGGGGAAGAAGTATTTACTTTGGCTAATATCTTCAGGTTTCATTCCACTAGGCTCCATTATTTCTGGGTTCATGCACAGAGAGGCAGGGCATTACTGCAGAGACCATGTGGTAGAAAAAAGTGGCTCAGCTCATGATAGGAACTGGGGAAAGATGTCTCCTTAAAGACGTTCCTCAGTGACCTTCTTGTTCTAACAGCCCTCACTCACTTCCTAGTTTCTACCATCTTCCAATAAAGCCATATCCCATCTATTGGGTTAGGACTTTCATGATCTGATCACTTTGTAGTAACACCAGTAGTTCTGGATCAGTTTTTAACACTGGAGCTTTTGTAGAAACACTTCCTGTCTAAACCACAACAGTAGGTAATAAACAAGCAAGTCATTACGTAAATGGATAAAGAATATTAATGGAAGACAAAACTGAAAGACATAAACATATGAAAGGATATTCAACCTCTCATTTCACTCCCATCTGAAGAAAGCAGAAACTGTCATGCCATGACTGTGCAGTGGGAACTGAGGGGAGACTGTTATTACACTGGAGGTGATAGGTCCAGGTGACTTTGCTGTTGACTGGGATGGTGAGGTTGCTGAGTCACTGGGGACAAAATGTGGAGGAATTTCATAGATTGAATATTTTCTAATATGAGAGTGTTTAGGTCATCAAATCACAAAGAACCTCAAAGAGAAATGGTTAAAAACAAAATGATGTTAATTCTACATACTCTTTGATATTGCTTTGTCATCCATCAGTCTCTTTATTTAAAGCTTATCCTAAATGTGAATTCCTTTTATATATGTGTTGGTGCATGCACATGTATGTAACATGTGGTTGGGTGTTTGTGTGAGCGCCTGTGTGCGGTGCACATGGAGACAGAGGCCAACCTCAGCTGTTGTTTCTCAGTAGCTGTCCACTGTGCTTTGTGGGACGTGATGGTCTCTCATTGGTCTGGAGATCACCCATCATGCTAGGCTGACTGGTCAGTGAACCAGCCAGAATCTGCCTGTCTTTGCTTCCCCAGTACTAGAATTAAAATTATTTATTACCATGCATAGCTGACTTTTTCTTTTTTTTTTTTAAATTAGTTTTTATTGATGCTTTGTGCATTTCATACATTTTTTCCAATTCAGTTCAGGCTTATTTCCCTTTCCCTCCCCCCCCCACCCCCACCCCATCCCAGATCATGCATTCTGCCATAACTGTCCTGCATCTTTCTCTCAGTTTTTTTTTTTTTTTCATTTTTATAGCTGACTTTTTCACATGGACTTTGGGGCTCAAACCCAAGTCCACATGCTTAGAAGGCATGGTTCAGACCTGAACCACCAGGTTTTGAGCTTAAGACCCAATCAAAACTCATGATACATTTTTGGAAAACAGGCATCGCAGGCTGGCTAGAGTAGATATGTCCAAGCATACATCTTGAAAGACACATTGGGTTGTTGGATGAAGGACTTCATAGTGATACCTGGCTTTGTAAATACTTGTTCCACTGCATGGAACAACCATTTTGGTTGAATTTTTTAAGTAATTGATTGTTTCACATTTCTGTTTCAAATGCAGCAGTTATTTCTGAGTGATATTTTGTTGTTTTCCTGCTTCAGTAAGAAAACAAGATTTCTTTCCATCCTTCAGAATGATTTCATTTGTTGTGACCCTTTTGATTTCTTTAACAAATAAAGCACATAGCTCATGGCTTGTTTCTGTCTACCACAGAGAGGCATTCTGTGCCAATGCTGACACCCAGACCTTTTTTTGTCAGATGAACTGTAGCTGAGTGAAAATGTTTTCTGTGATGACATGAACATGTATTCCTGGGTATGCAAATGGAGCTAGGCTCGGGAGGCTGCGTCACAGAGCTGATTCTCAGCAGTGGAAGAAGCAACCAGAATTTACTTGACAAAGCAGAAATGTGAAGTCTAGAGACTTATTGTTCAGCCCCCTGGCTCAGCCATCTGTGGAAAATGTACTATTTAATTAACCTTTCTGAACTTCAGTTTTATCACTTATTAAGTGACAACGTGATACATTTCTCAAAGCTTAATATAATTTCAAAGATAATACAGAAATTTAATAACAACATTTCACAAAGCATAATAAATTATATCAAATACAAAATATATTAATTACAAAAGTGTCTAAAATATGTTTTATTGTTATCCAATGTTAGTTCCTATTTGCAAGGTGGTTTAATAAGAGATATCTGTTGATCGTGTGCATACATGTGGATGTTTTGTATATGAAAGACATTCACATAGTTGATCTGGATATATATATATATATATATACATATATACATATATATATATGTATATATATATACTCCATACATATACCAAAATTACAAACTCTGAAAATAAACTCTAGGTTAATTCCAAAACAAGTTTAAAGTGGAGCTCTTCACCAGTGACCCATCTGACAAAGGTTCAACGTCCAGAAGTCACTTTTTTATGTTCAGGGGTTCAGATTTTTCTTTTAATTTTATATTACTCTAAAATATGAATATATACCTCCCACCCATGTACATTAATTACCATGCCTGAAAGTAGGTGGTAACTTAATTCTAGACTCATTAATATATTCACATTATAACATCACAGTTGCTTTCAGATAGAAAGAAATATAACAATAACATTGCTCAGCTTTTCTTTGAATTGGGGGATTTGGTACTAACATCCACAAATGAGGGAAAACATTCCCCCTGTTTGTTTGTTATTTGGGGGGGGGGAACTGTGTTACTTCACGTAGCATAATGGCTTTGAGTTCTGTCCATTTACCTGCAAATCTCATGATGTCATCTTTCTTTACCATTGCATGGAACTCCATTATGTAGATGTATCACATTTTTGTTATCCAGTTGTCAGTTGAGGGACATTTGGGTTGGTTCCAACTCTTCGCTATTGTGAAAAGAGCTGCAATAAACCTAGATGTGCATGCATCTTTGCAGTAGGATGAGTCTTGTGGGTATATACCCAGAAGTGGTATAGCTGGGTCAGGTGGTTGGCTCATTTTGAGTCTTTTTTTTTAATTTTTTATTTATTCTTGTATGTGTATGAGTGTACTGTCTGCATGTAGGTTTGTGCACCCGTGTCGTGCAATGCCACAGAGGTCAGAAGAGGGTATCAGATTCCCCTGGAACTGGAGTTAAAGATGGTTCTCAGCCACCATGTGGGTGCTGGGGATTGAACCCGGGTCCTCTGCAAGAGCAGTTGGTGCTCTTAACCGCTAGGCTTTCCACAGTGATTGTTTACATTCCCACCAGCAGTGGATGCGTGTTCCTCTTTCCCCACAACCTCCCCAGCATTTGATGTCTTTTGTTTTCTTGATCTTAGCCAGTCTTATTGGAGTGAGATGATATCTTAATCAAATTTCTTAATCAAATTTAGACCTGTTCCCCCATCCACACCCCCTTCACCAAAGCTCATGTATTCTCCCATACATGTTAAATCCTGTCTTGCATCTTTTTCTCAATTTTTTAAAACTTTTTTGATACAGAAGTTTACAGTTTTGGTCAGTTCTTTGATCAAGATTTTAATTTGCATTTCTTTAATTATTAATGATTTTGAACACTTTTTAAGATGTTTCTCAGCCATCTTTACTTCCTCATTGGTGAAGTTTCTGTTCAGCTGTTCACTCCATCTTTTTTTCTTCACATTCAGCTGACTGTGTATGGAGATATTGCAAACTTAACTGAATGTTTAGAACAAACTGAGTTGTATTACTCTGAAATATTAAAAGTAACTTAGAATGTGAAACTAGTTATATCTATTCATGAGACCTCTGACTACTTGGTCTCCAGAAATTTCCCTTCATTACATTTCTCTTGTACATTAGATTCCTACCATGTCAGATTCCTTCATTCACCCAAATTTATTTATCCCTACAATTTCTTCTGGGAACAAAAACCTTCAAATCTCTCATGCAGAGTGCTTTTTCCTCTTCACACATTTATCTTTTCAAACCATGTATTTGCAGCACTGCCTTCTCTGGCCAAGGGTTTATTTATGTATCTTTTGAGATCTAGATAATTCTCTTTCTAGAGATAAATATGATGTGAATTCTCTATAAGTTCCTGAAATCTGAAGTTCTAATAGGTTGTACTTAATAATGCTTAAAATGTTGAATTTACCTTTGTAAATAACTTTACTGATGCCCATGCTATGAAGCACAGTAAGAGAGAAAGATAACCAGGCAGAATGGTCTGCTTTGGAGATAACCATACATTTTTGGTTAAGATTTCCCTTGCTCTTTGCCTCATTTGGAGAAGTTTCTGGTAGGTGGACATCTATAGATGCTGTTATTATTAAGGGCACTTATCTCAGTCTGGTGTTATTTTATGGCCAAATAAATAGTTAAATGGCAACTCAGAGTTAACAGAAATTCAATAGAAATATTTAAAATCTATAGGCATGACATTATCTGCTACAAATACTCTGTAGACATAAGGAATATTAAAAATAAATAAATGAGAGAAAGATAAGTTTTATTTCATAGAGATTAGATGTGCTACTCTTGGCTGGGGCACATGTCTCTGTCAGCAGAGAGTGCTCAGGGTAGGCTGTCCAGGGCTCTGTATCTTACAGTTAAAACCCTCTCAACTCTTCCAACCCTGCTCAATTCTCCCTGCCCCCTGGGTCACTGAAAAGGGCCCTAAGGACCAAGCCTCATCAGGCAGGAGTGCCTGACACTGGCGTCTTCTACAACATATGGGTGGATAGCTTCATTTGCACCATTTCTACTTAGGGATTCAGGTTCTGATTCATCAAGTCCTGATACTATGCTCTTTTCCAACAACACTGGTGCATTCTCCTGCTCCCATGACTCTAAGGATCCCTGAAAAGGAAACAGTGTGCAATCATGCAATCTTCATTTCTGCTGGAATTCAGTGTGCAATCACACAAGCTTCATTCTTGCTCCACCTCATCCCTACCAGGTTGTTGGGCAGAATCATGCATGGACTGCTGATAATCCATTTTTTGGCTTCCTTCCTTAAACAGTAAATTAGAGCAAGTCCAAACATAGTAACTTAGCTGTATTATGGTTTACTGTTAATGACTATGAACTTCAAGAACAGGTCTTGCACCATGTAACTGCTATTATAACCTTGAGTAGGCTAGGTAGTCTCTTTAAACATCAGTTTTCTCACCTGTACAATGAATAAACTAGTACTGACTTCCAGTTTATATGGGATGAATAAAATTATATAGAGTAACCATAGAGCAGCAAGGTTGCTGTATATGCTGAGTAGTTTCTAAGCCATGGTCTTTTTTTATTATTTTTATTTTATGTGTATGAGTGTGTTGCCTGCATATATGTAAGTGCGCCCATGTTGTGTCATGCCTGTTGAGGTCAGAAGAGGGCATAGGATCCCCTGGAACTGGATTTACATATGGTTGTTAGCTACCATGTGGGTGCTAGGAATCAATCCCAGGTCCTCTGCTAGAGCAGTCAGTGCTCTTAACCACTGAACCATCTCTCCAGCCCCAGCAATAATTTTTAGCCAAGTGACTCTGGTCTTCATTAGACACAGATCATGTCCTGATAGCCATCGAAGACATGCGCAAACCCTATATCCAGTATTGTATATGACCTGTCTAACTCTTTTCTAACTGAAGGTTTCACTTGCTGTCCTTTAAAAAGAGATCAGAGCTTTTCCTCTATGGCAGCCTCATTATTCAGTTTTCTTGACATGTCCTTTTTGCAATCATTTACATGCAAAACTATGCCAAAGAGTCAAGTTATGTGATCAGTACCATTTCCTTCATGAAAATGCTGATGCATAGACTAAAACTAGGTTCTAGGCTCTCTGGTCATTAGAATGAACACTTTGGAACCAATGTATAAAACGATACAAAGGAAAATGAATGAAATAAAATAAACATTGAACATTTTACCTGAGGCTGTGGAGTTAACCTGTCTCCCTATAAGGAAGCATGCTTTTCTGACCTCTTTAGTAGCCTTACGCGGTGGATAACTAGTATATTATTCTGCTGCTTTGCAGAGGGAAAGAAAAGAATGACTGATACATTCCTAGGGCTGGACAGTGATACTGAGCACCATCAGAAATAGGAATGGTGCTGGAGGAACTCCGTTATATCTGAGCCATGCTGTTTTCTTCTGTTTTATGGAAGAGAAGCAGGACCATCTTACATAAGGGTCTTCAGGTGATAACATTGCCTGTTGCTATGATCCCAGTTTACTGATTGGTGTGCTCTCCCAGAATTCATCCCTAACGACTCTAAAGTGTCATGTATTCATTCTGCAAATATTTACCAAGTGCAAGAACTGTGCCAGTTGCCAAAGGTATATTGATAACCCAGGCAAATAGAATCCCTGCCTTCAAGTGTATTGTCTCTCAAAAGACAAGGAAAATGAAGAGAATTCCACCCCACAGCAGAGAGGGCTGATGGGGAGAGCTGAGGCCAAGGACATCCTCCACACCTTCCATTCCCATGCATTCTCCACCACCGCACTCTTTTCTTGCCTGACAAAGGACTGGCTGCTGAAATAGTGAGCTGCAGGGGGACAGAGGGGAGTGGGCTCAACTTCTCTGCTTTTCTCCTTTAAAGAAAGAACCTTAGTGGAGGTTACACAGAAATCATCCCTTCCAGAGTGAAGTAAAAAATGGCAAAGGGTATGTTCCAGTCAGGTTTGAGGATTAGAGCTCAGCTTAGCTCTGCACTCGGCTCCATAAAACAAACTGGGTTTCTATCATCTTTAAAGTTGTATTTATTTATGTTTTATGTGTATGAGTGTTATGTCTGCATGTGTGTAAGTGCCCCCTTATTGTGCAGTGTCTGCAGAGAACAGAAGAGAACATTGGGTCCGCTGGAACTGGAGTTGTGGACACTTGTCATCTACCATGTAGGTAGTGGGATTCTTCTGAAAGAACAGCCAGTGCTCTTAACCACTGAGCCATCTCTCCAGCCCCCTCAGTTTCTATCTTGTTTTTAATTTACCTATGATGGATGCATTTGCAAATAGATTTTTAACCTTTATTGAATATTTGCGATTTTCATACAGTACATTTTTATGGTATTTAAATCCCTTCCCTATCTGCATCTCTCCTAACATCCCACTGCCCATTTCATGTACTCAATTATATACACATATATATGTCCTCTAGACTCTAATTTGTAACCCCAAGTGGGCCTATCTGTCCACTGGAACCCGATTAACCTACCAAGAGTCCCATACTTGAATGAGACTGTCACCTCCCCTCCCAGTAGCCATTACTTGACAAAAGTTCCTTAGGTTGTGTTGGGGTTTCTTACTCACTTCCCGGTGTCTATGCTGGGATTTTGTCTGGTTTGAGCTTGAATGGGATTTGTGCATACTGTCACCATTGCTGTGACTTCATATGAGTAACTGACCAGCTGTTTGGAAAACTGTTTCCTTATAGTCATCTACCACCTTTTACTCTTATAATCTTTCTGCCCTTGGTCTGCAATAATCCCTGAGTCTTCAGAGGCAGAAGTTTGAAGTAGGTGTCCTACGCAGGGATCAGCACTCTGCAGCCTCTTGTTCTCAGCACAGTGGCCATTTGCAGGTTTCTATGATAATCACCATCTGCTGCATAAGGAAACTTCTCTGGTGAGAGTTGACAGATGCATTAATCTATGGATACAACAAAAAGAGTCAGTTTAATACTATTATAGTTATTTAGTAGAAAATGATAAGTACTTAATAGAAAACTATCATTACACTCCCCCCCCCATGGTCTATGATCTGTCTAGCATGAGGTCCCTAACCCTGATATCAATATCAGGTATGGGCTCCATCTTAGGAAGTGGATTTTAAATCCAATAAAAGAGTGGTTTGTGACTCCCATAAAATCTGTGCCACTCCTGCACCAGTGGGCATATCTGGTCAAACCAGTTGTTATAGTTCGTGAGATTCACAGCTGGGGAAGGTTAGAGTACCTCTATCAGTATGAACAGGAGCCAGCAGATATGAGGCTCTGAAGTCAGTAGCAGCTTGATTTTGTGTTTGCTCTATGGCTCATGTATGTGTTATCAGTAAAATGGTCTTACGATCAAGTTTTGCTGGATAACCAAGAGCAGAGGCAATGGCCAGTGTTGTCTTTTTGAGGACTACCACGCTGATTTCCACAGTGGCTCTACCAGTTTGCATTTCCATCCACAGTGAATGAGAGTTCTCCTTTCTGCACATCCTTGCAAACATTCGTCTTTATTTGTGTTTTGGATCTTAGCCATTCTGCGTGGGGTAAGATGCAACATCAAAGGGATTCCAGTCCGAATTTCCCTGATGACTAATGACACTGAACATTTTAAAAGTATTTCTCAGCAATTTGTGTTTCATTTTTAGAAAACTTCCTGTTCAGTTCCTAGCCCCATCAGATAATTGGGTTGTTTGCTATGTTTTTAAATTTTTGGTATTTTTCTATATTCTAGATAATAACCTGTCAGAGGTATAGCTGGTAAAGGTTTTCCCCTTTCCATACATTGCCTCTTCACTTGAATTATAGTGTACAGCTTTTTAGTTTCATGGAGCCCCATTTGTCATCTCTCAGACTTAGTGATTGCATTATAGGAGTCCTGTTCAGAGCGTCATTTCCTGCGTCCATAGGTGTCAACGGGTTCCCTATATTCCCTTTCATCTGATTCCATGTATCAGGCCTTATGTTGTGCTCCTTGATCCAGTTGGAGTGGAGCTGTGTGCTTGATGAAAGATAGGCCTCTAGTTTTATTCTTCTATATGCCACTCTTTCATCTGACCAGCAACATTTGTTAAACATATTGTCATTTCTTCAGTGTGTATTTTTGACACCACTATAAAAAAATCAGGTAGCTATAAATGTTTGAATTTAAATATGGGTATTCAATTTTATTCCACCAATCAGTGTGTCTGTTTTTATGCCAGTTCCACAATGTTTATTTTTTTTTACTATAACTCAGAAGTATAATTTGAGATAAGTAATGGTAATATATCTAGTAGGGTTTTTTCTTACTATTAAGAATTATTTTGGCTATCTTGGTTTCTTTGTGTTTCTGTATGAAATTTGAGATTATGTTATCAATTTCAGTGAAGAATTGTGGTGAATCCAGATACTTTCTGGATTTTGAGGCTATCATGAATGAAGATTGTTTCCTGGATTTCATTCTTGGTAGGTTTGTGGGCATGTAGGAACATTACTGATCTGGGGTGCTAATTTTGTATCCTGCTATTTTGCTGAATATATTAATCAGTTCTTAGAGTTTTCTGATGGAGTCTTTAGGTTCTTTTATGTATAGAATCATGTCATTTTCAAGAAAAGATACTTTGACTTCTTTCTTTCCAGTTTGCATACTTCATTTGACTTATTGTTCTAGTTAAGACTTCAAGTACTATATTGAACAGGAATGGAAAAAGTAGTCATCCCTGTCTTGTTTCTGATTTTAATGGGAAGGTTTTATGGTTTTCTCCATTTAGTATGATGTTTGCTATGGGCTTGTTGTACATTACTTTCATTATGTTGAGGTATGCCCCATGTATCCTCAGATTCTCCATGACATTTACCATGTATGGATGTTGGATTCTGTCAAATGTTTTCTGCATCTAATGAGATATCATATGGCTCCTGTCTCTGAGTCTGTCTTTGTGGTGGATTACATTTATTGAATTATACATGTTGAACCATCCCTTCATCTCTGGGATGAAGCCAAATTGATCATGGTGGACAGTTTTCTGATGTGTTTTGCCTTTAGATTGTATTTTATTGAGAATTTTTGCATCTATATGCATCAGAGATATTTGTCTCTAATGTTTTTGTTGGGTCTTTCTCTAGTTTGGGCATAAAAATAGTAAGAGTTTCATAGAAAGCAGTTGGGAGTTTTCCTTCATTTTTTATTTTATGGACTAATTTGAGGAGTAATGGTATTGGCTCTTTGACGATTTGGTAGAATTGTGTACTGTATCTATCTAGTCGGGATCATTTTAATCAGCATATTTTTAAGTTTTATTATTTTTATGTGTATGAGTGTTTTGCTTGCATGTATGTAAATTCACCACATGTATGCAAAGCCTTGCCAAGACCAGAAGAGGGTGTCAGATCCCTTAGAACTGGCTTTACAGGTGGTTGTGGCTGTCATGTGGGTTCTGGGAATCAAACCCCAGTCCTCTGGAAAAATAGTAAGCATTCTTAATCACAGAGCCATCTCTCCCTCCCTTAATTGGGAGATTTTTAATTACTGCATCTATCTCCTTGGTTGTTATGGATCTGTTTAAATTATTTATGTCATTATGATTTAATTTTTGTAGGCCACACATATCTTGAAAATTATCTATTTCTTTTAGATTGTCTAGATTTTTAAAGTTATGTTCTTATAGTTTTCCAAATTTCCTCTGGATCTATTCTAATGTTCCCCTTTTCATTTCTACATTTATTAATTTGGGTCCTCTCTTTCTTTTGGTTAACATGGCTAAAGGTTTATCAATCTTGTTGATCATTTCAAAGAATGAACTCTTCATTTCATTTATTGTATTTTTTTGTCATTTCTATTTCATTAATTTCAACTTTGATATCATTTATCTCTTTCCATCTACTCTTTTTAGATATTGTTTATTTTTGGTTTTCCAAGGCTTCAAGTACATCATTAATTTATTTATATGAGATGTTTCTAAGTTTCTGGTTTAAGCACTTAACACTGTAAGGTCTCCTCTTAAGTCTGCCGACATTATGTCCTAAAGTTTTGGTATGTTGTGTTTTCATCTCGATTCTATTTTAAGCAATTTTTAATTTACTTCTTAATTTCTCCCATGATCCAATTTTCATTCAGTAATGTATTGTTTAGCTTCCATGAATCTGTGTATTTTTCCCTTTTTTTATTATTGTTATAGCTAGATTTTATTCCTTTGTGGTTGAACAGCATACCAGACAGTATTTTAATTTTTGTAAATTTGTGGAACTTTCTTTGTGTCCTAACATGTGGTTAACATTGGAGAAAGTTCCATGGGAAAAAAGAGTATTATTAAGTGTTTGGGTGGAATGGTATATAGATATATGTGAAGTCAATTTGTTTTAATGTATAATTTAACTCCAGAGTTTCTATGCTCAGATTTTGTCTGGTTTGTTTGTCTATTGATGATAGCAGTGTATTAAAGTCACCCACTATCACCATGTTGGAGTCAATGTAAGATTTTAGAGTTAATATATTCTTTTATGAGGTGGCCTTCCATAATATATTCTTTTATGAAGTGACTAGTTTTAGTTTTAAGAATATACCTACTTGTTTCTTGGCTCAATTTGTTTGCAATATCTTTTTCTATGCTTTTACCCAAAGGTGGTGTCAATAGATCATTGATTATAAGGTATAGTTCTTAGAGCCAACAAAGTGATGGATCTTGTTTTCTTATTCAATCAGTCTGTGTCTTTTTACTGGGGAGTTGAGATCATTAATATTGAAGGTTATTATTGAAGAATGTTTATTAATTCCTATTGTAGTTTGGTTTTCTTAGGCATAGATTGGTTGACTGTTCTGGGATAATTTGTTTATTCTTTGTGTCCTCTTGAAAGTGTTTAATCTTCTCTTCTGAGTGAGGTGCTACATTGAAACCAGTTCTCTGTAGAACTGGTTTGTTGACATAAGTTCCCTAAATCTGTTTTTAACATGGAAAATTTTTCCTTCTCCTCCACTTGCAACTGATAGTTTTGCTGATTATAGTAGCCTGGGCTGGAATCTGTTTTTGTCCATGACTTGTATGACATTGGTCCGTGCCGTTCTGACTTTCATAATCTCCACTGAAAATTCAGCTGTTATTCTGATGTGCCTGCCCTTATATGTGACTTGATCTTCTCTCTCACAGCTTTGAATATCTTGTCTCTGTTCTATACCTTTAGTGTTTTGACTATAATATGATGTGCAAAATTGCTTTTCTGTTCTGGTCCACTTGGTATTCTGTATGCCTCTAGTATATTGATGGTATCTCTTTTCCTAGGGTTGGGAAATTTTCTTCTAAATTTTATTAAAAATAATGTCTATACCTTTCACCTGGGTTCCTTCTCCTTCTATCCTTATGATTTATAGGTACGGTCCTTTTAAGTGTTGCAGAAGTCTTGTACAATATGTTCTTGGATTATTTTAAATATAAAATTTTCTTTGATTAAGTGGCTTATTTCCTCAAGCTTGTTTTCAAGAGCTGATATTCATTCTCTGTTTCATCTCCTCTGTGTCCTTTCTTCTTCTTTCCTCTAAGCTTTTTCGTTTGAGTTCCTAAGTTTTTTACTTCAATTTTTATTTCAGATTTGCCTTTGTTCTTGGATTCTACCTTTTTATTGAATTATAATTCATGTTTTGAATTGTTTCAGTTATTTTATTCAACTCTGTTTTCGTGATCTTCATTCAAATTTTGTTCTTATTGTCCTTGAGTTCCTTGAACAAATTTATAATTGCTACTTTAAAATCATTGTCTCGTGCATCCACTTGGTTATCATTCTCAGGAAACACTACAATGGGGTTGTTAATTTCTGTATTATCCTTATTATCTGTATTAGTCATATTGGTGATTCGTGTTCATGTTTTTATACTGAGACCTGAACATCTGAACTTGTCTGGTGGTGATTCTTGGTAAGGGTAAGTGATCTTGTACTTGTTGAACATGTATTTGATGAATCTTTCTTTTTGTTTCCCTGAATGCCCAGCTGAGTGTTGCTTGGTGCTCAGATTGGGGGTCACTTTATGTTGATGTGCATACGGGTGGACAGAAGTGGCCTCAGTTCAGATAAACACAGGTATAACCTTAGAGTTAAAGATTCTAAGATTGACTGCACTCAATCCTGGATCATCAGGGTGTGATGGAAGCTGCTAGGTGAATATGTTGACTGGTAGGTTAGTGTTGGAGCTTCCAAGCCTGGAAAACACAGAGTTGATATGATAGGGTACAGGGAAGTCTCAAGGACTAACTCAAGACTGCAAATCTGGGTTGGGGAAGGACAGAGAGACCAAGGTTGAGCTGAGAGCTGAGATGGTGGGGAATGACTCACCCTGCCAAGGCTGGATGAGCACAAATATCCAGGATGGACTAGGATCCTTGTGGAGCAAGGAGGTCTGAGAGCTAACAGGAGGTACTAGAAAGTCTCATGGACAGAGTGTAGGACTGCAAGTCTGAAGGGGGTGAAGATCCCAGAGACCCAGACTGGGCTGAGAGCAGAGATGGCAGAGCAACACAAATAGATCCTTAATTCACAGAAGAAAGCTGCAATTTTATTTATCAGTGCCTCTTTTACTTCTTCAATTTGATGTCTTATCAGATGTCAGAGTAGATTCAAAGAACTGGCATTTACAAACTAACTTAATCCACGGGTAAATAGACAGATGGAATGTTTAGGCTTTATATTAGTTACTGTTCTTGTTGCTGGGATAAAATACCTGCTAAGAGCTACTTAAAGAAGGAAAGGTTTATTGAAGCTCACAGTTTGAAGTCCTCCATCATGGTAAGGAAGGGTGGTGGCGGGAAGAGGAGGCAGCTGGTCACACTGCAGCCACAGTCAGGAAATGGAAATGAATGCACCAGCCACACTAATATTCTTCTTCTTTTTTTTTTCTTTTTTTTTTTTTTTGGCCTTTTTGAGACAGGGTCTCCCTGTAGCTCCAACTGTCCTGGAACTCACTTTGTAGACCAGCCTGGCCTTGAACTCACAAAGATCCGCCTGCCTCTGCCTCCCAAGTGCTAGGATTAAAGGCTAAAGGCATGAGCCACCACGCCCAGCGCTAGTATTCTTCTTTGTACTCAGTCTGGGCCCCCAACCCATGGGGCCACATTTAGGGTAGCTCAGTTCTCCTCGGTTAACTCTTTCTAGAAATATCTTGTTGTGTAAACTTCTGAGAAGAAGTGAAAAAAAAGTCCATTCACACATGATAAAACATTTATGACACTGAGCTGATGAGGTGGCTCAGAGGTTGAAAGCACTGGCTGCTCTTGCAGAAGACCCAGGTTTGAATCCCAGCACCCACTTTGTAATTAGCAGCTGTCCACAACTCCAGTTCTTGGGGATCCCACATTCTCTTCTGACTTCTGTGGGATTTGCACTACATGGATGAACTTACATAGATACATGCAGGGAATGCATTCATACCCATAAAATAAAAATAATAAATAAACTAGCTTTTTAAATCTATGATAGAAACAATAACTATTCCACTTGACTGTGGACTGTGAACCAAAGAGTTTGCTTAGGGTTACTCACACAGACCTGGGTGAGAGTTTGCTTATTGGAGCATGGGTAACTTATGGGCAGCTAAATAACCAAAGAAAAGAATTCTATCTCCCAGAAACTGCTAACAGTTGTACAAATCCTTGGGTCAAGGTGGAGCCTGCTAAACCCACCCTCCACCCCTCCTCCATGATGGAAAGTTAGTCTGTCTGATCTTGTGGAAGTTCTTTTGCAAGTGATCAAGTTACTGCAACTTTAAGAGTGGAAAGCTATATCATGCCCAGAGAACTGAGTTCTACAACACAACATTACAGACATACACCCAGGGGAGTGTTTTCAAGGTTATCTAAATCCAGTAAGGTTGACAAAGAATTTGAACTATGAGAGACTTAAACTGAGGCAGCATTGAAATTTTACAGTGTTTTTGAAAATTTAACCATGTGGGGGGCATTACCTGTGTTAACCAAGGTTAGAGACCTGTAGGGCATTATGACCGTGGACTGTACAGGTCTATGTCACTGACTTTGAACAGGTCTATGTCACTGACTTTGATTAAAGAAGTTATAGCTGATAAATCACATTACAGGAAGCAGGTATATCTGTCCAAGACAAACATCACCTTGAGTTAAGCATAGCTGCAGTGCATTAACTTCTTCAGTAGTTAGTATACAGCACACTTACTTTACTCTATGTCTGTGGGTGCCCCTTGAGCTAGAAGGCAACTTAGTGCAGTGTGGGGTTAGTGAGTACTAGCTCATTTTGTGGCATGCATAGGAAAGCAGTGCATGTTCAGGTACTTCAATACCTGTTCTGTTCTTGTGCTCTTGAATGTGGGTTCTGCAACAGAACTCAGGCCCTCAATTATTCACTATGTTGTCTACTCAGATCTCAACTCTTTGAAGAAGGAAGGCTTTGTAAGGACACAGCCTGTCTTGGTGAGGAAGTCTTGGTGGCAGGAGGAAGAAGCAGCTTGCCGATTGCATCCTCAGTCAGGAAGTAACTATGGAACATTGTGTAGCTTTGATCATGATCTAGGTCTAATTTGGAAACGGATGTCCAAACTGAAGGATTTATGTATATCCTCCTAGAACACAGTTGTCTCTTCTATCAAATGATCTCACATTTATGCTCTGGTTTTATTATCTACATAAGCCTTGACCAGGCTTTATTTTTTTTATTTTTATTTTTTTATTTATTTCTGTATGTGTATGAATGCACTGTCTGCATGCAAGTCTGTGCACCGGTGTCGTGCAATGCCGCGGAGGTCAGAAGAGGGCGTCGGACTCCCCCGGAACTGGAGTTCTCCTGGAATTGGAGTTCCAGACGGCTCTCGGCCGCCATGTGGGTGCTGGGGATCGAACCCGGGTCCTCTGCAAGAGCGTCGGTGCTCCCAACCGCTAGGCCATCTCTCCAGCCCGCCTTGACCAGGCTTTAGACTATAGACTTTTATTAAGATGTTTATCACATTGGTACATTGGTTTCTATTAATTAACATCTTCAAAGAAGTGGCCATCTGTCTTCTTCTCTAATGGAAGCAATGCCATGATTCTTTTGTGAGTGTGTGTGTGTGTGTGTGTGTGTGTGTGTGTGTGTGTGTGATCCTATAAGCTCAGAAAGATTTCTTTAGCATACTCAGCTTTTCCAAAAATCTGCTGAACAAATCAAAGCAGGGAATATACTGTTACAAAATATGGTATTTCCTACCATCAGACCAATAATCATGGAAGAAATTGAAAAACATAAAAATTTATTAAATAACATGACAGATGTACCATTTCTGAGTCCATAAAGTTGATAAAGTTCAGAGAACTATTTTTTGGCCTTTAGATAGAAGTTTGTTCAAAGGTGTGTATGGGAGGTATTCCTGTACAGCTGGAAGTCTGAGGCCTTTGTAAAGGACTTACCGCAGAAAAGGGTGTCCATAGTTAGGAAGGGCTGCTCCTTGTCCTTAGCCTTTAGGCAAAAGAGATCATTTACAAGATAACAAAGAAATGGGAAGCCAAACTCACTTTGGACATTTCTGGAACTTCTCCTTTGCCTTCCTCATCCTACTCAATGTTTCTATTTCCTGTTCTCTTTGTTCTCCCCCTGAAGAGGCAGCCCTACTGCCGGTTAGAGAATTGGAAGGAAAACTGAATCTGCCTACTTCCTACTGGGTAGGGGACCAGTGTGGCAGTTGGTGTTCCCCACCCCCACACCCAAACAGTGGGTCTATTTAGGAGACCTCAATGATTACATTTGGGTTACAGAAAGTTACTGGGGAGAAAAGGAAGTTCTTGACTTGGCGCCTGGAGAGAGGTTCAAGATTCCAGGGAGGAAGAAAGCAAGAAAGGAGTCAAAGAGAACTGAAATTGGAGTTGTTGAGCAGAGCCAAGATTTCATCCTTCTGGGGGCAGGCACGAGGTAATACAGATCTTACAAATGTACGCCCGAGAGAGAGAACCAGGAGAAATCAGAGGATATTTGAACACATTGAAATCAAAGGCCGTTGCAATACCTCCATAGGCTCACAAGAGCATCTATCTACTGGAATCTTGGAATCTTGGTTTTTTTTTTTTCTTTTTCTTTTTTTTTCCCTTTGGCCTCCAAGGCTTGACTAGAGACTGATGAACCCAGGATCTGCTTTTACTTAACTTACTAGAAAGAATGCTTTAGAAGATCCTTTTCAATTTCTCTCTTGACTCAAGTATGGAAATACTTAGCCTGACTCGTCAGTTAGAGAAAGCTCACCTTTGCTACTGTTTTCCTTTTTACAGTGCCTGCAATTTGGGCCATTCAAGAATAATAAAAGTCTGTCTGAGTACAGGCCTATGATCATAGTCTTCAGTCAGTTTTGATTCCTTTCTGCCTATCTTCCATGTATTTTCTCTCAGTTGACTCAAAACTCAGTCAACCAGAATGAGGCTTTTATTTATTGCTGTAAGGTTATGGCGCGCTCCCCCCAGAATGAAAAGCCACGAGGTCTGAGTTCTTCGGAGCAAAGTTTAATTCAGAGTAGCCAGGGCTAGGCTCAGTGGAGAGGTAGAGAGGAGCCAAGCCCAGAATGGCCTCTGGCTTGGGAATTTAAGGGAGAAGGTGGGGGCCTGATTCAATGGGAGTGGGGGTGGGTCGGAGTCTGGAATCTGGCTTCCGAAGGGTGAGGGGCGAGGTGGAAGATTCCTGAGTAATCAGGGGTGGCCTGCTTTAGCATAACCAAAGGCCATGCCTGGTAGAGCAGGTTCTGGACCTCTGGTCTTAGGTGTCTCTGCATTCTGATGGGCTTCTGGAGCTCACACCCTGACAATTGCCATCACTAAAACCCTAACAAAGGCTGTATCCATCTTCAAGTGAAACTTTTGGACACTTAAATGAGTATCTTTTAGTGAAGATGTGAAATTTTTGTTGATTAGTGGCAGGAGCAATGCGGCTGGAATCAGAGGAGCAGAGGCTGAAAGCATAGCAGAGAGCATTCATCATACTCAGTGAGCTGTAACTACAGTTGGGTCAAACATAAGTGACAGCAAAGAAGTCTGTACTGGTAAACAAAAGAGATACTGTATTAGTCACTTTTCTGTTGCTGTGATAAAACCACCTTGACCAAGGGAACTTATAAAAGGAGGATTGACGTTCCAGGGAATTAGAGTCTATTGTTGCAGGGAGGCATGGTGGCAGGAGCTGGAGCAGAAAGCCAAAGTTCACATCTTCCAGTGAGCACAGGAAGCAGAGAGAAAGCAACTGGAGACTAGCAAGGTTGGTTGAACTCTCTAAGCCCACCCCTAGTGACTTACTTCCTCCAGCATGGCCACACCTTCTAAGACTTCCCAAAACAGCGCCGCCAACTGGGGACAAAATGTCTAAATACTTGAAGCCTATGGGGGACATTCTCATTCAAACTACCACAGATACCATACAGAACTTAGCTATGGCTTGGGATCCTTGTGTTAAGACAGGTTTCTCTGATGAAACAAAGAGACATGTAGAATGCCCAGTTTTATCTGAATGTCAAATTAGCTTTTATCCCAGGACTTGTGATAATGTTTTAAATAAAGCTTAATAATGATAAAGCACTGTCTCAGCAATATGGTGAGTGAGGCAGAATTACAACAAAAGTGGGAACATGGGTTCTCTCTACTTTCATGCTCTATACAGAGAAAAAAGCAATACACAAAAGTGCCTGACAAACAGCAATTTCACTTGCAAAACTGATTTTCATTTGTCTGCATTGAAATTTTGCTCCCCAGTACTATGCCAACCCTATGTTTATTGTGCCTGGCTTTTCAGAATGTAGTGATTGCTGAGTTTGTGGCTACCTCACTCTGTTCACAGCAAGGTACTCCAAATAGGCTGACACTGCGATTACTAAAACATATCCATTTAATACTGACCTTGGCATCAGTAGAAATGGGCTCTTTGCAAGAGAACAGACATCATTGTCCAGACTTAACATCCATATGCTAAACCCAAATCCTATTTCTAATAGCCACCCTAGTTTCTCCTGGGCATCTCTGTGCCCTTCATTCGTAAACTTCTCCTAGCATTTCTCTCTGCAACAATCTCTGGCATTCTAGTCAAATCTCCCTAGAGTAGAGGAATGGTCAGATCAGAACATGTTGTTCGCACCTGTTCATTGGTCAGTTTATGACCTTGTGACTTGGTGAGTTATCCTAGGACACCAGTCTCCCTCCTAGATGCCCGTGATTAGGAGTGGCAGGGCCAATGGAAGAGAAACGGGAAGGCGAGGGTTAAAGCATGAGAAATCATTTGATCCTTCACGACCAGGAATATGGCTACATGAAGCACATGGTATGTATTTCTTGGAGAATTTTGGAAACTATACCATTGCTAATGTTTAGCATGTTAATCATACGCAGCCCTAGCATCAAATTATCAAGGTAATACTGAGGTGTAAAAAGCGCAGTAGGGTGACCCTGAGTAAGTGACAAAAGCCACTGCCTCTGAGGCTGAGCCAGGATGATTTTTGTATGAAATTTTATTGACGTTTTTATGTTTTTCATACATAATTTCTCAGTCTAAATTGCCTTTATATCCAATTCTCCATTGGCAGCCTCCTGCAGTGCCTCCCCTCATGGAGTACACACATGCTACGTTTTGTGCTAGGTCCCAGTGTGCCAAACTACTCTCCCTACCCTCTCTTCTCAGTGACAACTCATCCCCTGAGCTCTAGTCAGCTCCTTTCCTAAAGAAGGCCACTTCTTCCTCACCCAACCAAAATCAGCTGCCAATATTTCTTCATCCAAGATTGGGCTCTGCTACCCATTTCTGCAGATTTGTGCTGGGTTTGTGTCTAGCTGAGCTGGCATGGGTCTTGTGCATGCTGATAGCAATGCTGTAGGTTTATATGAACAGGGTCCCGGGAGCTTATAGGATTCATTTCTGTTTGGTCTTGCACCATCTCCATGGCTCTTACAATTGTTCTACCCCCTCTGGGCAAAGAGGAAGATAGATGACCTATCCCTGGAACCACATTCTAACTCCTAATCTCCACAGTTTGGCCATTCATGCCCTTTTGAGTTCCTGCCCTCCTGTTGCATGGGAGAACTTCCTTAACCAGAGCTAAGAGGTAGTTAGTGCCTTCTTGGATCCTTGTTCTATGATGCTTGGGGCTTATGTGTAGAGGTTGCACTGTAGATGTGTTGCCTAGGTATGAGCAATTCACAGACCATTTCTGCGTGCATCCAATTGTGAGACTCCACTATTCTTCATCTGATGCAAAAGCTTCTTTTTTCCATAGTGTCTGGGATATTTGTCTATAAATATAAAGATACCTCTTTTGTAGTTAGTAGGATGTTACTTTAGCCTGGGGATGTGTCAACTTTATGATCCCAAAAGGGTCATAGATATTAGATATTAGAGAAATATCTAATAGATGTGTGCATTTTGAACCAAGATGATTCTAAGTTACCATGTCCACAGTCTGTTATCTCCACTTTAGAACTATTTAATGCAACACATAACATTTCCAGATGTCAGTACTATCATTCTTACCATTTTACAAAGAGAAAATTTAAATTCAATAGGTTAGATCACATGGCTGTGGGCTGAGATCGCATGGCCTGCAAGTGGTGTATCAAACAGACAACACTGACAACAGGACTCTAAAGCTAGACTTTTAATCAGTGGCCTCCTCTTACTCCAGAGACAAAGCATTTGGGGGAAGTGGAGAGCATTTTTGTGTCCTATAAAATACAAACACAAATAGCTTAAATACGTTGTCTGCTTGTAAAATATTTAAGCCTAGCAGTTTTCTCAATCCTTCCTTGTGCTGAGGAAATGGCTTACTCAGTAAAGTGTTTGCAGAATAAGCATGAAGGTCTTTGTTCAATCTCTGGAACCCATGTGAAAAGCTGAGAATAATGACCCATGCTTGTGATCCCAGAATTGGCTGTGATCCCTTATTCATAAAGTCAGTGTCATTGTGAGCCATACTTACTCAAAGCAACAATTAGTACTGTGTTTTGATTTAATCTATACTCATTTATTCTTTCACTTCACAATCATGCGTAAAGCCCATGTTGGATGAGACACTATAAATTTGGTGATAAGTGACCTGTCCTTCCTCAGAAGTGTGCAGCCTAGAAGAATGCATGCAATGAAACAATTACAGAGGCAATCACTTTGGCGATGGAAGGTATTAGCTGAATGCTAAGCTCAGAGTATCAGTGCAACCAGAGTACGTAACTCCGAGCTAGAGAAACTCCTGGTTCTGCTCTTTCCCAACAGCTACTTTAATATTTTCATTCCTCCTTCAAATTTACAACATTTCTAGAAGTACTCAGTCAAGGCGCCTCTTGTGCGCAGACCAATGTCTAGGGTGCAGGGACTTTAATGTAGACTCAGTGATAATGGGAAACACAGGAGAAGAGGAAGCATTTTCTTCAAGAGGCCTGCTCTCAGAAAACTGCTTAGGTGAATTTTACTATAGCTCCTGGTTCTGGGCCTGGAGCCACTTGCCTCAGTAGGGGGGTTGCTCTAGCTTTGTTCTAAGTTGTATTTAGTCCATGAGGGATTTTAAAACAGAGGCAAGAAAAAGATTTATTTTATTTTAAATTACATGTTTGCCTATTTTAAATTATTTGTATGTGTATATGTGTGTATGTGTATATGTGTATATGTGTGCATGTGTGTATGTGTGTATGCATGTATACGTGTATGTGTGTTTGCGTATATGCATATATGTGTATATGTGTGTATGTGTGTATGCGTATATGCATATATGTGTATATGTGTGTATGTGTGTATGAGTATATGTGTGTATGTGTATATGTGTGTGTATATGTCTATATGTCTTTATGTGTATATATTTATATGTGTGTATATGTTTATATGTGTGTATGTGTTTATATGTGTGTATGTGTATATGTGTGTATGTGTGTATATGTGTATGAGTGTATGTATGTGTATATGTGTGTATGTGTGTATGTGTATATGTGTATATTTGTATATGTGTGTATGTGTGTATGTATGTGTATATGTGTGTATGTGTATATGTGTATGTGTGTATATGTGTGTATGTATGTGTATATGCATGTATGTGTGTATGTGTATATGTGTGTATGTGTGTATATGTATATATGTGTATATGTATATGTGTGTATGTGTATATGTATGTATATATGTATATATACGTAGGTGCCCATGGATTCTCTTGGAGCTGGAGTTAGAGGTGGATATCAGCTGTCTGACTTGGGCGCTAGGAACTGAACTCAGGTCTTTGCAAGAGCAGTACATGCTCTTAACTGCCAAGCCATCTCTCTACCCCCCCCTGTGTCTTTTAATAGATTGAAACAAACAGATCCAAACCAGATTCTTCCCCATCTTTAGCCAAAACCTGAGGAAATGTGTCCATTGTGTCCTTTATCTCACTAATAACACACTGTCTTGAGTTGGCCTCAGGAGACTGTGCTACACACAGAACATGGGAAATGCTATAATAGAAAAGGGCACAGAGTGGTTGACGGGAAGGAAGGGCCACTCTGCCTGGGGCTCTTAAGAGCTTCATGGAAGTACCAACCCTGAGGCTTCAGTTTGATAAATGAACAAGAATATTGTGCAGTGAGGATGTATTGTGGCAGATTTGACAAGAGTAGCTGAAAATACAGAAGACTGGATGTGTATTCACATCCTGACCTGAGGTCCTGGGGGATGGGGATATGTCATGTGCTGGAATGTAAGTAACAACGTGGGGATCCAGGAGAGGCAAACGTAGAAAGAATAAGACCAAATTCAGAGTGGCCACAGTGTTTTCAGTTAAACGATTTCTGCCAGTGCTTTTGAGACAGACTTTTCTATTCACCCCAAGCCAGCCCTGCAAAACCACAGTCTCTGTTCTCTAAATGCTAGGATTTCAAGCATGCACCATGGTTTCTGCTTCAAAACACATCTTTAAGTGGTTCTCAGTAAAACTGAGCTTCTATTGATTCTTATTGAAAATATACTCTAAGCTGGGCATGGTGGCATGCGCCTTTAATTCTAGCACTCAGTAGGCAGAGACAGGCAGATCTTTGTGAGTTCAAGGCCAGCCTGGTCTACAGGGAGACCCTGTCTCGAAAAGACCCCCCCCCCCCAAAAAAAGAAAATGTACTCTAATTCTACATAGGTAAGAGAAAAAGTATTTAAAAGAGTGTACATTAAAATATGTACAATAAATACCAACATGATTACTGGATGAAGACTTCAGAGATTAAATATTACAGTTCAGCCAGGGAAGTCTTATCTTAAAATTTTTTGCTTTATAGTCTGAGCATACTGGTTTCATCATTTGTTTTAGTCTGAGTTTAGAGCTCATTACTTATTTTTATAGAGCCTGTTGCAGCCTATGACCCCATCCAATGTACAAAGTCTATTCAGCTTGCTATTTCAAGATGGTTCTTGCCTTCCTGTCTTAGTACCACCCATCACCCCTCCCAGCCAGACCCAGTGGCAGTGAGCCTGAGGCCCATCATTCTCTGTCCTGTGTACCCACATAGCTAAAGCTGTCCAAAGGAAGCATCCCTTACTCTGAAAGTTCTTTCCTCAAGGCTGAATGCAGCTGGTAACCAAGCAGCTCCGTGCACACCCAGACTTCCCTTTGCCTAACCTGAGAGGTTTGGACTCCAGTTAGGAAAGGCTAGAATTGTGAGTACCACCACACCTAACCCTTCTCTACAGCACCACCTTCTGAAGCCTTCATTTTGGTTGTTATCTACGTAGCTCTGTTTGTGGATTGTGTCTAATCCTCTGAGCAAAAAAAAAAAAAAAACAAAACAAAAACAAGAATACTGCTTGTCACCCCTACAAAATACTGTCCACTTTAATTGACCAAGTCACAAATATCTTTTCGCAATACAGAAGCCCTCAACTTATGATTTCGTACTTTATCATGGTGTCAAAGCAGTATAGATTTAGCAAAACCTCCTTTGAATGTTGAATCTTGTTCTTTTTCCAGGCACTGATATGTGGAAAGATAGATTCTCTCTCTTCTTGCTAGGCAGAGAGGAAAGACACTCTCCAGAACCTGAGAAGTGGCAGGGCCATGGATCCAAGTCAGCCATAAGGAAGGTCATGCGTGAGATGCCCAGCACTCCACACTGCACTGTGCCACTGAAGCTGGTGTATGGGAAGTTGGGTGCACAAAAGGCACTTTTGACTTAGGATACCTTCAGCCTAAGATGGGGTTGTTGGACATTCAGGAGTTTCTGCATGTGGTGAGAACTGAATTATTAATGACCATCATCACCATAATAATCATTAAGGAATAGTGTACCATGCAGAGTTCAAGCAGAGGAAATGGAGAGCAAGGTGTGGTTCCGATCCACCGCAATAAGCTTCATGTTCAGATTCCCAGAGGAAGAAAAAAACCTTTCTATCCATTAATGTCTACATTTCCAAAGCTCACTGGTCTGATCAGCTACTATTGATGCTCACTGCTTCTGGGGCTTGGAGCTGAACCATCTCTCATGGCTTTGTTAAGTTAGAAAAAAAAAAGTCCCTGAAACATCATTGTGAGGCCGTATCCAAGAATGATTGCATGTTGCTGAGGTACTGGCAGCACTGGGGTTGACTTACCACTGCACTCACTTTCCAGTGACCTTGGGCTTTTTCTTTGGTCAGCTAACGACTGTAGTAAAGTGGGGAATAGCAAAACATCATTATTTCAACAAAACGACATATTGATAGTTAATGTAACATTAACACTGCTTTAGAAAATGTCTAAGTAATATATTGAATACACACATTTCCATACTCTCTCCCCAAGAGCGTTTCAACATTCCTTGGCATGTTAATGAGATGGTGAATCTGGAAAGGGAATTGGAGTAATTTTCTGTCCTGTTTCTGAAAAAGTTATGCAATTTGACATGTCTTCAGAAGTAAAGATATTGAGAGGACAGTAACATATGCATTATTGATGTGATCTTCTTCTTCATTGTTTTTGAGACAGGGATTCACAAGGTTGCTTTAGCTGACCTCACTATGGAGAGCAGGTAGGTCTTCAATTCTCAAGCTCCACCTGCCTCTGCCTTCTGGGTGCTCAGTTTATTTACAGCTGAGCCATGTTTCCTGACGTTTCCCTGCATTCCTGTCTTGTGACACTGTTGCAGGCAGTAGAGACTTGAGAAGATAAGGCTTAGTTTGAAGTAATGAGGTCATTGAGGATGGACATGGGGAAAGGGCATGGGACACAGTCACCTCTCTGTGATTTTTGACTGGCATGAAATAAGCAGTCTGTTCTGATGAACTGCCATAAACTTCAAATCAACAGGACCAAATGCTGTGGACTGACATCTTGGAAACCATGAGTCAAATGTTTCCTTCTTGGAAGGCTCTCCTCGTGGGTATCAGAGCCACGGAACACTGGTACCACAGATTTGTATTGTAGCCACTGAATTCTACAATCCATTTTCTCACAGTTCTAGAGAGGCCAAGAAGTACGAAATCATGCCTATCAGGGTTGGATTATTTGGCTAAAGACTGGTCTCCCTTCCAAGATGACACTTTGTTACTGCTACTCCAGAGGTGACAAGGACTATTTTCATACAGCAAGAAGTAGAAAAGCAAGCTCTCTCTGAAGGCTTATAACTGTCAGTAGGAGGGTCCCTTGTGGTCTGAAGTTCCTCAGTTTCCCACTTTTCCCCACCATCTCACTAGCCATTCTATTTTAGCACCTGTGATTCAGAGGGGCCCGAGCATTCAGTCCATAGAAGGGTGACTGCTGTGGGCAGCATGTGTGTTACACACAACCTCGCCTACCCTTGACATCAAGCAATGTCAATAGTAGGCACTCTGGAAATCTATTACTCATCTCTGTTCTGTGTGTTTACTGCCATCATTTAACTGAATGAATTAAACTTGCCACTTGCATCATCACAGAGAACAAAATTATAGAACAAGATTTTTAAACGTACTTTCATTTAATTAAGGAGTGAACAGATCTCTGTACTATTTCAGTCATTTGATGGAAAAAAAAATGCAACACAGAAGCAAAGCAAAACTAAGTTTCTATGATGAGTTCTGCAAATGGAGTCCAAACCGAATGTGGATGGTAATCCAGGAGAAATGTGCTACTGTTTGTTCCCCTTTACCAGGAAGCTTCACTTGCACTGAGACTGCCCCACCTGCTTCCTGGCTGGTCTTCACCCAGTGCTAGTACACGTGGTGCTGAGGAGTCCTGTTTGCTTTCATCATACTTCTTAAAGAGAGCAGGTGAGTAGGCTGTGTTCCTTTTCTTGATTCTCAAGCTTTTTTAAAAATGCATTTATTTTAGTTTTTTTAATTTTATTTATTTCTGTATGTGTATGAATGTACTGTCTGCATGCAGGTTTGTAATGCCGCGGAGGTCAGAAGAGGGTGTTGGATTCCCCTGGAATTGGAGTTTCAGATGGTTCTCTGCCACCATGTTGGTGCTGGGGATTGAACCCGGGTCCTCTGTAAGAGCGGTCAGTGCTCTTAACCACTAAGCTATCTCTCCAGCCCCCATTTATTTTATTTTTACTTTATGTGTATGAAATGTTTTGCCTGCATATGTGTAAGTGTGCCCATGTGTACAATGCCCACAGAGGCCAGAAGAGGGCTTCAGATCTTCTGGAACTGGATTTAAAGAAGTTTGTTAGTTGACTTATAGGTGCTGGGTACTAAGGCCAGGGATCTTAGCCCCTGAGTCATCTCTCCAGCCCCTCAAGCTTCTTTTCTGAACCCATTTTTCAAAAATATGTTTATTGCAGGGTATGGTGCCACAAGACGTTAATCCCAGCACTCAGGAGGCAGAACCAGGCGGATCTCTGTGAGTTCAAGACCACTGCTCTACATAGTGAGTTCCAGGGCAGCAGGGGCTACAGGGAGACCCTGTCTCAAAAAAAAAAAAAAAAGTGCCTATTTTGCATGATAATAGGAATGGATGGATTGTCTTGAAGTCAAACCAGAAAATCCATTATCTTGATCCCCAATTTCCACATGGCTTGGTGGTGCATGCACTCTGGAGGCAGAAGTAGGCCGTTCTCTGAGCTAGATTCCAGCCCGGTCTGTGTAGAGTTCCAGGCCAGCTAGAGCTAAAGGGAGAACCTGTGTAAAAAAAAATCTCCTGGGACAAGTATCATCCTAGAGCTCTAATCTACTTAGGCAATTTTCTCACTTGGACCATGAGATAAGATCATATTCCACATAGTTCTGAATTTTGCAACCATTCCTAAACTGTATATAAGGCATTTGGCCTAATTCCTGGAACACAGCAGGTATTCAATGAACGTCAGCTACAAGTGTTTTATGACATACGAAAATAGACAGGGCTTTAAAATTGTTTTGTGTGGGGCTGGAGAGATGGCCTAGTGGTTAAGAGCGCCGACTGCTCTTACAGAGGACCAGGGTTCGATCCCCAGCACCCACATGGCAGCCAAGAACCGTCTGAAACTCCAATTCCAGGAGAACTCCAGTTCCAGGGGAATCCGACACCCTCTTCTGACCTCCGTGGCATTGCACGACACGGGTGCACACACCTGCATGCAGACAGTACATTCATACACATACAGAAATAAATGAAAAAAATTTATAAAAGAAAAATTTTAAAAATTGTTTCGTATATCTCTCACTAAAGGAGAACCCCTATCAGGACCTTTGACTTGCAGCTCAGTGTTCAGCGTACAGTGGAGGGCATCGCCAGCGGACATGCCGCTGCTGTCATTACTGGTGACATGGTTCAGTCTTGAGCTTGAGGCAGGAAAATGAATGAATTAGAAAAAGCTGTAGCAAGCGTGTGGGTGGATGTCCCATGTCAGAGCTTTCATTTGGATTCCTTGCAGAACAGCAGAAATATTCATTATAGTTTCATTCCTTTCAAAATACAAAGAACAGCAGGGCCTCACAAGCAGAACCACAAAGCACCACCCGAGGAAGTTGTTTTAGAGCATTTCAAAGCAGCCTCTAGGAACCAGCCCATCGCAGGTGCTTTCCTCATTATTTTCCTGCTCACTGTTTGGCACCATTGTCTGTTTTGATCCCTTCCTACAGATACACCAGTGCTAATGTGCTGGGCCCAAGACCCCTGCACACAGAGCCGAGGGGCTGGCGCTCATCTAGCACACAGTCCATCATTAAATGGATTTCTGATTTGCTGGCTTTGGTATCTTCTTTAGCAGCAGAACAGAAGTTGGTGGGTGTGGAGGGAGGAGCTCTGATTATAATCATGGTAGGGAAATGGTTTCCTCTGACATTTTTCTTTCAGAGAGACTAAGCAAAATTGCAGTACAGTTTAACAGTACCCTTCTTAACTCACTGAAGGTTGCCATGGAAACAGGAATCTCTCCCCAACATGAAAGGCATTTAGGGAATCTGTGAGGCTATAACATTAGCATGATCTATAAGTATCTTTGCTTACTGCCAACAAGTCCAGTGTCTCTTTCAGAATATCATTAATCATCATTAAATTTCTCTGCATGTAGGTCAGAGAGAGATCTTCACATGTTTGTGAGCAGCTGGTTGTCAGGGAGCGTGCCTTGTGCAGCACGGCGCTGCCTCATCCGGGATGTGAACTAAGACTCCACTCACACTGCGATCCTCATGGGGTCCAGATTTAGAAGAGCATGACTGCAGCAACAATTAGGAAAACTTTTTAATAAAAAAGAACAAAGTGGGGCTTTTTGTTTCAACAATGAATTTTAATGGAAACATTGTCTTTGGTCTCTTGTTGTTTCGATAACTTGTTGTTATCTTTGGTCTCTTGTTGTTCCAGGTAACTTTAGGTGAGTGAGGTCTCATATTTTTGCCCAACAGTGTATTTTTTAATGTTTATTTTTGAAATCTATTTAGGAGTCTGATAATGCTAAAAGATCATGTGGTGAGCAAAATACATTGGTCTTTCAATTTTGTTTTGACACAAGAGCTATAAATATGTGATTTTAAGAAGCTACCAGTTTGGTTAAAACAATTCCAGAAGTAGCTAAAATCCTCATTTTCTTTTATTTCATAATAAAGGAATTTAGGTGAATTTGTAAGGAAAATGAAGAGAAAGTCCTTTTGAAATCTGTTTTTAAATCTTCCAGGTTTTCCGTGTGGGAATTGAAATGTCACTAATTTAACAGCTAATGTCTTCCTACAGCTTAGCAATTACTCATGCCCCAATTGGCTGTTTATCTTCTTTTGACAGTAAGATTCCTCCTGGTCACTTTCAACACCTCTCCAGATATACTGAACACATCAGTGTGGAGTAAGAAAACCCAAGTTCAACTGTTATCTCCAAGGCTTCCAGGGAGGGCGATGTTGAGTGTGGGCCTTAAAGTCCTGAACCTCTATTTGACAGGCCACACCTAGATATCTTCTGGAATACATAAATATTTCTTTAGGAGACAGTCTCTGAATTTTAGTTATTTAACAAGACTGCTAAGCCAATAATAGTTCACTTTTTACTAAAAGCAAACCTAGGAAACCTGCCAACCAGGGATACCTTGGTCTAATTTTTGTCTAATTGTCTCCCTCTTCTCCCTGAGTAGATTCACCTTTGTGAAAGTTGGATTATAAATTTTAAATGTCCAAAAATCTAGGAGCAGGAAAGAGAAGATCAAGTAGAAACCAGAACTCTGAATCTTAGGGGAGATGTTGAGCCTCTGTGTTTAAGAGTAAAGGTGTGTGTTTTAGCAATCCCACTGCCGTGTCTAGCTGTGGGGCCCTGATCAATTAGTCCATCATAAATGGGCAAACGAGTGTCAGGAAGAAGTCGAGATTTCCATCGGATACTCTGACTGGTTATTTCCATTTGTGTTGAACTTTAAAGATGTGAGTAAAATATGTACCTTACCTGCCCATTTGAAATGGAACTAAAAGTAACAAACAAAATAGTAAATCACATGGTGCTAAAAATTCTTTCAATTAATGACAAATGTTTAGTTTGTAGAAACATGGCCTGGGGTAACAGTGGGATTTTTAAAACTGTATCCAATGATTTGACTGTTATAAGATATTTTGTTTATTACTTCTATTTTATATGTAGGAGTGTTTTGCCTGCATGTATGTAAAGTGAATGCCTCGTAGATGCCAGAAGATGGTATCAGATTCCTTGGAACTGGAGTTACAGAAGATCGTTAACCACCATTTGAGTGCTTGGAATCGAACCTGAGTCCTCTGCAAGAGCAGCCAATACTCTTAACCACTGAGTTATCACTCCAGCTTGATTTGACAATTTTAAACACTGTAGGAAGGAGCAGGTGTGCATTCAATAGGGCAGAAATGGCCACTGCAGCCTGGAGGCATGATGAGAAGAACACGTGCTCCCAGCTGGCAGGGAGCTTCTAAGGACAGAGAACGGAGACAACAGTAGAGAAGCCATTTCTGTGTAGAATATATTCTGACCAGTAGCAGATTGGAACACATCATTTTGGAGGCAAGTTGTGATGATTAATATTATCAACTTGAAGGGATCTAAAGTCAGAGCCAAGCCTCTAGCCATTCCTATGAGGAATGATGTTGATTAGGTTAGGTAGGAAGGTCCACTCTAAAAATGACTGACACCAATCCTTGGGCTGAAACCCTGGGTTGTGTAAATGGGACAAAAAGAGCTGAGCACCCACATGCATGCATCTCTCCATTTCCTGGCTGTAGATGCAGTATGATCAGCTGGCTCAACCCTCTGCTACCAGCACTTCCCTGACGCCAGGGACTGGGCCCTTGAACTATAAGCCACATAAATCTTTGCTCCCTGAAGTTGCTTTTATCAGGAAATTTTATCAAAGCAACAGGAAAAGTAAGACACAGGTGGATGAGAAAAGCAAGAAGGTAGAAGTTTGGATAAAGATAATTTTCTCTGTTTCTCATTTCCCAAAGCATCAACCAGATATCTAGGTAACAAGGGGAGGCTAGAAGAGTCACTGCAATTGGTCATCCCATACCCTGGCTGGACATAGTATACAAAGTTTTACTAAATTAAATACCACGCCTTGAGTTTTTCGCCCTCAGACAGAATAAAACTGTCAAGGATTCTATAGAAATATAACCTTATTTTGAATTTTTGTCCCTTCTGTGCCAGTGAGCAGTACTGCAATGCCCCTAATCTGTTGGGCAGTGGCATGAGCTGGAGCCCTGGGTCAGCCCATTACCATAGCATAACCCCCAATTTAGGTGAGCACACAAGCATTGCTACACAGCTGTAATATGCAGTGGTATCTTGGTTGGATTTCTGTTGTGATTAAAACACTCTGACCAAAACTAATTTGGGGAAAGAAAGGTTTATTTGGCTTATATTAATCTTTGAGGATAAGCAGGGCAAGAACTCAACACAGGAGCCTAGACTCAGGAACCAAAGCACTAACCATGGAGGAACACTGCTCACTGGCTTGCTCCGCTGGCCTGTGCTCAGCCCAGCCAGCTTTCTTATGCAACCCAGGAATACCTTCCCAGGGGTTGTACTACCCACAGTGGAGCAGGCCCTCTCACATCACTCAAAACTTAAGGAAATGCTTTTAAGAATTCAAACACTTTTTAAACATTCCAGTTCTCTTTAAAAAAGTCTCCTTTAAAGTCTCCTTTAAAGACTCATGTAAAATCCAAAACAAGTTACATACTATCTTATTTCAAGAGGGAAGAAGAAAGAACTAAGCACACCTAAGCAAAACACAGTTCTGTCTCTCTAAAGCAATCTTAATTCTTTAAAAAATATTTTATTTTTTTTATTTTTATTTTATGTCCAGGCACATATTGCCTACATATATGTAAGTTCACTTGTGCTGTGCAATGCCTGCCCAGGTAAGAAAACTGTATTGGATTCCCTGGATATTGGAGTTACAGATGGCTGTTAGCTGTCATGTAGATGCCAGGAATCAAACTCAGCTCCTCTGCAAGAGCAGACAATGCTCCTAACTACTGAGCCATCTCTCCAGCCTCCAGAATCTTAATTCTTGAGAAATAAGTCTTTGAACCATGACTTTAATTTTGATAAAGCGATGGAAAGAACTTGCTGAAATATCAACTCCATGATTTGTAGTTATTTCTTTGGTAGTGAGGGGAGACCTTTTGAGAGCTAAACTGTGTCCCCTCGAAGTCCAGTTTCTAAAACTTTAATGCTTTAAGTGTCTGGAATTGATTTTGGAGACAAGGCCTGTAGGAAGGTGATAAAGTTAGAAACTGATGTCCATATAAGAAGAGGAAACACAAAGACGCTATAGTCAAGAATGCACAAAGGATTCCTTTTGGAATCCAGAAGATTGTGAGTGTATCCCAGACAATGGATACTGAGCTACATTGTTGGACTTCAGTGACATATGTGAGCAAATAAAGGGCTCCAAAATGGACCTAAAAAATGGTCCTTTACCATGCAGTTTCTTGATAAGCATACTAATACCAACAGGTTCAAAATGTTTCAAAGTGACTAATCATTTCAAAAATGTCAAGGAAAATGAAAGGATTGAACATTTACTTTTTTAAAAAATAAGAATAATTACATATTCTAAAAGTTTATTTTTTATTTTTCTATGTGATGTGCAGTGCTGAAATCTCATTAAAATAATTTCCTCCTAGAGAACAGTTTGTTTGAATATGTTGAACACTGTTAGAGATTAAGAATAAAGATAAAGCCCATTGGTTTGGAACAAAAAAAAACTATAAATGGAATGAAATTAAGTGGTGCTATAAAGAGAAGTCATTTGCTTTTCATGGCTTTTCCTGGTAGAGCCATCAAGAACTTCATAAATGGAGTGTGAGCAGGATAGAGCCAGAACTCTGTGGACCCTGTTGTGTAGTAATTTCCTCTGAGTTGGAACACTCCATCCTGGAGAGAGGCTCATTTAGACCCAGAAGTAAATGATTCACAGTTCTCAGGAAGTCCCTGAAACTTACTGGGTTCTTAAAGCCAGATTGCTGAGGAGAGGAGACTCTCTAGCTTGTTGAGCTGCTCGAAAGTCATGCAGAGCTCCAGCTTTCCTGAGGCATCACCATGATGAGGTGCACTTTCAGAGACACAGTTGCCTTTGATTCAATCCTGCTCCAATAAGTAACCCCTCATCTATATTCCTCAAAGTAACCCTAATAAATTCATTAGTTCACCAAGTTAGATACTGGTGGTTGGACTTTGGTCTGTCTTTGATTTCCTATCCAGAGTCAATAGATGTTAGTTTATTTATCATAACTAGTGTCACACAGACCCTGAGCCCACCACCCACAGTAAGGATAAGCAATAAGTGTGGTAAAAATCAAGCCATAGTTCTAGGCCCACGGCCACTTCTAAGTGGGTTTATGGATTGTCAGTAATTTTCCTGGACTTGGGTCCCAAGTAACCTTAGACTACACACATCCAACTTGCAGAACTTAAACGGAAGTAGCTGAGGTTATGGAAGTGCTGACTCAGCACAATACACATCCACGATGCATCACAGTAGCCAGCAATGACTTTATAAATGCCTGAACACACCTCAGCACAATAACCAGTGATGACTCAGCAAAATGCCCCAAAGTGACTTATCATAAAACCTAATCATGATCCAGTACAACCAACCAAACTTGACTTAGCAAAAACTACCAAAGACTCAGCAAAATTCCCCAACCTGACTCATCAAAAACATCCGAGCATGACTCAGCAAACATAACCGACCATGACTTAGTAGAATGGTAGGGATTCATCATAAAGTCTAACCCTGATTCTGAACAAATAAGTATAACTTTGCAAAAATTACCAAAGACTCAGCAAAAATGTCCAACCATGACATTTAGCCAATCATAATTGAGCAGAGGTCTAAACAATGACCTGTTAGGTTCTTTCTCTCATTTTCATTTAAATACTATTATTAAATTCTCTTGCTTTATACTGACCAAGCAAAATCATCTATGATTCAGTAAAAATGCCCAACAATAAGCACCAAGCCATCAACACAAAGCTCAGGAAAATTGCAATGGATGATTCAGCAAAATTACTAAAATATCACCTAGAAAAATCTTCATACCAAACTCACTGTAAATAAGAAACATGGCTTTGTAATGACAATTATGACTCAGCAAAACCTCCAAGCAACCAAACACAGCTCAGCCAAAATACCACCCCCCCAAAAAAATGACTTAGGTAAATGATATATGACTCAGGAAAATGCCATCCATGAATCAATTCTCCAAAAATACCCTAAGATGATATAACAAAACCCAAGTCATGATTCAGTAAGATCCCAAACTGCAACTCAACAAAATGTGGCAAATCATAACACAGCAAAATACCCAGGATGGCCTACTAAAAATGCCTAAACATCACCATGTGCAAAAATGCAATCATGACTCAGGATAAAGGAAGACTCAGCAAAAATCACTAGATATGATTCAACTGAAATGTCAAATCATGACATTAAAATGCTAAATGATATCTCAGAACACATCTGGCTATGACTCAGCAAAAACATGTACTGATGAAATCAGCACACATGCCCACTTTACTTTTCTGGTTCCTTTGACGAAAATACTTACCAAAGCAACCTGAGGAAGAAAGCCTTTACTTTAGCTCACTGTTCAGTCTGTCACTGTGGGAGAGTCATAATGGCAGGAGCCTGAGAGACTGGTCACACTGCACCCACAATTACAAAGCAGAGAGAGATGCGTGCTGGTGCTCAGCTCACTTTCTCCTTTTCATTTAGTCCAGGACTCCAGTCCGTGGGATTGTGTAATTCTACAGTTAAAATGGGTCTTTCTACCTCAGTTGACCTAACTCGGATGTAGTGACCAGAGTGACTCCATTTTGTTTATGACCACCATCTTAGAGACCCTCTCTGTCAACAGTTTGAACGTGGTAAATATCCCGACTGCAAAAAATAATCCCTTCTCTTGTGAAATATGTTAGCCTCTAATAAATGCTTGCTCTGGCCTCTGTAACTGCCTGCATCCACTTATCAAAGGAACTGAGATGTTATACAAAGACATTTGGAAATTTTACAGGACTGAAGTAATTGTGGGGTTTGACTTTAAAAGCTCCCTCATCTTTTGGCTGGGACTGCAGTCTCTTCTGCCGACCGGGAGCCTGTAGTCAGCTGGACTTATTTAATAAAATTTGGCTGATTGATCTGAGTGGTCTTTCCTGGTGATCCTGATCTCAGTAACACAGATAATCCCTCACAGACATACCCAGAGGCTAACCTAATATAGGTTATCCCTCACAGACTTGTCTAGAGGTTAAACTAATCTAATCCACTAGAGCTCTATTTCATACCTCCTGTTAAAAGCTCTTCAGGGCTGGAGAGATGGCCTAGTGGTTAAGAGCGCCAACTGCTCTTGCAGAGGACCCAGGTTCGATCCCCAGCACCCACAAGGCGGCTGAGAACCGTCTGAAACTCCAATTCCAGGAGAACTCCAGTTCCAGGGGAATCCGACACCGTCTTCTGACCTCCGCGGCATTGCACGACACTGGTGCACAGACTTGCATGCAGACAGTACATTCATACACATAGAGAAAAATAAATAAAAAAATTTTAAAAAGGTTAAAAGAATAAATAAAATTTAAAAAGAAAGCTCTTCATCCTCTTTTATGATTGTCTTTCTAGTTTCATGACTTCAAATACATATAAACACATACAAACACACACATGTTAAATATATTTTCATCTGATAACAGAATACCTGTGGCATTTGTCTTCATTCTGCCTTATTTATCTTAACATAATAATTTCCTCCACTTCCTGAAATCATGGTATCATTTTTCTTTACAGTTTCATAAATTCCATTTATGTAAAAAAATGTTGTACCACTTTCATATTTTATCCCAAATATCTTCATTTCAGATAAAAATGTCTAATATTAATCTTGGTTTGCTTTCTTAATAAGGTCTCGCTATTTAGCTCTGGCAGGCCTAGAGCTGACCATGTAAACCAGTCTTGGCCTCAGACTCACAGAAATCTGCCTGCATCTGCCCTCTGTGTGCTAGGATTATTGGCATGCCACACCATGTATTTAACCCTTAATCTTTATCCTACCTCTGTTACTGCCTCTGAATTATTTAAATTCTTTGGAAGTCCAGTTTTGTTCCACATATCTTAGGCATGAGTTATGGCCTAGCTTTGTATATTAGGGAGAAGATATTTTATATTTAGTTCAAGAAAACTAAAACTTTTAATTTTTTATCCTTAGAATGTGGTTTCTTTTCTGGTTTCTGAACATCACAAAACAGTTCATTAACATAATTTGTAAGAGATAAAGGCATTGATGTATGTTTCTAACATTTTGTTATAGCAAGGAACTTATTTTCTGTCTGAAGTATTCATTTATAACTGTTTTCTTGATAGAAAACATGAAGCTTTTATTGTCACTAATTTATGTCACAAATACTTTAACTGTTGCTTTCAACAAAAGCCATTTTCCTCTTTATTTCTGTATGAAACATTTTATTTCATATATGTCTATAAGATGACAAAACTATGGAACTGTGTACAACATGTTAGAGTGCATAAAGTACAAATTAATATGGTGGGTTTTTTTCTACAGGGTGAAAGCATGAATACAGTCCCCCACTACCACAAATTATGCAGTCGAGAGTTTCCCACATTTGGGGAAGTAGCAGGGGTCAGCACACCCAGAGTGCAATGTATGAGCCTCACCCTGGGAAAACCACCTTCGTGATCATGGTATCTCCCCTGCCAGGTAACTATGATAATATGGTGTTTTAAGGAAAGAACTTAGTAAACATTTATTATTAGTATTCAGATCCAAAGTTTTCATATCTTGCAATCTGACCATAGAACAAAGAAAAATAAATAGAAACTTCTTCAAAGTTTCCCAGATCTACCAACATGCATGTTTGGCTTGCCCTTGAGTAAGCTTCATAAAGAAGAAAGTGGACACCAGGCTTTGCACCAATCTTCTGGATGATCTATAGTTAACAAATAAAATGAAATTAGGAAAAACAAAAATTCAACCTGAACTACGTAGCATCAAATTACTTATATAAGAATCAAAAACTACGATTAAGTGAATCTTAATCTATGCCAGACAATGGAAAAGCACTTTAAATTTTATTATTTTACCTGGTTCACTAGCACATGCCTGTTGTCTAGAGAGCTGAGACAAAGGATTGTGAGTTTGTGGCCTGGGCAATTTAACAAGACCCTGCCTCAAAATACAAAGCATGTAGCTCTGGACGAAATTCCCCCAAATTAAAACAAAACAAAAAAAAATGTTTTCAAACTTGTGATGGTTAATATTGTCAATTTGACATGATCTAGAACCAGCCATGATGCATGCTCGTGAGGGGTTTTCTAAATGATTTGAAATGAGAAGACTCACTGTAAGTGTGGGTGATACCATCTGCCTGCTGCCAGGTCACAAGCCCAGCTTTTGCTTTCATTAGCTATCTGTCCCCACAACTGGCCCTGCTCTGGGTTTGCCTGCCTTCTCTTCTTGCTGGTGAGCGTCTGTTTGGTTGTTTCTGTGCCACCACTGCAACACTGCTCCACTGACATCAGAACCAGCTTTTGTCCTCCACAGTGGATTGAAGAACAATGGTTCTGGCTCGCCAGGCATCTGCCCAGCCTTCAGGACCAGACTGGGACTGCTGAGACATCCGACCTCCTGGACTGAGTACCTACAGGTTCTCAGCCTCTCTGGTATGAAGACAGTTACTGCTGTACTACTCTGACCATTATTGTATAAGTCAATCTAATAAATCCACCTTTGTTATGTATTCATTGTATTGGCTCTGATTCTCTAATATCCTGACTACTATGAACCTCTTTTGAACATGACACTGTGGTAAAAGTAGAAATACCAAAGAAAACATAGAATGAACCATAGTGTTCAGGTCATAGTCCAAAAGGACCCAGGGTCTGTGAGCATGATGTAAGGATTAATTATTGATGAGGAGCAGAGAAAGTGAAGGTCCTCTGTCTGGATGACCAGGGAACATTCCTCAGAGGCAGGACATTTAACCTCCTACTTCAAAGATAAGAAGTTTGTATAAAAGGCTTTTCCAGAAGGTTAAGGTAGAATGTAAGAGAAGCACTGCCTACATAGTAAAAAATACATTGAGACAATTATTGGAATGTCGGATTTGACAAAGTAGTTTGATACAAGTTAATAGGAGACTTGGGTGAAATTTTTGAGCCATGAGAAAAATAGAATAAGAGTTTTGCTCCTGTGAAACAGTTTTGGAAACCTGTGGAGCCATGATGTGGGGATACAGAATGCAATGCGTGAAGAAGCATCTATCTGATGACCCACCATCCTCAGGGGCCCAGGACCAACATCAAAGTATGAACCTGTTAGGTTCTTTCTCTCATTTTCATTTAAATACTATTATTAAATTCTCCTGCTTTATACTGACCACCACATCTCTAGTCAATATCCCATCAAAAGTGTAGCTAAGGACTGAGGCAACAGATATTCTGAGATGGTTCAGAGAGCTGCGCAGGAACCTCAGTCAGACTAGCAGTGAACACATGCTCTCATGCTATTCTTGGCTAGGGACCTAAGCAGAGTTTAGCTCCACCTTAGTATTATTTCTGTGTGGACAAATTCACAATTTCTGTTTTTCTGAAACAAAATACCCATATTTTTATGTGTGTTGCTAAATCTTCCTTAATTTGTATTGGTCTTCATACAATGGTGTGACTGTATTGGTTAATTTTCTTATTTCTTCCACAAACTGTCTGACAAAAGCAACTTAGGGTTTATTCTTGCTCACAGTTCTAGGGGATAGAGTTATGGTGGCAGGAGAATGAAGAAGAAACTACAACAATATAGACTGGACACTCATTTGATCAACTTGATTGAACATACAAGCCCCCCCTGCTGGATGGTGGGACCCATGAGCTGTGTGGGTTTGGGCACAACTGCTCGCAAATTAGTTTTACATGAAGGATGCTTGTACTCACAAATTATCACTTATTGTTAAAAAAATGAAAACAAAACAAACAAAAAAGCAGAGGAAAGATGCAGAAAACTTACGGCAGAATGCATGATCTGGGAGGGTAGGGGTGGGTGGGGGAAGGAAAGGGGATATATGCCTGAACTGAATTGGAAAATGATGTATGAAATACACAAAGCATCAATAAAAAAAAAAAAAGAAAAGAAAATATTAAGAACAAACAACAAAAAAAAGATGTGGAGAAGTGAGAAAAGGAGAAAAATGAATGCTGGTGTTCTACTCTCTGCTCCCCCTCCCTCCCCCCCCTCCTCTCCCCTCTTCCCCCTCCTCCCCCTCCTCCCCCTCCCCCTCCTCCCCCTCCCCCTGTGTGGGAGAAGCCAGCCCTTTGAATGGTGCAGTCCACAGTTAGGGTGGGTTCTCCTACTTCAATTAACCCAACCAAGAAACTTCCTTATACTGGAAGCTTGTCCTTCAGGTGATTCTATATCCTGTTGCACTGAAAGTCAACATTAACCACCGCAATGACTTTAAACTGAATTTTTTTTCCTCAGTAATTTGTCTCTGATATCTTCAAGTGCTTGTTGAGAAGTTGGCATCCCCATTCACACATGTCACTAGGATTTGGAACTTACCTTGCTGACCAGGTCTTACACTTAGGAATATGTTATTCCTTTCTCTTAGTCTCCACTTTAAATACATTCTATCAGGTCCTATTAGCTACTGCCTTCCCTGTTTCTTGAAAAGTGCAAATGATTCAGATTGCTGGAGATGCTAAGGAGTGCTTCTGGTAACGGTCTTGCATTCCTCTGTCCTGTTGCATTTTCAACACAACAGTAAGGAGCTTTGGTATTATCCTCCCAATCCTCTAGACCTTCCTGTTAGCAAGAAAAGTATTTCACTTCCCTTCCTTGGCTCATATTTGGGACTCATCAATACTCAAACACATGCAAATTGATTAGCAGCTGGCTGAGAAATTCTGACCTTGGTCTAGGCAGAAGCTTCACACCATGTAGTCTATAACTCCTGAGAAAAACTCTGTTCCCACTTTTACCCCTAGGCCAGGCAGACTTCTTGTCTTATACTTTCAAATCTCTAAGCCAACTTTTGAAGACCACCTTGTTCTTCTGAGAAGCTCTAATATGTAGGAAACATGGACTCTTTTTTCTTTTTGCTGTTTTCATTGGGTATGTATACATGTGTAAGTGCCTGTACTCACACACATGCCCCAGTGCACATATGGAGGTCGGAGGACACCCTTTTAGGAGTCAGTTCTTTCCTGGATTGTTCTATAGTCATGGCTCTAAGTTGCAGGGGCCCAGGGCTGAAACTCAGGTCATCAGGGTTAGTAACAGTTCCTTTACCCAAGGAGCCACCTTGCTGGCCTGCAACATAGGTCTTAATACCTTCTTGGGATGGGTGTTTGAATGTTCATCAGTCTTGGCAAATATGTGTCACAACCCTTTCAGCTTTTGCATGGAGATGAAAATGACTGAATGAAGTTCAGCTATTTTTTGTGCTTTATCTGACTTCTAAGACTACAATGAGCTAATCTCATCCATTACTGCTCTTTTTACATATTCTTGGCATATTTATTCTCTTGAATGTCCTAAGAAATTTGCATTAGTGTCTGTATATCTGCCTGTCTAACTCCCTTTCCTCATAACCTGCATGTCACACATGCCTACTTAACTTTTAGTGTACATTTATCTTTTATTCCAGTCTTTACTCTAACAAGTCTATTCAGGAGTCCCATAATATCTGCATACAGATTTAGAATTTGAGACTTGATTATTTCTCCTGGGAGCTCTTTTTATGTCATTTGCTACCAAGCATGCTACCACTCTTGGGTAGTCTGAGAGATCCTTGCCCTATTTATCAACCTGCTTACCATTAAGAATAACTCATCTGCTCTAATGGGGATTTGATCTAATTCCATTTGTCTCTGTCAAATTTTCTGGCTTTTGAGAAATTAACTTCAGCTACTATCTTATTATGGTCAGAAAACACAATGTCTCCCTCTTTATTATTGTAGCTATTTGTACAAACCTTAAATATCCTTTTGATAATTACTTTACACCCCTCACCATGCTGCCCAGCGCATGAGCACAGATGGTCAAATCCAGACTCTCTAGTCATATTTATACAGTGACTGCAGCTAAGTGTGAGGTTAATTGATCATGTTTTATGTGGATTGTTCTACAGTCACGGCTCTAAGTTGCAGGCTCCCTGATATACATCACTTACATGCAGAGCAGCAACTCTTTCCCCAGCATGGACCCATCATGCTCTGCCCACCATGACAAAATGGAGAGATCCAGCTCCCTCAGAAGGTGGGCTTATACATGTCATGTCCCTAGCTCCTCCCCCGACATGGCGTCTCAGAGTTCCAAGCTCGCGGGAGCATTTCACAAATGGGACTTGGCTTTTCCCTTATCCTTTCTCTCACCAACATGGTGCTGGAGGAGTTGCTGGATCTCTGCTTCTCCCTCAGAGAGGCCGGAGCTCTGGAGGGTCCTTATGAAGTTTGTAAGGAAAATCTATTTTCTTTTTTTTTTTATTTGTGAGAGGGTCTCCCTATAGCCCCAGCTGGCCTGGAACTCACTCTGTAGACGCAGGGCTGGCCCTGAACTCACAGAGATCCACCTGCCTCTACCTATTGAGTGCTGGAATTAAAGGCGTGGTCTACCATGCCGGGCCTAAAGATGGTTCTTAGCTGCCATGTGGGTGCTAGAATTGAACCTGGGTCCTGTGCAAAAGCAGTCTGTGTTCCCAACCACTGAGCCATCTCTCCAGTCCCAGGGTTTTTTTTTTTTTTTGGTCTTTGTCGAGACAAGGGTCTCCCATTGTCGCTCAGCTGCCCTGGAACCTCAATCTCGTGTAGACCAGACCTGGCCTGAACTCAACAAAGATCGCGCCTGCCTCTGCCTCCAAAGTGTTAGGACCTTAAAGGTGGCGGCCACCTCGACCGGCTAAAATCTATTCTTAAACCTTGTCTTCATTCTCCTTTAAATAGCCTTAGATGTCATCTTGACAATTGTGTCTTTCTAAAAACACACTAAAAATCACACCCCTGTTTAATCTGGTCGTCCATTGCTTGTCCAACATTTTGTAACCTTTCTATTTCATGCCTTCCCTTCCCTGGTTAATAAGAGTAGTTTCTCTAGATTAGCCAGTGGGTCTGTTGGGAGCATCACTCTAGTTATGCAACACTTGTGTGGGTGACTCAGTCATGCAACTATCTGCGTGTGATAAACCTCCTCCTAAAAACACTCTGCACAGTGGCCCTTTTTGGGGAACCCTCTCCCCCCCAGGATCTGACTCCAGGGCCAATCTGTTCCATTAGTGAAATCACTAGGGATCATCTACTTGCTAGTCTATTGGCAATCACAGTTTTTATCAAGAGAGTTTCCTTTTCTTGCAATAATGTTTGGTGAGGAGCTGATGGCCTAGTGTCTGGGCTGCCCTGGCCAGGCTTCACTCCAGCTTCGTTGGGCAGTGGGTCTAAACTTCCTTCTGTAGACTCATACGCATATTATGCCTTCGCTTTTCTTTTGTAGAAAGACTTGATTTATTTTTGGTTAACCTGTGTCTTCTGTGTCAGTGTGTGTGGGTCTATGCCCTTGAAATGCGGTGCCCTCAAGAGGCCCAGAAGAGAAGAACTGGAGTACATGGAGTTGTGAGCTGCCCAATGTGGGGGATGGGAAACTGAACTTGGGGTCCCCTGGAAGAGCACTACATAATGTTCTTAACATTCTGAGCCCCTCTTTGCTTTTGAATAGAGGAGCCTAAGGTTTCCAGTGACTGAAATGCCAGGAGACAGAGATGCCAAGTAGACTGTTTCTTTATTAATGAAGAAAATAACAGAACAGAAATTGACAGAAGCGGCCAAAGGAGTGGAATACTATGCTGTGTGATGTGCACATTCTATCCTCAGAGAGCAGCTGTAGGCTAATTGTGTGAACTTAGTATGAGGGCCGTGCTCATCACAGAGACTGGAATGACAGACACAGCACTGAGCTAAGCTGTTTCCACTGTGGAGACAGTGCTTTTCTACTCTTGTCTCTTTGACTTTTTTTTTCCCTCTGAGATAATAGCTTAAAATAATAGCTACCTTATATAACCAGCCCACAATGCTTCTAATGTTTCAATAAACCAACAGCAATTATAGTTAACGTTTATGCAGATTCTTTGATGTTCCAAACACAGGCTTCTTAGTAACTTATTTATTCACATAGCAACATTATGAGATAGGTACTTCTCAATTTCTATTTTAAAAACAAGTTAATTAGAAGAATGGTGAGAATAGCTCAGCAGGTAAAGGCACTTGCCACACAAGCTGGTGACCTGAATTCTACCTCTAGGACCTACATAAAAATAAAGGAAGAACTTACTCCCACAGAAGCTGTCCTTGACGCCACACCACACACACACACTGTGGCACACATGCTTCCCCTTCACATCATGAAACCACATACTACACAAAATAATAAATTAACAAAACTTTTTAAATATATTAAGAATGCGACAAGAGGTATACAAGATCTAAATAACAAAGAAATGAACATGAAATGTCCCCATTCCATGGAGAAATGGCTCAGGCATACCATACGGTTCCCTTCTGCTAGCTCAGCGGAACACTGCTGGGAAGGGCTGTTTATAACTCCCTTCCCTACTGTTTGATTCCTTACTGATTTGAAAGGTTTTTAAAAAATTAATGATGAATATTTGATATTTTATGCTTTTGTTTACGCATAAGTGTTGGCATTTATTCTTCCAGTTTATGATGTGTCAGTCTCCACTGTATGTATTCGTGATTACTTTTTAATAGACTCAACATTTATCATCTATTCAGATTTTAATTTGTGTGTTGTTAAAAAAGAACTCTGTCCAATCCTGAAATCATACCATTCTGGTAACAAAAAAAAAAAATGCGGAGTAATAGGAGGAATAGGAGGAGGAAAAGGAAGGAGGGAGGAAGGAAGGAAAATGAAAGGAAAAGAAGTTAATTCAAAGCAGTTCTAAAGTTGTCATGCTGCAAAAGAACATGGTCAGATGGAAAAGGCAGGAGAATATAGTGTGACTCAAGTAGCTTGATGGGGGGGCTCAGAGAGTGGGGGTTGAAAGTATCATGGGGTTAATAGGAAAAGCTGAATAAAATAATGGATGTTTTAAATAGAAAAGAGAAGAACTGAACCACGTGAGGATAAGTCAGAAGGGCTTCACCACAGCTTCACTTGGAAGTGGGGAAGACACGTTTCTCTCTGCTGACCCTTTCTGTAGATTGGACACTGGCTTCAGGGGTCTCCTTGTCCTCCCTGAACAAGAAGTCAGGTGACTCATCATAATTACAGGACACTTTGAGGGATGGATGACCCATACTCCCCTGGGACTTAGTCAACTTTGGAGGCCAAGGAACACAAGCTGTCCCTTTAAGTCCATTGTAACCAGATTAGTATGGGCTTTAAGTATGTTTACTAAACATCCAAGAAGTCAGTTAAGTCAGTTGCACCTATCTGGTACTTTTTTGTTTTTAGTCTTTTTTGAGACAGGATCTCCCTGTAGCCCCAACTGTCTGGAACTCACTCTGTAGACCAGCTGCCTGAAACTCACAAGAGATCTGCCTGCCTTCGTGCCCCCAAGTGCTGGGATTAAAGCCACCTGTCTGGTACTTTTAATCACTATGTAATATGTAAATAAAGCTTGACCAGACAGGCACACGGCCTCAGTTAGGTGCCGGTAAGGCGAGGCAGAACTGCCTTGACCCATAGGGGTCTACTGGCACACGGGCCAAAGCAGCAACACAATCTCCTCCCATCAACCTGGTGGAGCTGTGGTGCAGAGGACCTAACAGGCACAGCATTAGTGATTATAGTCTGTGCAGCAAACGTTGAGGCACCAGAACCAAAAAAAAANGGATAGCTTGACTTCCTGTTTTCCAATTAGTACTCCTTTAATTTCCTTTTCTTGCCTTATTGCCCTATAGTGTTTCAAGCACTATATTGAAGAGGAGTGGTGACAGGGGGCAGCCTTGCCAAGTTCCTACCTTTAAAGGGAATGGTTCTGTCATTTCCCCATTTAGGATGATTTTCTTAATCCCAGATTTGGAGATTTTTTTTCCTCCTCCTCCTCCTCCTCCTCCTCCTCCTCCTCCTCCCCCCTCCTCCCCCCTCCTCCTGTGTGGGAGAAGCCAGCCCTTTGAATGGTGCAGTCCACAGTTAGGGTGGGTTCTCCTACTTCAATTAACCCAACCAAGAAACTTCCTTATACTGGAAGCTTGTCCTTCAGGTGATTCTATATCCTGTTGCACTGAAAGTCAACATTAACCACCGCAATGACTTTAAACTGAATTTTTTTTCCTCAGTAATTTGTCTCTGATATCTTCAAGTGCTTGTTGAGAAGTTGGCATCCCCATTCACACATGTCACTAGGATTTGGAACTTACCTTGCTGACCAGGTCTTACACTTAGGAATATGTTATTCCTTTCTCTTAGTCTCCACTTTAAATACATTCTATCAGGTCCTATTAGCTACTGCCTTCCCTGTTTCTTGAAAAGTGCAAATGATTCAGATTGCTGGAGATGCTAAGGAGTGCTTCTGGTAACGGTCTTGCATTCCTCTGTCCTGTTGCATTTTCAACACAACAGTAAGGAGCTTTGGTATTATCCTCCCAATCCTCTAGACCTTCCTGTTAGCAAGAAAAGTATTTCACTTCCCTTCCTTGGCTCATATTTGGGACTCATCAATACTCAAACACATGCAAATTGATTAGCAGCTGGCTGAGAAATTCTGACCTTGGTCTAGGCAGAAGCTTCACACCATGTAGTCTATAACTCCTGAGAAAAACTCTGTTCCCACTTTTACCCCTAGGCCAGGCAGACTTCTTGTCTTATACTTTCAAATCTCTAAGCCAACTTTTGAAGACCACCTTGTTCTTCTGAGAAGCTCTAATATGTAGGAAACATGACTCTTTTTTCTTTTTGCTGTTTTCATTGGGTATGTATACATGTGTAAGTGCCTGTACTCACACACATGCCCCAGTGCACATATGGAGGTCGGAGGACACCCTTTAGGAGTCAGTTCTTTCCTGGATTGTTCTATAGTCATGGCTCTAAGTTGCAGGGGCCCAGGGCTGAAACTCAGGTCATCAGGGTTAGTAACAGTTCCTTTACCCAAGGAGCCACCTTGCTGGCCTGCAACATAGGTCTTAATACCTTCTTGGGATGGGTGTTTGAATGTTCATCAGTCTTGGCAAATATGTGTCACAACCCTTTCAGCTTTTGCATGGAGATGAAAATGACTGAATGAAGTTCAGCTATTTTTTGTGCTTTATCTGACTTCTAAGACTACAATGAGCTAATCTCATCCATTACTGCTCTTTTTACATATTCTTGGCATATTTATTCTCTTGAATGTCCTAAGAAATTTGCATTAGTGTCTGTATATCTGCCTGTCTAACTCCCTTTCCTCATAACCTGCATGTCACACATGCCTACTTAACTTTTAGTGTACATTTATCTTTTATTCCAGTCTTTACTCTAACAAGTCTATTCAGGAGTCCCATAATATCTGCATACAGATTTAGAATTTGAGACTTGATTATTTCTCCTGGGAGCTCTTTTTATGTCATTTGCTACCAAGCATGCTACCACTCTTGGGTAGTCTGAGAGATCCTTGCCCTATTTATCAACCTGCTTACCATTAAGAATAACTCATCTGCTCTAATGGGGATTTGATCTAATTCCATTTGTCTCTGTCAAATTTTCTGGCTTTTGAGAAATTAACTTCAGCTACTATCTTATTATGGTCAGAAAACACAATGTCTCCCTCTTTATTATTGTAGCTATTTGTACAAACCTTAAATATCCTTTTGATAATTACTTTACACCCCTCACCATGCTGCCCAGCGCATGAGCACAGATGGTCAAATCCAGACTCTCTAGTCATATTTATACAGTGACTGCAGCTAAGTGTGAGGTTAATTGATCATGTTTTATGTGGATTGTTCTACAGTCACGGCTCTAAGTTGCAGGCTCCCTGATATACATCACTTACATGCAGAGCAGCAACTCTTTCCCCAGCATGGACCCATCATGCTCTGCCCACCATGACAAAATGGAGAGATCCAGCTCCCTCAGAAGGTGGGCTTATACATGTCATGTCCCTAGCTCCTCCCCCGACATGGCGTCTCAGAGTTCCAAGCTCGCGGGAGCATTTCACAAATGGGACTTGGCTTTTCCCTTATCCTTTCTCTCACCAACATGGTGCTGGAGGAGTTGCTGGATCTCTGCTTCTCCCTCAGAGAGGCCGGAGCTCTGGAGGGTCCTTATGAAGTTTGTAAGGAAAATCTATTCTTTTTTTTTTTATTTTGAGAGGTCTCCCTATAGCCCCAGCTGGCCTGGAACTCACTCTGTAGACCAGGCTGGCCCTGAACTCACAGAGATCCACCTGCCTCTACCTATTGAGTGCTGGAATTAAAGGCGTGGTCTACCATGCCGGGCCTAAAGATGGTTCTTAGCTGCCATGTGGGTGCTGGGAATTGAACCTGGGTCCTGTGCAAGAGCAGTCTGTGTTCCCAACCACTGAGCCATCTCTCCAGTCCCAGGGAAATCTATTCTTTTTTTTGGTCTTTTCGAGACAGGGTCTCCCTGTCGCCTCAGCTGTCCTGGAACTCTCTCTGTAGACCAGACTGGCCTTGAACTCACAAAGATCCGCCTGCCTCTGCCTCCCAAGTGTTAGGATTAAAGGTGCGAGCCACCACGACCGGCTAAAATCTATTCTTAAACCTTGTCTTCATTCTCCTTTAAATAGCCTTAGATGTCATCTTGACAATTGTGTCTTTCTAAAAACACACTAAAAATCACACCCCTGTTTAATCTGGTCGTCCATTGCTTGTCCAACATTTTGTAACCTTTCTATTTCATGCCTTCCCTTCCCTGGTTAATAAGAGTAGTTTCTCTAGATTAGCCAGTGGGTCTGTTGGGAGCATCACTCTAGTTATGCAACACTTGTGTGGGTGACTCAGTCATGCAACTATCTGCGTGTGATAAACTCTCCTACACTCTGCACAGTGCTTGGGAACTCTCCCCAGGATCTGACTCCAGGGCCAATCTGTTCCATTAGTGAAATCACTAGGGATCATCTACTTGCTAGTCTATTGGCAATCACAGTTTTTATCAAGAGAGTTTCCTTTTCTTGCAATAATGTTTGGTGAGGAGCTGATGGCCTAGTGTCTGGGCTGCCCTGGCCAGGCTTCACTCCAGCTTCGTTGGGCAGTGGGTCTAAACTTCCTTGCTGTAGACTCATACCATTATTAATGCCTTCCTTTTCTTTTGTAGAAAGACTGATTTATTTTTGGTTATCTGTGTCTCTGTGTCAGTGTGTGTGGGTCTATGCCCTTGAATGCAGGTGCCCTCAGAGGCCAGAAGAAGAAGAACTGGAGGTACATGGAGTTGTGAGCTGCCCAATGTGGGGGATGGGAACTGAACTTGGGTCCCCTGGAAGAGCACTATAATGTTCTTAACATTCTGAGCCCCTCTTAATGCTTTCTGAATAGAGGAGCCTAAGGTTTCCAGTGACTGAAATGCCAGGAGACAGAGATGCCAAGTAGACTGTTTCTTTATTAATGAAGAAAATAACAGAACAGAAATTGACAGAAGCGGCCAAAGGAGTGGAATACTATGCTGTGTGATGTGCACATTCTATCCTCAGAGAGCAGCTGTAGGCTAATTGTGTGAACTTAGTATGAGGGCCGTGCTCATCACAGAGACTGGAATGACAGACACAGCACTGAGCTAAGCTGTTTCCACTGTGGAGACAGTGCTTTTCTACTCTTGTCTCTTTGACTTTTTTTTTCCCTCTGAGATAATAGCTTAAAATAATAGCTACCTTATATAACCAGCCCACAATGCTTCTAATGTTTCAATAAACCAACAGCAATTATAGTTAACGTTTATGCAGATTCTTTGATGTTCCAAACACAGGCTTCTTAGTAACTTATTTATTCACATAGCAACATTATGAGATAGGTACTTCTCAATTTCTATTTTAAAAACATAATTAGAAGAATGGTGAGATAGCTCAGCAGGTAAAGGCACTTGCCATACAAGCCTGGTGACCTGAATTCTACCTCTAGGACCTACATAAAAATGAAAGGAGAGAACTTACTCCACAGAGCTGTCCTTTGACCCACACACACACACACACTGTGGCACACATGCTTCCTCACATCATGAACACATACTACACAAAATAATAAAATTAAAAAACTTTTTAAATATATTAAGACATGCACAAGAGTATACAAGATCTAAATAACAAAGAAATGAACATGAAATGTCCCCATTCCATGGAGAAATGGCTCAGGCATACCATACGGTTCCCTTCTGCTAGCTCAGCGGAACACTGCTGGGAAGGGCTGTTTATAACTCCCTTCCCTACTGTTTGATTCCTTACTGATTTGAAAGGTTTTTAAAATTAATGATGAATATTGATATTTTATGTTTTGTTACATGAAGTGTTGGCATTTTCTCCAGTTTATGATGTGTCAAGTCTCCACTGTATGTATTGTGATTACTTTTAATAGACTCAAATTTATCAGTCTTTCAGATTTTAAATTTGTGTTTGTTAAAAACAGAACTCTGTCCAATCCTGAAATCATACCATTCCATATTGTTTTCTAAGCATTTGCTACTTTAGAACTGCACTCACCAAGCTGATGATGTTTATGAATGGTAACAGCGTAGCTAGCACTTACATTTGTGAAGAATTTGAGCCTAGGTCACTTTCTTCCTTGGCTATATCCTAGGTTAAAATTTAAATCCAGAAGTCTCCTTCTAGAGCTGGCAGCCTTGCGGTGCCCTCTAACATGCAACTGCAGTGAAGATCCAGTGTGGAAACTGAGGCTCAGAGAGGCAGAGTGGCTTGAGCGAAGGTCTGCAGTCAAAGCTGCAGACACTCTATTCGCTTCAACATGCCTCTCTCAACTTTCACAAATTCCCTGGGATTTCTAGACACAAATCCCAGTCTTGTAAAGCCATCCCATAAACTCTGCTCTCCCTGCTGTGCTTTGAGAGACATTTTATTTCCCAATTACTTCTTCAGCAAACTGGCTTTCTGCAGTCTTTGTATTTTATTTACCCACAAAGTGAAAATTTGCCTCTGAATTCTGGATACAGCTTATCTTTCACTGAATTTATCACATGCCCCAGGTCTCAGCTTGAATTTCTATGGAGTTTTCACCTTTTAGAGCCCCATCTGCTGACCTTCTAATATTCTGCATTCAAATTCTATTTAGAGCATCCCATCTAAATTTCAGCTTCATGGTGCCTCTTTTGCAGTAATTGCAATAAACACTTCTGACGTTCCTTTGATCACCTCTTTTCCTTTGATTTCATTTAATTCACACTAAGGGATGGTGAAGTTGATCAGTATGTTAAGGCTCCAGCTGTTAAGCCTAATGACCTGAGTTCAATCCCAATCAAACACATGGCAGAAAGTGAGTACTGATGCCTGTAAGTTGTCCTCTGCCCTTCACATGTATGCTATGGCATGTGAATGTCCCCCAACATGCACAAATACATGAAATGAGTATAATTCACACTGCAAAACTGGGCTGAGGATAACAGCTATATTTCTCTGCATGGCAGGCAAAGGGGCAGATACAGGTTCTTGGTGAAAGTTGGCAGTGTATATATATATAGATATATATATATATATATAATATAGATGAGAGAGAGAGAGAGAGAGAGAGAGAGAGAAAGAGTGAGTCACTATGTAGCCTCAGATATGTACAGCAGGTTGTGATTGAACTTAACAGAGATCCTTTTGCCTCTGCTTCTCAAGTGCTGGGATTAAAGGTATATACCACCATGCTCAGCTGCCACAATTTTTCTGAACATGAATTTTTCTGAACATGAATTTTTCTGAACATGAATTACTAACATTCAGTTCTGTGCTTTCTGGGTCTCATTAACCTCTGGATTTTTGGAAAGTTCCTGATTCAGTCTAACTTATCTCTAAGTACAACCTGTGGGCATGAAAGTTGCCCTTTCCATTTTACTAACCTATTTCCTTTTGCTCAAAACATACCATTTCCCCCAGTGTACCTTCTGAAATTCTGCATCTCATTCAAAGCTCAGGTCAGGAAAAATGACTTCTCCCTTTCAATACTTTTCTGACCAGTCCTATTAGAATCCAGATTTCAACTTGGAGCTATGAATGGAGCTTAGCTTTTGGGTTGTCTCTCAATGCTGGAGTCCCCTGGTATATTACAAGTTCTTTGGGGAGTAGCTGGTTTTTAGGTGAGCTATAACTCTAGTAACATTCCTTGCTTGGAATGGGTTTCTCTGACAATATTTTTATAGCTCTGTATCTTGGGAAATATTTGTTAAGTGATGATTAGACTGAACCATCTTTTCCCCTTTCTCAGGTCATTTAGTACTATGTGTCCTACATCGGTGACAGTGTCACTCAGTAAGGATAATGGTGTGAGTCTCACAGACTTGGAGATGGACTACAACACAGGAGCATGGTCTTGGAGTGCAAGCAAGGTACACTGTTGTGGGAAAACTTAGTTAATATGGGTAGCATTCCTAAGCCAATGGTACCTCCCTGGCCACACCCATAGGGTGGGGTGTAGTGATGAAAAGATTTAGCATTCCTGAGGATTGAGTCATGATGGATATTTAAGCAGACATGTTGGAATAAAATCTCTCTCTGCCTTTGGACCTCAACCTGTGTACATGTCGTGTGCTTTCCTGTGCGTATTTTCCACATGGGTCATCCCAGGATTAAGTGGGCCCTGCTACAAATCTCGATGGCATCACCACACACTGTGGCTTGGCTCTGGCACCAGCTAGCTGGCAACTTTTAGACAGGTCTCTTCATCTAATGGTGCCCAAGCCCTTCCATTTGCAGATGAGAAGAATGACTTCTCATCCTTATGAAAAGCTTTTTAAAATACTTTTATTGATGTTTCCTGTATTTCATACATAATTTTTCAGTTCAATTTAGACACACTCCCTTTTCCCTGCCCCCCACCCCACCCCAGTTCATGCATTCTGCCATACATGTCCTGCACCTTTCTCTCAGTCTTTTTAAAGTTTTTCTCTGCAGAGGTTTATTGTTTCAGGCAGAACTTAACTATATCAATCAGTTCTTTTTTTAATTTTTTTTTATTTATTTATGTGTATGAATGTACTGTCTGCATGTAGGTCTGTGCACCTGTGTTGTGCAAAGCTGTGGAGGTCAGAAGAGGGTGTCGGATTCCCCTGGAACTGGAGTTCTCCTGGAATTGGAGTTACGGACGGTTCTCAGCCCCCATGGCCATGTGGGTGCTGGGGATCAAACCTGGGTCCTCTGCAAGATCAGTCAGTGCTCTTATCCACTAGGCCATCTCTCCAGCCCATCAATCAGTTCTTTGACCTAGTTCTTATGCTGCTGTTGCTCCCTCCCATTTGTATTGTTCCAAAATAGGCCTATATAAAGGTCACATATGTACCAGAATTATGTCCTTCGGAAATAAACTGCATGTTAATTCTGAAATATGTTTAGGAATTCACATTTTTTCTCTTTAATTTTATATTACTCTAAGATATGAATACATACTTTCCACCCATATACAGTAATTATAATGTCAGAAAATAAGTGGTAAGTTAATTCTAGGTCCCATTAAGAGATTCACATTATAATACCATAGTTGCTTTCAGATAAAAAGAAATATTACAGTAACTATGCTCAGCTTAGGGATTTGGTGCTAGCATCCACAAATGAAGGAAACTATTCTCTGTTTGTTTTTGGGGGGGACTGTGTTATTTCACTTAGCAAGCCGGGCAGGAAATAAGGACCTCTTGAAACTCAAAAGCTTCTGTATAGTTAAAGAAACAATCAAGGAAGTAATGAGAAAACCCACAGAGTGGGAGGAAACCTTCACCACTGATACATCTGACAGAGCATTAACATCCAGAATATATAAACTACTCAAAAAACAAAGAAGTAAGAAAATTAATGACTCACTCAAAAGATGGAGTAAAGACCTGAACAGAGACTTCACCAGTGAGGAAGTAAAGATGGCTGAGAAACATCTTAAAAAAGTTCAACATCATTAATAATTAAGGAAATGCAAATTAAAACCACTCTAAGATATCATCTCACTCCGAGAAGACTGGCTAAGATCAAGAAAACAAAAGACACCAAATGCTGGAGAAGTTGTGGGGAAAGGGGAACTCTCATTCTCTGCTGGTGGGAATGTAAACTTGTACAACCACTATGAAAAGTAGTGTGGAGAACCTTTAAAAGGCTCAAAATGAGCCTACCACCTGACCCAGCCACACCACTCCTTGGGTATATACCCACAAAACTCATCCTACTACAAAGATACATACACATCTATGTTTATTGCAGCTCTCTTCACAATAGCAAAGAGCTGGGTCCAACCCAAATGCCCATCAACTGATGACTGGATAACAAAAATGTGCTACATCTACACAATGGAATTCTATGCAGCAGTAAAGAAAGATGACATCATGAACTTTGCAGGTAAATGGATGGAACTTTATAAGAATCTTTTAGGAATAGAGATAATGAAACCTTATCAATAATCAGAAGCCACTGTCATTATTATAGTATAATACATTACATCTTACTAATATGAAGGCAGCTGGGATTGTTTTCAACAGATACAGGCGCAGGCAAGAGGTATGTGCACTCAAACCTGTTAAGATTGCCAAAAATTTTATGTGTAAGAGAATGAGAAAGTAGATCAAATTTGTTGAATAGTTGTTGCAGTTTTACTAAGTATTTCATATGTAGTAGTTCATGCAGTACCCACAACAGCTCTGTGAATGCATGAACTAAATAATCCCTTCTTACCCATATAAGATGGGACTCAGAGAAAGAACGTGTCTTTGGCACATGACAACTGTACTGTCTCCAAATGATTATTTATACCTCAGGAAAAGTGTGTATTTGTGTGAACGTGCACATGTGTACGTAAGGAGGAAGGAGGACCATTTTCCAGGAAGCATGGTGTTAAATAATGACTTGGAGCATCTGCCCTTCTTAACTCCATTTCCAGGAATCATGGTATTCAATATTGACTTGGAGCATCTGCCCTCCTTAACTCCATTTCCAGTGTTTATGGAGCATTGCCATCTTGCTGGATCAAATGACACATAACGTACTATTAAGAATAACTGCTGAGAGTTAACATGTCATTTAAACCCTCTAGTGTGATCTTGAAATGCAGTGGTCATTTGATTGCAGGCCAAGGGAACAGCCCTTCTGCCCTCCTGTGTGAGCAGGTAGCTGTTGTACCTCCTAAGTAGTGGGACAGAACCTAGTTTTAGGTTAAACTGTCTGTTGGAGGCATCACCCTCGTTCTTTAATCTAAGCTGAGTTTATGCAAAGGGTATGATTAACCATCTCTGCAAAGTTTGTCTGTGCCTCTTAAGGCAAAGCAAGGGCTGGTTCTTCAGCTGCCTTATCTTTTAATTAGTAGAGCACACTTTGGCTAAACTTTGTGTTTCATGTGTCCAACGCTGCTGTCAAAGATAGTACCAAAGGAAAAATATTTCCCAATGGAAAAGGTAGGTGTGAGCATTCTACACTGTGATCTGATATAACTGCAGCAGCCTCTGGGGATGGTATCTTCAGGACTTACCAGCTCAAATACCAAGGAGAGGAAGAAAAGAGAGTGGAGATAGACCTGGCTCTTCGAGCCTCCATCTGATTAGCAAATGGGCTCTGGTGTATGTGGGCAGATGTCTCTTCCTATGTCTGGGATCAAGGAGGCATAAGGGAAACCAAATGTGCCCCTTTGGGGTGGGGTGGTGGCAGATAACGTAGGAAATCATGTCCTCAGAATGAAGCATCATAGATTACTGTTCTCTCACAGGAAATCACGGAGAACTGCCCCTAGTGGGAGCCCTATAGGGTTCAGAGGAGTTCCACTTCCAGGAAGAATGATCACCCAACCAGGCAAACAGTAGGCAAAGAGACAGAGGAGGGTATTCATCATCAGGAAACCAAAGCTACAGTAGGCAGGGGGGACATTGACTCAGAAGCTACTGGGCTCAGGTGGGAATCCATCCACAGCATACAGTCACCTTGAGATGGCTCTGTCCACTGCCTCTGACTTTGCCATCATTTTCTCAGAGAAAGAGGCAGGCAGAGACAGTTGGGAAAACAACTCAGCTAAAAATTAGGTTAACTTGGAGCTGTTATTCACCTACCAGATAACAGGTGAGAAAGAAGATCCAGAAGAACGAATCACCATCATCTCACTTTAAAATGAATGTGTTATCCTTTCCATGACCACGATTATTTCCTAGAAATTTTCCACTCTGAAAAACAATCTCCTTATTCAAACACCCAACCCAAGCCTCTCAGGGACCAGCAAGTACCTGAAGAGACAAATACTGAATGAATGAGGAAAGTAACTGCTTAAGGAGCAAGGGGAAGACGACTTTTCTTTTCCTCACAGCAGAGGAAGTGCTGGCATTGCCACGTGCTAGTGCCGGGCAGCATGGAGTGAACTCACTCCCTATGAGGGAGATGCAGAGTTCCTGCCTGCTCGCTCCTCTCCCCCCAGAAGTTCCACCTTCTAGTTTCATGGAGATCGAGGTGAGGAGGCTATACATGTGAGAAAGCACTCACATGTGTGCCAATCCTTGGTGCTCCTGTCAGGGGATTAGGAAGATGGGAAGGGAGTCAGGATGAGATGGTTAACAGGAGGACACACACACACACACACACACACACACACACACACAATCTCAAACATAGCCAGGACCTCTAGTGCACCTAGAGATGTAGAGAGGGCTAGATGTCACAGAAAGAGAAAGGAAAGAAAAACATGCTAGGAAGGAAGGAAGGAAGGAAGGAAGGAAGGAAGGAAGGAAGGAAGGAAGGGAGGGAGGGAGGGAGGGAGGGAGGGAGGGAGGACAGGAGCACCAGGGAACGTGGAAGAGGAGAAGAGAGAAACCTGGAGAACTACAGCAGAGACAAAACTGGCACAGCCAGACTCTACAAAATGGCCCAGGAATATGTCCAAATTTGCTTTTTAAGCTGGCCTACTTTCTAATACACCCACTCTTCAGATCTGTGGGTAACAAAGATCTCCCACAGGCTTGCTCTCATTTGGCCTTCAGTACAGGGATGGAGTGACTGACCAGACCCTAAAGTAGTTCAACTGTCAACTTGGATGAGTCCAGCTGGAAGCCTGAAACTCCAAGACCCATTGGGGCCTGTTTGAATTTAGCTCACAGGATCATGAATAAATGCATGGGCATAGAAAGGGTGGGGATTCTACATTAGGCAGAAAGCTCCTGGAGAGCAGCCTGGCATGCTGGTAGGAGTGTGGACTTTGTTTTGGAATTTATGGGCATCTGCTGAATGGCCTGAAGAAATGACAAGGGTAAGTTCACATTGACAGTGAGAATGCATGGAGTGCCTGCTGTTTGCCAGGCACTGTCTGAGTACAGTACATCCCATCCCTCTTTCCCAAGCACTGTTGGTGCTTTCTTAGGAAGGATTGGCCAATTTAACCTAAGCATTGGAGTTAGAATGTGAAAGCTGGAAGAGGAACTGTCGACAACTTCTGAAAGGTCTGAGTGCAGGCAGCCAACGATCAGGGGCCTGGAGCCTGCAGTGGTTCTAGCTTGCTGGGGCACTGTGAAGGGTTGTAGAAGGTGGACACTGGAGGGCAGGGGAGGGGAGGGGATGGGATGAGAAGATCATCATGATTGCGCACACTCTGTGGGGTTCAGACTCCAGCACCAGTGTGGCAAACAGGTTGGGGTCAGCTGATAGCCATTCGAAAGACATCAGAACCAAACAAGCCAACAACTCTGGCAAGAGAGAGAAGTCCTGCCTACCAGCCAAAGCATCAGACCTGATGCAGAGTTGGGGAGTAAGGCATTTCTTAGATGGACCTGTGGCTTCCAGTTAGGCTGAGGAGGGATCGGCTTCTCCATCTTTGCTGCCAGAAGCAGATAATAGCATGTCTCCACAAAGGCCTTTGTATTATTACTTATCAAAAGGCAGAAATGAACACTCTAAAGCAATTGTTTGAACATATTATTAAAAGTATCTTTACTGATACATCTCATTTATCTCAACATTCAAAAATTTAGTGCAGGGCTTCACAATAAGCAATCATTTGTTGAATGAATGAATGAATAAATGGATGAATGAATGACTGAATGAAAAATGATGCTGAACAGGAATTTAGTGTCATGCCTCCAATTTAAATATTCACTATTATAAATATTTGAGTCTTGAGTACTATAAATCTTATTTATTATTAACACATATTAATTGTAGAAAGTACTGGGTTTCTTTGTGACATTTTCATAAACGCACATAGCATACATCGATTCCATCCCTCTGCGACTATCTTTTAGTCTCTCATTCCTTTTCCTCTTCTCTAATCATCTCCTAATTCTAGTTCAAACACTGTCTTACTGCAGTGTCTCTCATAGTTGTCGATTTTCAGGATTTATTATCTTTTCTGCTCCCTCATCTTCTTCTTTTTGAATAATGCCCTAATCCCAGTTCAAACACTGATTCTTATGGCAATGAGCCACAACTGGCTATTTTATTCCTGTGTGTGTGTGTGTGTACATGAATGTAGTACCTGCAGAGGCCAGAAGAGGGTACCAGAGTCCCTGGAGTTTGAGTTATAGGCAGTTGTGAGTTGCCTGACATGGGTGCTTGGAACTGAGCTCCGGGGCTCTGCATGAGCAACAAGAGCTCTTAAACACTGAGCCATCTCTCCAGCCCTATGACTGCCATGAAATAGAAAGGAAAAAGCAGCGTAGACATTAAGCTGTAACAATCGTTTTCAGGTTGACTCCATCTTTCCACTTGCCACTCTTGGTCTCTACTTATAAAACAGTAATATTTCTCTAAAGTGGCTCTTTATGTTTAAATTAAGTGACATGATGAAAGACAACACCATGGGGTAGGTGTACTGATCATGACCTAAGGAATCTTCTGTGATCATCTGTTGCCCTGTTGTATAACAATTCCTGTTTCTTTTTATTCGTACCAAGTTAGGAGATATCTGTCACAAGATATAGTCATCAAAGTATTCCTAGAGAGGTTGTTGGACACCCCCTGCAGGAAGTTGTCCCCTCTTTAAATCCCATTGGAAACATTCTACCTACTAACAAATCATGAATGGAAGCTTCAGACGATGCTGCATGGCCAATCCTTCACAGAGGCAGAGGCTGAATGTCACGCAATATGTGTGGTCCGATCCGGTGTGGGGAATCCTAGGTCAGTTCTTCTCAGGTGCGCTCACTGCACCTAAGTGAAAGATTCAGACAGTTACTGAAACTATCAGGACCAGATCTTAAACTCCTTATAGTTTTATGGGGGGAAAAAAGAAACCACGAGAAAAAATGGTCTCACAAAATGTTAATTTTTAACTCTAACCACTGGTCATTCTTGTACAGGATAGTGCTACCAACCTTGACATTGAGCTTAGTAAGCATGTACCAATTATAGTTTACTGTTATAATTAAAATGGAATGTTTCTAGATAAAAGGGAAGGCAAGTGTGGTAGGTTGAAAAGGCTCTTTGGGACCTGAATAAGAATGTCCCTCAACAGGCCAGCTGGGACTAAAGGGAGACCCTGTCTCAAAAATACCAAAAAAAAAGAATGCCCCTCACAAGCTCCAAGTATTTGCACACTTTCCCTCCAGGCTTTGTTTGGGGAGGTCTAGGAGGTACAGCCTTGACAGAGGAAGCTCCAAGTTGGGCATGCTGCTTCCTGTGCCAGCTTGAAGATGTGAGCGATCGACTTTCAGCCTTTTGCCATGCTTCCTCCCACCCAGCTCCTGCCCCCTTCTCAGGGACTCTTAACCCTCTGGAACCATAAGCTAAATCAACTCTTCCTTCTATAAGTTGCCATTGTCATGCTATGTTGTCACAGCAATAGAAAAGCAGCTAACAGGATCGGAACATGTGGGCTCTGATATCAGTCCTCCTGACAATAATGGGCACAGGGCCGAGTTACTTCTCACATTCAGTTAATTTTGTGTGGGATTTGTGGATTAATATTATTTCTTAGGTAAAAGTTCTGGGCTGACTCTAAAATTCCACATGAGTGGTAAGATTATGAAGCTATCTTTGCTGTGTGTGTCCTCCTCAGAAACTTCAAATAAACTCAGTTTGTGATTTGGGCATAGATCAACTGGCGTACATGTGGCCGTGATGAGGGCTTTTCTGGAACAGCACAGTCGAACAGAATTTAGTGGGGACACATCTGTGAATCTTAATTTCCCAGCAGCCACAGTTACAAATATTTTTTTAAATGCAAAAAAGAACAGGTAAAATGAACTCAGCAATATATTTTTATTCCATGCAATATACCTTATTTCATTTCAACATACAATCATTATAAAAATCACTATTCAGAATTTAGCTTTTAAAAAATTGCATTACCTCTAAATCATAGCAAATCTCAACTGGCATGCTGACTATTCTTCAAAGTTCTTAATGTGAATTTTAACTTACTGAAAGAGAGAAGAAAAAAAACCCACGGTCTTACCCATAATGTTCCAAATATTAAAATTTTATCCTAAACTGAATTAAGCACAAGATTTAAAATTAAAATTAAGAAAATTAACAATGTGTTTTCTCACTTGTGCTCGCTGCATTTCAAGTGCCCCACAGGTACACGTGGGCACCTTGAAGCCCGAACTCTGAGTTATAACCTCAGCAGGGGCTTGAGCTGGCTGACTGTGGATAAGAGTAAGTCATCTAGCACTGGGAACTTGAAGGGACATTGTGGTGCTGGGACTCCAGAATGGACTCCATAAGCAGATTCATCATGATAATTCATGTTACAGTGTACTCACTTAGTATTTAAAATGCACCATGGGGTGGAGATTCAGCAGTAAGTGCCCCTTGTATTATGCAATTAGCAGCTGAAATGGAGGAGAATAAATGGATATTATAATAAACATGTTATAACAAAAACCAGCTTGGTCATAGTTTTATGCATGTTGTTTGATCTTCTCAGAAAGAATGAGCTTAGCAGAGTTACAACAGAGATTCAGGTGAGGAACAGATCAGGAATGTTGCTCTGTAACATCAGAACTGAGATCCAAGGACAACACAGGGCACTGGCTGAGACCATGCAGGAGTGGAAGATACCTCAGATCCTGAGAACAAGGCACCCAGTGCCCTGGAGTTGAGTAAGGACTGATTTCTTCTCTAAAATGATGAAAGCTTTGGTCTCTGGTCAGTATACCTCTAATACTAAATTCTTATCTAAGGGGAAGGGGAAGGAATTCACAAGGTTAGGCCATCTTACCCTCCAGTCATGAGCACCAAGCAGCAAAACAGTTACTCCACAGACAGGCACTGGAATGAATTAATGATCTTTCTTCATGCTTTCTATCATAACTACTAGTATTTCTTTTTAAAGACAGGAAGGGAAGCTTAACCTATTTGGAGAAGATAAATTAACTTTAAGAAATAATCTATCTAAGTGGCAAAGTCTTAACGCTGTGGAGGAGAATTTCCTAGGGTGCCCCCTCCTCTAAGGAGCCTTCTCAGTTTCACTAATTGCGGTAACTTATTTTCCTAGAGAATGTAACCATATTCCTCTTTGCTCTTCTGCCAGGTTCATCTGCTGGGTGTCTGTAGGCACATCTGGTCTGTGCTCTCACTGTCTCAAGTGTCTTTAGAGAGGCAGGTGTATCAGGATCCTTTTCCCATGGCAGGAAACATGCAGTCCCTTTGTACGCATATACCATTCCAACTGATGGACTGACTTCATTGTGCATCACTGGGTTTAATACTGAACCTTTATACATACTCCCAAATCATCCCACCCTTTGTCTTCCTTAAGGAGGACAGAGAGGGAAAATTTGAAGACCATTTTTCCAACTTTCTCTCTCTCTTAAGTTCAACATGTTTCTGCATGTGATTGTACTGACGGGTGCACTTCAAACAGTACAGTGTTTTCTGCTCACAGAGAAAATGTCAAGAGTGTTACTAATAGCCAGTATGTTTCCTGGATAAATAGATCTGAACTTAAAACACGAAGTTAAATACAAAAGCGTGGCTCGATTGATATATTCAAATGTGTGTGCTTTAAAAATAAATTATTCTTTTTAATGTCATTACCATGGATTGTATCAGATTATTCTTTTACTACTTAACTAAAAAAGATGGATATATAAGGAGAAAAAGAAAAGAAGGAATGAATGAAAGAAGAAAAACTGAATAGATAGATAGATAGATAGATAGATAGATAGATAGATAGATAGATAGATAGATGGTTAGGAGGTTAAATGAATGAATGGGTGGGTAGATGGATGATGGATAAGTCAGTGATAGGTCAGAGAACAGAGCACGGACATGGCAACAAGGTGACTACAAATATAGATGTCTGTCACTCAGAATACTATTGTGGCAGCACCAGTTCTGCAGTACGGTGATAACTGATCCAGCTAAAGTGGCCCTCGGGCTCTGAGAAAGCTAGAGCACCATATAAATTCTCGAAGGAAAAAGCAAGTGCATTTAAGGTAACATTTCTTAAGATATTCAATTAAACTCAAGCAGTTTAAGTTGGTAAAACATGTAAATACTGGGGTTTGTAATGTGCATACAACTTTTTTAATCATAGCGATCATGGCCATGAGTCAACTGAAAGATGACTTATCTCAGTGGTGGTGCTAGATTGTCTGCATTCACTATGTCTGCCTACATCGAGGGAGCTCACAGCTTCATGTCTGTCATGCTTTTTGCCATCTCTCTGAACTGCCCATGTCAGGGCTAACGGTAATCTGCATGCTATCAGATTCCAGGGCAAGGGCAGAGTTTCCATTTTAGTCAACTATTAGCAGCATTTGAAACAATTATGGTCTTTCCTTGAAAGGATTCTTTGCTTGGCCTCCAGGACAGTATTTCTCTTGCTCTTACTTCACCAATTCTTCTTTATCAGTTTCTACTATGGGTTTCTTCTGGCCTCCAGCCATCTATTTTTCAGTTGACACCCTTAGCATCTCCTAATCTTGTGACTGTGAATCCACCATATTTAGGCCACTCTTAATCTAAATCTCAAACTCTAGGCCAGCCAGTTCTCCACACTCACTCGTCTGGCTGGTGATTCAGCTTCTACCCTCTGTATCTGTTTCTATATCTATATCACACCTTTATCATATCTATGTATGTACATTGATTTTTCTATCTGTCATCTCTCTCTATTATCTGTTTATCATCTATCTGTAATATACCTCTATCTGTCATCTATCTATCTATACACACATGCACATGCATATTAAAATAGATATTACATATTATATATATGTAAATGTGTGTCAGCTCATTTATATTTTAGCATCTAACACTCACCCTCTGACTCTTCCTTGCTCACCACAGGGTGGGAAAGTTCAAACTTTCCTACTATAGGTTCAGTAGTTGAGTCTGCTGAAACACATTGATAAACATATAAATAGAAATAAAATTCCTCTATTTATTAGTATCCATCTGCGAACACAATTAGTGCAAAAACTAAAGAACACCCCAGTAGTGCAACCTTATATACTCTCTTCATAGATGGTAGGGGAGTATGGGGCTCTAGGAACTTTTTTTTTTTTTTAATTTTTTTCTCTAGGAACTTTAATAGAAGAGGTAAATGACTTTTAGAGAAAAGGATTGGACTTCTGTATTAGACAATGACCTGGGACAAAGCTCTTCTGGGATCTGGTATAGCTTCTTTCTCTGTAATATGAGTTCAGTTTTTCTTTGTGAGTGAAATTCTAACAAAAAAAAAATCTGAGCCATTCCTGCCCTTTGGTTGATTTGGCTTAAGTGAAGAGTAGAATTCCAGAAAGTCTTTCCCTGCCTCTGGTTTCTGCAGGAGCTCTTAGTTTGAAATTCAATGAGGTGTTTGAGGATATCACTTTCTAAGTCTGCTCTTCTCACAGTTCTCGTCATCTAACTGAGTAGCCTGAGATGTCTGAGTTATCACTGATTGTTTACCCAACACCCCTCATGGCCAATCTGTCCATCAGCACAACTTCCATACTCTGAAAGTTACTGTCAATCACATTTGGACAGTTTTTCCTCCTTCCAACATTGTTCCAGTCATTACTGTTTTGTTTTTTTTTTTTTTCTGCAACCCCACAGTGTCTACTCCACAGAAGAAAGGAGGTGATCCTTTAAGAAAGGCATCAGAACAAGCCTGTACAAGGTTCCCCAGTTGGCTTCCCCTCTAGCTGAATAGAAAGCAAACACTTCACTGTCAGCTGTAGATGCTATTAGTCATGGCCCTGGAAGACTCTGACATCATTTTTGTCACTTTGAGATGGTAAGTTTCATTTCAAAAATTGAACCCAGGGAGCTGGAGAGATTGCTCAGTGGTTAAGAGCACTTACTGCTCTTCTAGAGGACCAGAGTTCAGATTCCAGCACCCACTTAAAGCACGTACCTCACAACTACCTGGAACTGCAGCTCTAGGAAATCTGGCACACTCTTTTGACCTCTACACATGGACGTGCATGCGTACACACATACAAGAATGAATAAAATATTTAAATTGTATCCATTAGTTTAATTTAAACTTGCCAAGCTCTTTTATTGTTTAATAATAATTAAATTTATTCTCCAGCAAGTTCATACATGTATACCAGCATTCTCATTACTGTCACCTGCACCTAATCTTCCTTCCACCCTAACCCCCCCCCAATAAATCCTTTTCCCATGTTTATGTTGTTTTATGGCTGTTCTGGTTGGTTTTCTATTGTTGTGATAAACAACATGCTCAAAAGCAACTTGGGGGACTGGAGAGATGGCCTCTCCATCTGGATAAGAGCACCAACTGCTCTTGCAGAGGACCTGGGTTCGATCCTCAGCACCCACATTGCGGCTGAGAACAGTCTTTAACTCCAGTTCCAGGGGAATCTGATGCCCTCTTCTGACCTCCGAGGCATTGCACGACACAGATGCACAGACCTGCATGCAGACTGTACATTCATACACATAAAGAATAAATAAAAAAATTTAAAAAAAGCAACTTGGGGAGAAAAGGGTTCATTTCCCCTTTTATGACACAGGTTACATACAGTACGTCCTCACCACAGGAAACCAAGGTAAGCACTCAAGGGAGAAACCTAGAGGAAAACCTGAAGCACAGACTACTGAAAAAGAAAGCTCCTTACTGGCTTGCTTCCTCTGGCTCATTCAGCAAGCTCTTTTACACAGCCCAGGCCCACCTGCCTAGCAATAATATCATCCACAGTGGTCTAGGCCCAACGATCTCAATAAGAAATTAAGGAAATGCGTCATAGACATGGCCACAGGCCAGTCTGGTCCAAGTATTCCTTCAACTGAGATTCCTGCTTCCTAGGTGACTCCAGGCTTGTGTCAAATCCACAGCTGAATCTATGACATTTTGCTCTTATCAACTTTGGAACACAATACGTCAATTTAAACCATAACCTTCCATTCTTGTTTGTCCCCAAGACCTCATGTTAACATCACAATATAAAACGCAGTCTACTTTTATAAGTCAAACAGCCTTTAAAAGTCCAACAATTCTAAAAATACAAAGTATCTTAACTGTGGGCTCCTGTAAAATAAAATTAAGAAAAACAAGTTATATAATTTATTTTTTAATTCCACAAGGCAAGACTACAATTATAATCAGATCAAGGCAAAATCAAAATACAGTGGTATAAAAAGCTGAGTGCCAGCATCTGGGACTCATTCGTAGTCTTCTGGCCTTCAAAGTGCTTGGACAGTCCACCTCTCTGCCCCCACCAGCAAGAGAACACAAAACTCGGTTCACAGGCTCAGGGAATCTCTGCCACACTTCCCACTGTCCTTGACAGAGATCTCACTGTCCTGATGTGTCCAATATACTGAGCCTCCATTTCGACTGGGGCTCTCTTCAGGGACTCTGATTCCGCCTCCTGGCGAAGCCTTGGCTGCTCTTCATGACCCTTTCCATCCTACAGTTTTCATGCATCTCAAACCAGTACCGGATACAGACACTTGCACATTACCAAGTTCAGCTGTTAGCTTGAGATGTAGCCTTGACCTCCCTCTTCTGCGGTTGACCCTGAGGAAATGGTTCCCAGAATATACTTCCTCAGTGATGCTGGTCTCTTACTAATCACAACTGATTTTTCAGCCCCAGCTGACCAGTATCCATTGTCTCAGAAATACACAGAACATTTCACTTCCAAAGATTCTTAATTCAAAGATAGCATATGAAAGAACCCACGGAGTCTATTCTAGTTTGCTTTTAATTGCTGTGACAAAACACTCTGACCAATACCAACTTGGGGAGGAAAGGGTTTATTCAACTTATATCTCCTGGGTCACAGTTTATTACTTAGGGACACAAAAGTAGGAACTCATGGCAGGAACCCAGAGGTAGGAGCTGAAGCACTGTGGCGACACTCTGCCACATGTGAGGTAGTCCCATGAACCTCATCCTCTTTCTTTCTCTAAAAAAGTCCTGTGTTTGCTGCTTCACATCTTTAGGTCTCCTATCAGAAATATGCCCTTGTCAGAAATATTCCCCCCCTGTGTGTGGCACACGTCTTTAATCCCAGCACTTGGGAGGCAGAGGAAGGCGGATCTCTGTGCATTCAGGGCCTGCTTGGTCTATAGAGCAAGCTCCAGACCACCAGCTGGGACTAAAGGGAGACCCTGTCTCAAAAATACCAAAAAAAAAAAAAAAAAAAGAGAAAGAAAGAAAGAAATATTCCTGTTGACCAACTTTGTAAAATCCTCTCCTTTTGCATTTTTTTTAACCTGCTTAACCTGTTTCTCTTTTTATAACTACTACAAGAACTGGATATGTGCCATGTATCTAACCACTGGGATTTTTGCTGTGTTTTAGTTGGTTCTTTTTCCTTTAAACACAATATGAATTTCAGGAGAGAGGTGTTCTGTCTGTTTTGTTCACTGTCCCAGTACCTGGTAAGAGCTCAATATTAAATATGTGATTAAAAGAGAGACTCAGACAATGGCTTCAGGAGTCAGTACCAAACAGGTTATGAGATAGGAAGGTGCTGTGTGTGCTCCTTTGCTAAGCATGTGATGCCACAGATCACTGCATGCAGATAACCTTCCTGAGCAGAGGTGAAGAATGATCTCCCTGCTCAAGCCACTGAGAAGTTCTTAGGTCACTGTGGCATTGTTGAAGTACAGCAAGGAGCTCTGCCCCTACATCCATGGTGTTTTCATGGTCAAAGATGGTGCTTGAATATGTCCTGTGAACTACAGCCATCCAGATGGGCAAACATCCAGATGGACAAACATCCTGTGCATCAGTTTAACACATGTAAAACTTGAGTCTGGAGAGCTCTGACACTCTTAGGAAACTGTGAGAAGTACCCAAGACACTGGAGAAGAGGGACTCTGGAGGCCACTTGATGGAAAGTTGTTTGGGAATTCTCTAGCATGTGGACTCTAATCCTAAAAGCTGTCAGGAGGCTCTGAAAGGTTTTCAATAAGAGAACAGCAAGAGGGGATTTGCATTTCAGAAAGAGAATTCTATTTGCCAATGTTGAGGAATACTCTTTGAGAAGAAGCAGAGGCCAGTTAAAGGCAACTATCATATTATCAGCAGGAAGGTAAAACAGTGAATTAATTCCATTATGCAAATCCTATTTGGATTATAGCATTTAGGGTAAACATCAGTGTCTCTCTGTATCTTGCAGGAAATAAGCTTGACCAATAAGGATTAACATTCCAGGCCAGCAACCAGACCACTCAGAGAGCAGAGGTGTGTGCATGTGAAAGATTGCAATCTTGATCACTAGCCCTGACAGCAGGAAGGGTATCAATGACTAAAGGAGAAAAGATGAAGAGCTTGTAATCTTATCTCTGAGATAAAATCTTAGGTTTTTCAAAAAGGCAGACAATTCGCACTCAAGTATGCAAGATTAGGCAGGTCTGAGGTGTGGGGAAAGAGCTGGCCTTTCTGGGAGACTAGAAGCATGCCTCTGGAACAGGGAATCCATGCCGACCTTGGGGCAAAGACCCAGTGGGCATGCTCCTACCTAGTGCTCCCTCTAGCCCTGAGTGCTCCTACCTAGTGCTCCCTCTAGCTCTGAATGCTCCTACCTAGTGCTCCCTCTAGCCCTGAATGCTCCTACCTAGTGCTCCCTCTAGCTCTGAATGCTCCTACCTAGTGCTCCCTCTAGCCCTGAATGCTCCTACCTAGTGCTCCCTCTAGCTCTGAATGCTCCTACCTAGTGCTCCCTCTAGCCCTGAATGCTCCTACCTAGTGCTCCCTCTAGCTCTGAATGCTCCTACCTAGTGCTCCCTCTAGCCCTGAATGCTCCTACCTAGTGCTCCCTCTAGCTCTGAATGCTCCTACCTAGTGCTCCCTCTAGCCCTGAATGCTCCTACCTAGTGCTCCCTCTAGCTCTGAATGCTCCTACCTAGTGCTCCCTCTAGCCCTGAATGCTCCTACCTAGTGCTCCCTCTAGCTCTGAATGCTCCTACCTAGTGCTCCCTCTAGCCCTGAATGCTCCTACCTAGTGCTCCCTCTAGCTCTGAATGCTCCTACCTAGTGCTCCCTCTAGCCCTGAATGCTCCTACCTAGTGCTCCCTCTAGCTCTGAATGCTCCTACCTAGTGCTCCCTCTAGCCCTGAATGCTCCTACCTAGTGCTCCCTCTAGCTCTGAATGCTCCTACCTAGTGCTCCCTCTAGCCCTGAATGCTCCTACCTAGTGCTCCCTCTAGCTCTGAATGCTCCTACCTAGTGCTCCCTCTAGCCCTGAATGCTCCTACCTAGTGCTCCCTCTAGCTCTGAATGCTCCTACCTAGTGCTCCCTCTAGCCCTGAATGCTCCTACCTAGTGCTCCCTCTAGCTCTGAATGCTCCTACCTAGTGCTCCCTCTAGCCCTGAATGCTCCTACCTAGTGCTCCCTCTAGCTCTGAATGCTCCTACCTAGTGCTCCCTCTAGCCCTGAATGCTCCTACCTAGTGCTCCCTCTAGCTCTGAATGCTCCTACCTAGTGCTCCCTCTAGCCCTGAATGCTCCTACCTAGTGCTCCCTCTAGCTCTGAATGCTCCTACCTAGTGCTCCCTCTAGCCCTGAATGCTCCTACCTAGTGCTCCCTCTAGCTCTGAATGCTCCTACCTAGTGCTCCCTCTAGCCCTGAATGCTCCTACCTAGTGCTCCCTCTAGCTCTGAATGCTCCTACCTAGTGCTCCCTCTAGCCCTGAATGCTCCTACCTAGTGCTCCCTCTAGCTCTGAATGCTCCTACCTAGTGCTCCCTCTAGCCCTGAAGCCTTGGATTCTTTAGGGAGAAAACCAATGGCAATCCCGAACAAAATTTCCAAGGTGGTGGGGGTGGATTGGACACTAAGAGTTGTCAAAACAATTTCCTAACTATAGAATGATTTTTCAGCAACACAAGACCTTTGACAACCAGGTTTTTTCCTTAACAAAGCTATGATTTTTGAGGGGGGGGGTCAAGATTTTTATTTATTTTTAAAAACAGGATCTCATGAAGGTCGTTAGCTTAGATTCACTATGTAGTTGAGAATGACCTTGCACAAGAAATACTTACAATTAGGTAACTGGCGCTACCATCCACAGAGGAGGGATACCATTTCTCGTTTGTTTTTCTGGGACTGAGTTACTTCACTCAGCATGATGTCCTCTAGCTCCAGCCATTTTCCTGCAAAGCTCATGATGTTGTCTTTCTTTACTGCTGCATAGAATTCCATTGTGTAGATGTACCACATTTTCTTGTGCACGGCCCTTTGAGCTTTTGTCCAAAGCAGTTGGGAGTGATGCATATTGGAAACAACAACAACAGAAAGGACCGCATCGAAGAACTGACTGAAACAGTGAAATTCTGCTCAAAACAGTCAACTTCCACATGGAGAATATTGAGAAAGACTGAGAAAGAGATGAAAAGCATGTTTGGCAGAATGCATGAGCTCTGGTGGGGTGGGGGTACGGGGGGGGACACGGGTCTAGATTTGATAATAAAAATAAATAAATTAATAAATTTAGAAAAGGAGAATGACCTTGAACTCCACATTCTCCTTCCTCCACACACCTAGGAGAACAGGTGAGTGCCATTATGTCCAGCTTCGGAGGCTCAAGGTTTAAAGCCTAACAGCACATAGATGAGCACAGGAAGGCTTTTCTGTAGGACAACGCATTCAGTGGGTTAAAATGCAAAATCTCCTATTAAAAGATACTTTTTCCTTTTACTTTGATGTTCACGTTCCCTCCTGAAATGGTAAGTTACCCTCAATTGTAAATGTTGATACATGCTAGCCTCCAGTGATGCAGTGTCTTCCAGGGCAAGGCACAACTTCATCTCCTCTTAGAGCTGCTTTTGGACTGTTTGGTCAAAGTGGTCGCTTGGCAGCAGGTGCTATCAAAATATCTTCTAAGATGACAGACACATAAAACACACAATGAATATTGTAAAGAAAATGTGAATAAGTCCCAAGTGTTATCACTCCCCACAGTTTCTGACTATAATTTTTTTTTTTTTGTCTTTTCGAGACAGGGTCTCCCTGTAGCCCCAGCTATCCTGGAACTTGCTCTGTAGACCAGGCTGGCCTTGAACTCACAAAGATCTGCCTGCCTCTGCCTCCCAAGTGCTAGGATTAAAGGCCTGTGCCATCATGACCGGCTTGGCTGTGAAATTTTTAATACTGACAGTGACTGGTGTGTGTCCATCACAGAACAAATGCGACAGATGCTAGAAAGCAGGTGACTGATACCAAACTCTATGCTCTACAAAGTAGAGCAACTCAGCTTTCTAAGGGCATGGAATTCGGGATCCGTTCTGGGTTTAGAAGTGCCATTATCTTTTTGCTCCTGCTTCCTTTACAACTCTGCTATTTCAAAAAGTTATAAAATCTTTGGAAATGTGATTAAAAGGCTGCCAGTCCCTTGATGCCAGGAGAAAACACCAAGTCTTGGTTACCAGAAAAAATAAATAAATAAACACTAGTCCTAGGTTACTCAGACTCTGATGAGGAGACAAAGATGGTCATTGTGCTCTGGCCTGTGGAAGATGGTGTGGAGGCCCCTGAAGACTGAATGTGGGTGTGTCAGTCTTTGTCCACTTGGCACAAACTGAATTACCTGGGAAGAAGAAACCTCAATTGAGGGATTTCTTCCATCAGACTTGGCAATGGGTGGGGGGGGGGGCAGTAAGCAGCCTTTGCAGGTCTTCGATTCAGTACTCTAACTAAGCTCCTGCTTGACTTTTGTCTTGGCTTCCCTCAGGATGGATTGTAACCTGGGAGTTATGGTGAAATAAACCCTTTTGTTCTCCAGTTAGTTTTGGTAAGTGTTTTATCTAAGCAACAGAATGCAAACTAGGATACTCACCTGTAATTCGAGTGCTAGGAAGGCAAAGGCAGGGAGTCTCTGGAGCAAGGTAGCAGGCTGTACTAGTTATGTCAGCAAGCTCTGGTGCAGCTGAGAGACCCTGTCTCAATAAGAGAGAGAATATTTCAGGAAGACTCTCCATATCAGCCTAGGACCTCCACGTGCATGCATAGACACTCTCCACACATGAGAACATGTGTATACACACATAGCCGTGCACATTATACACATAAACCTGTGCAAAATAAACCCACAAAAACCAACATAGCAGAAATAGTATACATGTTCTTTTGACTCTCCATCAGAAAACAAAATTATAATTCAATACTATGTCATCTTGCTAATTTCACAGACTTCACCTTGAACATCCATACATAATCAAAAGTGTTATTTCCTCCAACCTATAGGCATTGTGTATAGGATTTTGTGGAATTAGAGATAAGAAGGCTTTTGGGAAGAGATAAAAAGCTGAGATGTGGCTGCAGGCATAACATCACAGAGTGTAAAACTTCCCATATAAAATGTCAAAGTTCCTTAGTTAAAGTAGGTGGGCTTTTTGTATCAGCTGAGAAAGGTGACAGAAGAAGGCTTGACATTTGTTGTCTAATAATTATACAGTGTAACTGTATGCTATTTGATTTATGAACTTAAAAGTATGCTGTGTGTTTAAATTAGTAACCCAACATAATTGATTCAGGAATTATAGTTCATTAGAAATCAGAACAGAAGGTTCTCCAGAGGCACTGGTATATCAGTCAATTATGATTATTGCCAAGCGATGTCAAAGGTCTTGGTAATTAGTATAATAAATGCTAAAATGAGTTCTTGATGGTAACAAACTAGGAGCATTCAATGCACAAGGATTGCCCAAGATATTTAGTAAACTATACTGGAGCATGATGAGAATGTCCACCCCTCAATGCAGAGGAAGAGGCAGTGGGGTCTGTACTTAACTGTGGTGTGGGAGGATTCGCTGTTCCTAGTGCTGACTGTAAGCTCATGGAATCCTGTGCAAATTGTTATGGTTTCCAGCAAATGTCTCAGTCATTTCAAGAGAGCTGGTAACTCTGAATGCTCAGAACAGTCCTTTGAGCTGCTATTGCTACTGCTTTTTTATTTTTTTCCACAGTAATAAGATTTTATTTGACATCAGAAGTATAAATTAAAACAGCAAACAAGACAGGGTTTTTGCAAGTTAGTTTCAAATAGAGGACACAGAGGAAAATGGCAATTTGGTACTTTGCCGACCACTGGCTTTATCAGAACTTAAAACACATATTCTGCTACAACTATTAGGTCGAGCTTGATATAAAATGACATTTAAACAGCATAGGGGCAAAGAGAAATGTCATTAGGGGAATGGTTGAAAAATCGCATACTTGAAATGGGAGAAGCCTATATGTATTGGAAGGAGCATTGTTATGAAAGCACAAACCCACATAAAATGCCTTCATGACTACATTCATACAGAAATGGAAGCTTACATCCTCATTGCTGATATCTGACAGGTAGAGGAGACTAAGAACTAAAGGAAGGGTAAGCTCGTTTTCTAAAAAGATGCCTTTAAATCTATTTTGAACCTCCTATTTCCTTAGCCAATTAACAAGAACAAATAAATAAACATATAACATGGAAACTGGGCTTAGGATGTAAATTATTTTTCCAAGGGAAAAAGCTTAAAAAGATATTTATGTGGATAGTTCAAGACAGTGGTTAGAGTTGGGCATCAACCACCTGAAGGAAGAGAAAGTGAAACTAGGGGACAGATTGTGGACTTAGACTTTAAATCAGAACCAGGTGGAGAAAGTTTTCAAGGTGACTGGTTTAAGGTATAATGTGAATCTCTCAATGGGCTCTAGAATCCAGCCTCCAATTACTTTCAGACTCTGTAATTACTGTATATGGGTGGAGAGTATGTATCCATATTTTAGAGTAATATGAAATTAATGGAGGAAAATGTGAATTGCTAAGCATATAAAAAGACTGAGAGAAAGATGCACGACAGTTATGGCAGAATGCATGGTCTGGGATGGGATGGGGTGGGGTGGGAGGGAACAGTCTGCAGAAGAGAGGGCGTGGTAGAATGTAAGGGCTGCGATTGGGGTGAATGGTGAAACTACAGCAATATAGCCTGGACACTCATTTGATCAACTTGATTGAATATACAACCCCCCCCCCCGGTGTATGGTGGGACCAAGGGGCTGTGTGGGTTTGGGCACATCTGCTTGCAAATTGGTTTTACATGAAGGATGCTTGTACTCATAAAGTATCACTTATTGCTAAAAAATGAAAAAAAAAACTGAGAGAAAGATGCAGGACAGTTATGGAAGAATGCATGATCTGGGATGGGATGGGGTTGAGTGGGGGGAAGGGAAAGGGAAATATGCCTGAACTGAATTGGAAAATGATGTATGAAATACACAAAGCATCAATACAAAAATGCTGAGAATCTTCATTTCCATCTGTCTGGTCTGGTGCTTAGTGTAAGACTGTTCGCCACAAAAGTGAAGTCACCAATTTCTGGAGGGTACATTTCTTCATATTTGCTTGCAGTAAACATGGCAGTGACACCAACCAGCTCCAGCATCTTCTTGGGCACAAGGTTATTCAGCATAAACTCATCAGTAATAGAAACATGGTCTCCAGCAGCAACCTAAATTTCATTTGAACCTGTATTAGCCAGCCAATTAGGATGGCTCCCATGTTTCCAGTGACTTCACCACCTACTAGGTATTTTGGTCAGACAGACTGCTCTTCCTTTGTCTGAGATAAGCATATCTATCTTTCATGTATTCACTACAAAGGTTTGGATCAGGTCCATCTTCTGCGTCCACATCACTCACTTACGTGAATTACATCAGAGAAACCTGATGTTGATAGTTTTCTGCAGGGGCACTTCCAGATGTTTCCTTTGGGCATGGAGAAGGAGTACAAATCAAAATAAGTTAGGTAAAAAGGTTTTCTTCATTACAGGCTCAGACTCTAGCTCTGGCTCAAGCATAGAGACCTTTTCCAGAGGTTTGAGCATCCTTTTAGGAGTAACTTGTCCAATAGCTAAAATCTAGGTTTCCTCTTTTAGAGGCCCATTGACTTGTGGCTGTTCCGGACTTTGTTCCCAATATCTCCAAGAGTTGCGGGCAACAGGTACACACTTGGCACCTGCCATACCAGCTTTGACTTTATTTTCAGCATTAATTTTTGTGTTCCTAGTTACCCAGAGTACCATGGCTACCTTGAGAACAGTGGCTCTGTGGGCAGATGCATAACAGCTGAGCCCTGGCTGGCCAAGCCTGGCAAGCAGCACATCCCAACAGGCGTCTGCCTGCAACATGCTTGCCACTGCGTTTTAAATACATATCAGTTTAAGAAATATCTCTATGGAGAATTGACTTTGCTTGTGACATTTACTTTTGTCATGATCTGATATCCCCAGGGTAATGTTAGAAAAGGGGACATTGACCTCATCTCTGTCTCACTTCAGCAGCTACAAAAATCTACCATAATTATTAATAACTTAATAGTAACTTATACAGTTATTAATAGCTTATTATATATTATATATAATAACTTATACAGTGACAGCTGGGCCAAGTGAATTCTCAACTACAGCAACATTCTGAGCCTGGGTTGGAGAGCTAAAGACTGAAAGAGGAAAAGGAGGATTAAAAATAACAGCAAAATGGTCACAGTCTGTTCCAAAGAACAGGTCTTGATATCTACTTCTTGCATTCACAAATGAATTCATTTTGCCCAAGATGCCAACAGATAACCAAGGTAGATGTGAAAACAGAGGGGAAAGGAGATTACTCTCGTTAAACCAGTTCCTTTTACTGATTATTCCTGCTACCAAAACAATCACAGAGACAATGCACATGACATCTATTTCAGTATATGGCAAATCCCCTGTTGTGTCCGGGACACAGTTCTTCTCTGCATATTCTCTTATCATCCAACTGGCCGATTCTCTAACAGAGACTCTTTCTCACTTGGCCTGTTCACTAAGTGCTTATGAAGGTCTACTTACATCAGTTACAAGTTTACCTCCATAAACTTGATGTGACTGTGAACATCCAGGCCTAAGGACAATTAAATATGTACATTTCAGTGTGAACTATTGTGGTGGTTTGAATGAGAGTGTCCCCCATAGGCTTTAAATATTCAGACATTTTGTCCCCAGTTGGTGACACTGTTCTGTGAGGTCTTAGAACGTGTGGCCATGCTGGAGGAAGTACATCACTGGGGGTGGGCTTAGTGAGTTTAACAAGCCTTGCAGTCTCCAGTCTCTCTCTCTTGACTTCCTGTGCTCATTGAGAGATGTGACCCTTGGCTTGCTGCTCCGGCCCTGGCCACCATGCCGCCTGCCACAATGGACTCTGATTCCCTGGAACCGTCAATCGTAAGCTCAAATAAACTCTTCCTTTTATAAATTCCCTTGGTTATGGTGGTTTATCACAGCAACCGAAAAGTGACTAATACAACTACGGTGTTTGTAGTGTTCACATTACTTTACTTGTCTTCTAAATATAAGCAGCTTTTGGGGGTTTGTTTTCCTAGTTTACTTTCAATTGCCATTCAAGTTTAAAAATTTCTGAGGAAAATCTAAGTCTGTATGTAGATTTTCACTAATTAATGGAGCATGATCTGAACTTGTGTGTGTGTGTGTGTGTGTGTGTGTGTTCCTTTGCCCATGAGTGATAATGTACAGTCCAGGAGTTGAGGTTGGATGTCTTCTCTACTGCTCTTGAAATTAAAAAAAAATATTTTATTTATTACTTTTATTTGTGTGAGTGTATGGCCTGCATGTATATGTGTATCCATGTCCTGCAATGCCTGTGGAGGCCAGGAGAGGGCATGATCTGTGGAACTGGAATTACAAACAGTTGTTAGCTGCCATGTGGGTGCTGAGATTCAAACCCAAGTCTTCTGGAAGAGCAGCCACTTCTCTTAATGTCTGAGTCATCTATCCAGCCCCCATATTGTTTTGTTTCTTTCTTTTTTTGTGAGAGTCTCTCACAGAGCAAAGAGCAGTTTCAGCTGTATTGACAGGCCTATAAGTCCCAGAAATCCTCTTGCCTCTGCCTACCCTCCGAGCTAGCACTAGGGTTACAGCCATTGGCCACAGTGCCCAGCTTTTATTTTTGTATATTCATTTTGTATCTCTATTTTGTATGTACTTCCTGACGTTTACAGAGCAAGTACTTTACTCACAGAACTATCTTTCCAGGCCTGGTCTCAACTTTCTAAAGAGAATCCTAAATGCAGATAGCAGTTAGTATTTCTATTTCTATTTGGTTGTTGTCTGTTTTGTTTTTCTCATATAAAAAAAAGCTGGAGAGAATGAACAAATGAACAAAAAACAAAAATAAGCACACATATATTAACAGACAAACAAACTCTCTCCCAATGACTGTCAAGAATGCCAGGGATTTTCTTTGCCAGTTACGTTGAGACAGAGCCAGAACCCGCTCAATGTCTAAGCCCTTCACTTGCTATTCAGAGGCATAAGTCAGATTGCATGAATTTGATCCTCTTCCAGAAAAGGCAGCAATAACAGCAGTTAGGCAAGGCATTTGCATGGTCTAGGGAAGCCAGTCTTCTGCTAGGACACTGCTTCCTGTGAGCCTGTGTACCTTGTGTTCAGCATGGAAAGGTCAATATTTGAAGAGAACAAGCAGAGTATTTATGAAACTGTAGGAACACACATTTCATTGGAAAATGCTAGCTGTGCCTTCCACACTTCTTTTGTGGCGTCTCCATGGGAAGCCAGTATAAATGCACCTATTATATTTGTGAACTGAGTTCCTAATTTGCATCTGTTTTCCATTGGATAACTCTAGGAAATTGAGATCACAGAGTTTAAAAGGGAGAATACCTGTTTAATGTTCCATGGCAGTCAGATTTTGTGTTTGGTACTTGCTCATAGCCAAAGCCTTAGGCAAAAAGCACAATGAGCAATTTAACCAATCATTGACTGCTTGAGTCCATTATGCAAATGAAAAGTTCATTATGCAATGTCATTGTTTTTTTTTATGTGTGTCAAGTTGACAATAAAGCTATCCTGCACAATTGACCCCTTGTCAACTTGACACACAAAACACATCACTATTAAACCATCACCTTTCCAGTTCTTGTCCCCAAGTTATATTAACATTAATCACAACCTAAGACAGTACAACATTAAAAGCCCCACAGTCCTTAAAATGTCCAAACACTTAAAAGTTCACAGTCTGTTAAAAGTCTCTTAACTGTGGGCTGCTGTAAAATCCAAAACAAGTACTGTCTTATTTCAAAGGGAAGAATCAGGCACACTCGAACAAAACCTAAGTCCAGCAAAGTAGCTCAAGGCTGGACACCTGGGATTCACTCACAATCTTCTGGGCTCCGAAGGGTTTCGGCAGCTCCCTTTCTCTGACTCTGCCTCCCGTGGCACACACAGCTTATCTTGCAGGCCCAGGCCAACTCCATTTCACATCTGCTGCTGCTCTTGGTGGTCATCGCATGGTCCAGGCATCTCCAAAAAGCTGGGGTCTCCACTGAAACTGAGATTGCCTCTGACCTCTCCTCATGCAAAACCTCAACTTCTCTTCCTGACCCCTGGAATCCTGGGGCCTTCACTGCAACCAAGGCCACACTCTGGCCTTTCCTGGCCTCTCATAGTCCCATTCCCAGGCCTCAGCTGCTCTCTGTGACCCCTTCATGCTTTCAACACCGGAACCATATAAGAGACTCTTATAGGTTACCAAGTCCTGCTTCTGGCTTGATTGACATGGAGGCTCGGGCCCCTTCTAGAACATAGCTTCTGTGTGCTGACCCTGAAGAAATTCTTCTCAGAATATTTCATCACAGTGATGCTGGTCTCTTGTTACTTATGGCAGATTTTTCAGCTCCAGCTAACCAGCATCTGTTGTCCCAGTAAAACAAAGGATTGGCTTCAGGTTCTGGTCTCTTGTTACTTACAGCTGATTGTTCAGCCCCAGCTGACCAGAGCCCATAGATTAAACAGTCCTGATGATCTCTGCTTCCCTTTGAACCTAGAAACTTCATAAGCCAGGCCTCCATCGTCTACAACTCCTTCAGCAAAACTGCTCCAAGCTCCACAGCAACGATCTTTAGGCATTTAATGATCTTCCCAGCCCAAAGTTCCAAACGCCTCCACAATCCTTCCCCAAAACACCAAGGGTCTGTCACAGCAATAGCCCACTCTCTGGTACCAATTTCTGTTCTAGTTTCTCTTCCATTGCTGTGACAAAACACTCTGACTGACACCAACTTGGGGAGGAAAGGGTTTATTCAGCTTATATCTCCTGGGTCACAGTTCATCACTCAGGGAGCCCAAGGCGGGAACTCAGGGCAGGAAACCTGGATGCAGGAGCTGAAGCACAGGCCATGGAGGAGGGCTGCTTATTGGCTTGCTCCAACGTCATTGTTTAGATAGACAGACTTATTAAAATGCCTGTTGTATCAAATAGGCCCCTTCAGATAATCTGTAAAGTGAAGGACAGATGCCCATTTTAGAGTTACAGATATAGAAACCTACCAGTAGGGCTGTCAAACAGATTCTATTTTTTTTTTTTCTTTTCTGGATCTGACAAATGGTATGTGTTAACTTTAAAGTACAATTGATCATGGATTGGTTGTGACTCTTTATTGGAAGTTGACTTCTTCAGTCCTAGCCCTCACTAAGTGCCTTAAGTGTCAGATGTTTGTGTACTTTGTTTTAATCCTTCAACAAACAGCTTTGCAAAGTAGCCATAGCCTTTCCTTCCTTCCCTCCCTCCTCTCCTTTTTCCCTTCCTTCCTTTCTTCCTCCTTCCTTTCTTTTCTCCTTCTTTCCCAGCCTTCTTTTCTTTTCTTTCCTGATGAGTTCCTAATGTTATATCTGTCTGATGATGTATCAGTTAGCTACTGTTGAATGACAAACAACCATAAATCTCAGTGTCGTACACCAAAAAGTTAATGTTCATGCATTTGGAATCAGCTTTCCTAAACTTAGCTGGGCTTTCTCACAGTCCTAGGTCTCCTGTAAGAATCTGGCTCCCTCAAATTGTCATCTATGCGAGCACGTCCTTCTTGTGGTGAGAGCAGATTTATGAGAGGGGTGGAGGAGATGACAGCTGCTTTGAGAACACCCCTTGTCTACCTCGTTAACATCTAACTGACCAAAGCAGCATTTACAGAAAACACACCCTGCTTCTAAAGAGAGTGGCTTCAACTCCAGGACAGGAGATGAGAATCAGGTCCTTCAAGCAATCAAACTTATACAGAGGGCAATAGTTCTTAATTGTTTATTTGTTTCAGAAAAGTACTATAAGTTCTGTTGATTTAGCTTTGAACCTTCCTGTAAGGCTTACTATTTTTTTTTAGTACAAAGTAAAAACACTAAAGCCAAACAAACACCAAGCCACATTACAGAGCTCATTTAATTATCCTCACATGCTCCCAACTCACTCTTTGTACATAGCGAAGATGGTGGTGGGACCTGGCACCATTTACTGACATCTTCTAGGTCAGACACTGACCAAATGGTGAGCGCTTACCGAGGCCTTGCTGTACGGTGTTAGGATTCTGAGTCCATAGGTTAAAGGAACATCAGTGGTGGTGGGGGTGGGGGGCACAGAGTGACACCACTACGAGCCGCAGAGACACTGAGAATTAGGTCTACATTTGTATTCCTGCTGTGGAGGTTTCGATTAAAAACCACAGGTACTTGATGTCAGCACCTGAGCTGCTTGTTGTAAGTATTAAAACAAAGTACACACAGCATCTGACACTTAGAGTATTTAGTGAGGGCTAAGACTGAAGAACTCAATTTCCAATAAATAGTCACAACCATCCCACGATCAATTGCACTTTAAAGTTAGCAAATACCATTTGTTAGACCCAGCAAAGAAAAAAAAATAATTTCTCTATGACAGCCCAGCTGCTACGTTTCTATGTTCATATGGACTACTGTTCTGAAGATCATAGAACAAATGTCCTTTGTTATTTTTTATGTAAAATACCGGCTGTGCTTTAAACAAAACAAAAACTGTTTATTTTGTGTCTAATACACATGACCCTAGCCCAGGAACTTGAATTCAGTTTACCCTAAATGACATATCCCATTGTAGAAGAGGTTGCAGAAAAATCATACAGTCATAGAAGAAGGAAAGTGGGGGCTGGAGAGATGGCCTAGCGGTTAAGAGCACTGACTGCTCTTGCAGAGGACCCGGGTTCGATCCCCAGCACCCTCATGATGGCTGAGAACCGTCTTTAACTCCAGTTCCAGGGGAATCCTACACCCTATTCTGACCTCCGCAGCATTGCACAACGCGGTGCACCAACCTACACGCAAACAGTACTTTCATACACATAAAAATAATAATAAAAATTTAAAAAAGAAAAAGGAAACTGAAGAAAGTCATAAAGGTCCGTGTCTGGCACTCCGTTGCTGAGAGCACTGGATGCGGAAGCCTTTCCACAGATTCAGGGCTGTCATACAGCTTTCTCACCTTCGGGGTTAGAGGAGGCTAGAGGTCACCATTTCATGTTACATTTTTAGAGCTTCAGCTCTTAGTATGCTGTTAGGTCAGATGTAGAACTTAAGGTAAATGTCTGCTAAAAAGCCTGAACTATCCCTGAGCATATCTGCTCTTGGCTCCCACAGTCCCTCCACAGTCACGGTGCTGCAGTCACCAAGGTCAGGCACTCTGCAGGATCTGTCCTTGTGTGCAGCATCTTCCACGGCTTCTGTTCATATTGTTAACTCATGCCATTCCTTTGTTAGGAAATTGCAAGGCCACCTTGTTCCAACTATCAGACAAATATTTTGTTGCTCTAGGCATGCGCAGTCCAGCATACTTGGGCCAGATGTGTGCATCATTTCCTGATAGCATTTGTCCTGGTGTGAAGTGTCTGCTAGCTGCACTGCATTGCAGTCAGGAAGCCTAGAATGAACAGCAAGCAGGGACAGGCTATGAAACTTCCAGTCCCACCCCTTGGTAAATTACTCTTGCACCAAAGCTTCATCTCCTGAAGGTTCCACAGCCTCCCAAAACAGTACCACCAACTGGGGAACAAGTGTTCAAACCGTGAGGGGCATTTCACACTCAGGCCAAAGCATTCCTCTGCCATGTTCTTACTGTTCCCCTTCTGTCCACGCCCCTCCCTTCATCTTTCTGAAGATGGCTCCAACTCAAACAGCATATCTATTGTAGTTAAGTGCACTGTTGGTTTTAAAAGCATTTAAGATTTTCTAACAATACTGTTGTATACCCATTGCTCAGTATTTAATTTAATTTGTTTTGACACAGGATCTTGCCTCCTCAGCTCAAACTCACTATACAACCCAGGCTGCCTTCAAACTCGTGCTTCTTACTCTGCCTCCTGAGTGCAGGGATTACATGTGTAATCTACCAGGTGCACTCAGCCACATTGTTTAACTTAAAACAAATGTTAAGGACTCAAAAAAATTTAAAACAAGAGATTTAATTATCTTTCTTTTTTTTTGGTCTTTTCGAGACAGGGTCTCCCTGTAGCCCCAGCTGTCCTGGAACTTGCTCTGTAGACCAAGCTGGCCTTGAACTCACAAAGATCCGCCTGCCTTTGGCTCCCAAGTGCTAGGATTAGAGGCGTGCGCCACCACACCCGGCCCTAATTATCTTTCTTAGAAATAAATGTTGAGATCATTCTCTCTCTCCTCTTTGTTAAAGAATTTATTCTAAAAAAGTTAAAATTGTCCAGCTCTATTTCTCTCTCTCTCTCTCTCTCTCTCTCTCTCTCTCTCTCTCTCTCTCTCTCTCTCTTTTGGTCTTTTTGAGACAGGGTCTCCCTGTTGCCCCAACTGGCCTGGAACTTACTCTATAGACCAGGCTGGCCTTGAACTCACAAAGATCCACCTGCCTCTGCCTCCCGAGTGCTAGGGTTAAAGGCATATGCCACCAGGATAGAAGATAGATAGATAGATAGATAGATAGATAGATAGATAGATAGATAGATAGATAAATAGATGATAGATAGACAGACAGACCTGAAACAAATTTTATGGGACTAGAGAGGTGGCTCAGCAGTTAAGAGGACTGGATGTTCTTGCAGAAGATCCAGGTCAAAATCCCAGCACCCTAATCCAGTTCCAGGGGATCCAGTGCCCTCTTGTGACTTTCTCAGGCATTGCACAGCATGGGTGTACTTACATGTGTGCAGACATAACACTCATACATGTAAAATAAAAATAAATTTTAAAAATTTAAAAATTAAAAAAAGTTAAAATTGTAAATACTTTCTCCTCTATTTAACATATATGCACAGTCTTTAGAAAATTCATCAGGAAGGTGATTTTTAAACTTTCTGACTCCAGAATGTCTCCCTCAGGATCTGGAGCCATCTCTGGACCTTCTGTGAAGGGGAGAGATGTCTTTCCTTTTCTACAGCGGAGAAGCAGCCTGTCTTCCCTGGAGACCTTGTTCCAAGGTATAAGATGGGTTCCTGTCATAAAAACCAGTACAGTTTGATGTTTGCTCTGGACAGCACCAATTAGCCAGTCCAGATTGTCATTTCAGAGGTCAGTTAAAGTTAAGATGAACTAGAGTGACCAGTGCTGTTGACATGTACTCTCACCTGAAAACGAATTATTTTTCATTTTAAGAACACATTTATAATGGCCATGTCTACATATACAAGGGCAAGTGTTCTCCTTTCTCGAGCTTTTAACAGATTCCTTTGATGAGCATCTTACATTCTGGTTTAATAGTTATTTGACAATAAAATTTTCTACCACTTTTGGATGGGGTATTTGGGGCTGGAGAAAGATTTTGGTTTTAGTTTTATTTCACAACAGTCTGCAAAACAAATATTATTATATTCATTTTACAAGTAGAGCCACTAAGAGAGTAACTGATTTTCCTATTGAAACATCTAGTAAGTTGCAGAGTTGAGGGTCTCTACCTCCATGAAGTCAGGGACCATCCACCTCAGTGATAGCAGCATTCCTAGGATGCCATGCAAACTCTGCCTTATAGAAAAACACAAGGAATGAATAAAAGCCTGAAGGTCAAGCTTGTTTTCGTAGCAATTTAGTTACAGTGAGGCTCTCATAGCAACTTGGAAATTAAGGGGAAGTTATTATTTGACACTGAATTTAAGAGAATAAAAGATAATAGATCAGAACAGAGATCTTCAAAGCTCTTACACGGCTGTCGAAATGATTCCGCAGATAAAAAATCTTCTGCCGAAGTGGATGACCTGAGTTCCATCCTTGAGAATGACATGGCAGATGGAGAGAAATGACTTGCACAAGTTGTCATCTGACCTCCACACAATGCACATACAGGCCCCCACACATGCATACACACAACAGATTAATAAAAGATAATAAATCAATGAATAAAATAAAATAAATGCTCTTAGAATATTATAATATCTATGATTAGGTAAATTGATGTTTGTAGATGGAGTGTAGTCAGCATGGCATAAGGGTTCGGGTATTCCAGTCCCATTGTCGGTCAGACTGGGACAGTGCCCTTACCAATGATGTTAGGAGCACGGTCAGCCCTGAACAGAAACAGCAGCATTGGGCCTTGTTTTGACCACGCTAAGTTCTGGACCTAACTTTTGTCAGGCTATTAACATGAAAAATGGTCAAAGATCAAGTCAGGTGGTAGCTTCTGGTTTCTAGTTGCTTTACCACAGAATAACTTTTTATTCTATACAGGCCAATATGACTATTTTATGTCTGTCTCAATGTCCCATTACTTTAAGCTAGTCCAACTCTCAGGGACTGACCTTCTCTGGACACTGAGTGAACAGGAATAAGTCTCTGAGCCTTTACACAAGATGGTCGGATGGAATGGGTTTCCTCCATTCAATAGTTCTCAATCCATCTTATTTATGGCCCATAGCAGAAAAATTTCAAACCTGAAACACTGCCCTCAGGAACTATCATGAGCCATAACTTTCCACCTAGTTGCCCACTAGAAAGTATCTGGGAGTAAAAGTGAGCCACGTGTGTGACATAGAGAAGGTGCCCATCAATGCCTCCACACTGCACTAACCAGCATACTATGACAAAAAGACGGGACAGGCACATAGATTGCTACATAATTTCAGGAAATACTGCTAGCTAGGATCAAGCAGGAGTTTAATGAGTTTCTGGCATACCAGCTCACAAGAAAGAGGTCATTGTAATTCTCTTTCTGTCTTCTCATTTCTGCTTCCAGGGAAGTCACATAAGATTGTATGACACACCGTTGTGGGGGTGACGAGGCCAAGGAAGCCGCATTCTTTTTTTCTCCAAGGAGTGGTTTGTCAGTACACCTTTGTTTGATTTCTGTATCACAGGACTTTTGAACGATTCTGATTTGATGACATCTTTGATGTCTTTACCATATTTAGTCATGGAGCACTTTGGGCAAAGATTCTATTGTAGAATAAAATTGAGCCCCTTGAAATAATAGGGCAAATGCATTAATTAAAAATTATATTGTAGCAGGGCGTGGTGGCACACGCCTTTAATCCTAGCACTTGGGAGGCAGAGGTAGGCAGATCTTTGTGAGTTCAAGGCCAGCCTGGTCTACAGAGTGAATTCCAGGACAGCTGGGGCTACAGGGAGACCCTGTCTCAAAAAGACCAAAAAAAAAAAAAATTTATATTGCTAGGGATTGAGAGATTGCTCAATAGTTAAGAGCACTGGATACTCTTGAAGAGGGCCTAAGTTTGATTTCCAGCACCTACATGGGGACAAACAAGCGTCTGTAACTCCAGTGCCAGGGGTTCTGAACGCCATCTTTTGAGTTCCATGGGTATTGTATGACATGGGTGCACCTACACACATACAGGCAATACACTCATGCACATAAAATAATAAAATAATTACTGGCTCATTACATGTGACATCCCATTTAACTGGCTGTTCCTTTGGTTACTGGTTTACTAATTCAAATAGGTGCTTGAGATGATTAAACGAATGTGAGTCCGTGAAATCCTGCAGTTAATGCTGTCCCTAGATGTCATCTTCAGATATGAGCTTAGCCAGAGTTTTACTCTTTTCAGCTTTAAAAGCATATTTTCTGTTCTGGTTTGTTTTCTATTGTTGTGAGAAAGTCAACATGAGGAGGAAAGGGTTTATTTGACTTAAAGAGTCCAAGGTAGGAACTCAGAGTGGTAACCTGGGGGCAGAAGCTGAAGCAGAGACCATGGAAGAAGGCTGCCTTCTGGCTTGTTCAGCTACCTCTCCTATCCAGCCCAGGACTACCTTCCCAAGGATGGCACCAATTATAATGGGCTGCACTGTCTTGGTCAACTAGCAATCAGGAAATTTCCTCACAGACATGGCCACATTTGTAGAGGAAATTCCTCAACTGAGAGTCTCTTTCCAAGTGACCCTAGTTTGTGTCAAGTTAAAAAAAAAAAGAAAACTAACCAGAACACATTCTTATATGTTCCCATGGCCTAAGATTGTAACTGATACATGTCACCCACTTACTAAGTACCATGATACATTCTTTATGTGTGATAGAATCTCCATTCCTCATCTTAAAGTACCCGTGACTTTCTTTTCAGTATGCTAATTGAGGAAACAGGCATAATAGCACACGTTACCAATGCTGCAGTCAAAATTCAAATCTAAATGGCCCCTAATAGGCCACTCTGTAGGTACACTGAACCTAGGGCTCTACTACCTCCTGACCAGACATCAATGGTTTGGGTTAGATACTGTGTGCACTTAAAGGAGAATAAGCTATTTCTATGCTCCCTCCTGTGGCCTTCTAAATGGATCACCCATAGGCAGGTGTGTTAAGAAGTGCTCCATGGAGGCTCTCCATGTAGACTAAGAAAAAATTTGACTTGCTCTCCCCCAAATTCAATGTTTTATAGAGTCAGGGAATATTTTTATCATAAAAGAAAGATATATTAGGAACAGAACGTACAATTTTGTCGTGAAAATTTTTGGGATACTGGAGTTCTCAGAGATTTTACTTTGGAGCAGCCATATTGGCCCAAGGCTCAGAACTGTTGCATTCCACTAATGAGGTGGCAACTCTATGACAGAGAGTGTCCTAAGTGCAGCTGCTACATACCACACAGACTAGAGTCCGAGGATGGGGCTTGCCTGGTGGATCTTATGTGTTCTTGATTCTCTGGGACTTACGTACTGCTTACACTAGCCTTCCTTATGTTCCTCACACTCCTTACCCTAGGTCATCTTATAGGTGCAGAACTTCTTTTCTCAATGTGGAGAGCTTCTGTTCAACCTTGGCCTCAAACCCTACTTGATTGACTTTTTGGTGTAAAGTGATGATGTTACCATAACCACTGTATTCATCACTGTTTTATTTCTTTATCCACATTAGACACTTTCCTTATTGTTTTTGTTTTATTTATTGATTTATCATCCTATGAGTCAACACAGGTGTTTAAGTTTTCCAAAAGAAGTGAACTTGTCTGTTTATTTACAGGGACATATTAAAAATAAGATTTTTGACTTATTTGTTCTTATGTTTATGAGTATTTTGACTATGTGTATGTAAGTGCACTCCATGAGTGCAGTGCCCCTGAAGCCCAGAAGAGGGCATCAGATACCCTGGAACTGGAGTTACAGATGGTTGTTACTTGCCACATCGGTGGTGAAAACCAAACCCAGGTGTTCCCCCAAAGCAGCCAGTGCTCTTAACCACTGAACCATCTTTCTAGCTCCTCACAGGATCATTTTTAATTCAAATCCCTAGAGCAATGCTTGGCAGAAATGTGTACAATAACCCTACTTACCAATGAGTGGATAAGTGACAAGGCAGGCAAGCCACCTGTCACTCAATGAGTACCTCCCTCCTCCTCCTCCTCCTCCTCCTCCTCCTCCTCCTCCTTCTCCTCAGTGTCTGTGTCTTTTGAAAGGGTTAGAACTGCTGCTTAATGGCACAACCATGTGTTATGTTGCAATACTGACAAAAAGGAAAAAAAAAAATTTGAAGGGATATAGCATGTTTTCAATGTCCTTCTGAAAATAAAATGCTTGGGAGTTCCCAGAATATAGTAAATACTTAGTAAACATGAGTTACTATAAAGACTCTAAAATTTAAGTTTAGAAATTCTGTAATTCACAGAACTTGTATTCAGAGGCAGCCTAAACGAAAAGAACGTAGATTCTCCAAAGTCGCTTGCTCAAAAAAGTATCCTTTCCATCTTATTGGCCTTGTCACTGTGGAGTAAGATGTGTTAGTCCCAAAGAACAGTGAAAAATCGTAAAATTTCTTGTTCATATGAAGGCTATAAAATGTAAGCCATAACATAAAATACGATGGCCATAATGATTAACAGTACGTGCTCAGGTAAAAAGCTGCATTGTCTACTTGGTATTTCCTAACTTATGACTGTGCTCTGATATGCTTCTGTAGTTAATGTCGACTGCACACAATGAAGCAGCGTTGCTTACTTGCCCGATTTAATTTGAAATAGCAAAACTCTTAAGACTATTTTATTGGTCTAAAAATGAAGCTTTGTTCATTATCCAAAGCTTTCCTTTTTATACTCTCTATCATGTTAACATGAGAATTTTACTCTAAATTGCAGTTTTCAAAGCGAATCCAAAAGTTGGGGCTTATTTAATGGCTATAATTCAAGAACTGTGCAGTATTTGTAATGCGTTGTTACCTGTGACATCCATCTGGGCCATTTCCAAGCTCTTATTAAGTGTGTTAGGAATTTGGTTACAGCTCCCGGAGAGTCAGCAATGTACACAGCACCCCAAGACTACATGAAGATGCTTATATCCTGCATTGGGAGGGGGGTTGGTAGACTACGATTTCCCCCATTCTCCATTCTGTCTTTCCTACACGCAGCACATCACCTCATTAAAGACACAGTGTAAGCCTTTGCTTCAAGGCTGATTGTGACCTCTGTTTCTTTTGGGAGCATTCCTCGTCACTGAAGAGATTCTGAACCCAGGCCTAGGCTGCCTGATGGAAACAAGGACCATCTCCACAATGAGGGATTTTAACTGGGCATGGCGGGACTGACTCTCTGGTTTCCAGGTGCTCTGCTTTTGGAGAGAAGAAAAGATCCTGCTTCCTGGCATGGCCCCTAGCCAGTCTAGCTGCCAATGACTAGCACTGTGTACATCCTTTCTATAGTAACAAACCATCTGACCACTTTTGTTCTGTATCACTCAAACCAACTCCTCCTTCCAGTCTTCTCCGTTTTTTTTTTTTTTCCATCTTCTTTAGCTCAATCTTTTTTTTTTTTTTTTTTNTTTGGTCTTTTTGAGACAGGGTCTCCCTGTAGCCCCAGCTGTCCTGGAACTCACTCTGTAGACCAGGCTCGCCTTGAACTCACAAAGATCCGCCTGCCTCTGCCTCCCAAGTGTTAGGATTAAAAGTGTGTGCCACCATGCTCAGCTTAGCTCAATCTTATTTCTGCATCTTCATCTTTGTGTTCTGGATACTGCCTATTTTATTGTGAACCATCTCTCTTTTTCTATTTTTCTAAATCCTGAAAGCGATACATAGCCAACATGGGCCAATTATAAAACATTTTAAAATATGCTGAATAGATTTACCAACTTGGCAAGGTCTCAGACACACTATTATCCTTGCAAGGCAGCTAATGCTTTCCTTAGCTCATTGTAATCTTGTCTTCCTCTCCCAAATGAAACTATAAGTAACCAAAACACATTCCTAAAATTATGTTTTCCATGTCAGCCCTCCAGAGACAAAAATCAACACATGCTGTCTGACTTTGTTATTGCAGGTGGTGGCTTTACTGGGTATGTTGTCTGATTGACATCACCATATTCAGGTTTCAAAATCAATTTCATTGCCAGATGGACCATTATTGCTAAGCCAATAGCAAATATTTTGTTTTCTTTCTATGTCAGTGACAATTTCCAGGGAGCAATTTCCATGTTTCTGAGGATGATTAACATGGGTTTCTGATCATCCTTGATAATTTCAGAGTTTATCACATGGGAAATTTAGGCTTTGATCTTACCATTGAGGAAAGTCCTTGCAGGAGAGAGGAGAATGAATACTACAAGGGGGAGAGGGGGCTTCATGTGGCTTTTAGCAGCTCAGAAGAAAGAACAAAGGAAGAGAAATGGAGTCTGTGCTAAAATGTGTTGGAAGAAGACGTTTGAGAGGAGGCACTGTGCATTTCTTAAAAAAAATCCTTTAAGCTCAGATTGCTCCATTTGGGATTTTCTCCTTTCTTTTTTTTTTTTATTTAAAAATTTTTTTTTAATTTTATTTATTTCCGTATGTGCATGAATGTATTTTCTGCAGGCAAGTTTGTGCACCCGTGACATGCAACGCCGCGGAGGTCAGAAGAGGGTGTCGGACTCCCCTGGAACTGGGGTTCTCCTGGAATTGGAGTTTCAGACGGCTCTCGGCCGCCATGTGGGTGCTGGGGATCGAACCCGGGTCCTCTGCAAGAGCAGTCGGTGCTCTTAACCGCTAGGCCATCTCTCCAGCCCCGATTTTCTCCTTTCTTAATGTTTATTGATCCCATTGTTCAAAGTCTATCCATATAGCATTGATTGCTCCACATTTCTACTTTCCTCTAAAACTGTAAGAACGAAGTACAGGGCTTCTGTGGGTTGCTGCAACTGTGTAGAGGCATGGCAGTGAGTCTCCCCATGCCATGGCACTGCTCAAGAACCCTGATCCAAACTGGCAGAAGTCAGCTGCAAAGGGTTGAATGAGCACCAACCAAACTGTGAGCATCCCTGAGGCCACTGTCACATGGAAGCAGATGTGGCTTGGAGCAGAGACTAGACAAAGCAGGAGGTGCTGAGGGACCCATAATGAGAGCATGACTCATCTATGAGACAATATTGAATCAGAGGCAGTGTTTGCAGTATTCAGTCTGGTATGGGACACAAGAAAAGGATGCAAGAGCAAAGTGCTATCCTGGAAACAGCCTCTATGTGCTGAGGAGACACGGGCAGGCTGGGGATGGGCATTCCCATTACAGGAAGATAAGTTCTAATGCATCAATGAACTCGTATTTCTCTGTACTTCTACTCAGAGGCTGTAGCAGATAGCACTCACTCCTGTGTCCTCTGATATCCTTGACACACCTTCCCAAAGTGGGAATTCTGAAAAAGCAATGCACATTCTCCCCTAGGTGAGTGACAGATGCATATGTGGAAAAACTGGACACAATCAGTGTGGGGCTGGTAGACTTGGAAGCATGGTGCTGAAGGTTCTCCACTCCACCCCCTGGTGACAGACTCTGACTGTGAGCTGGAGAGGTAGCCCTGTGCCCACCAGTATAGCTTGGTGACGCGTTTAGAGTTTTTCCTGGCTTTGAACTTTCCACACATTGGCTCTGGCCCTCCTGGAAATTCTGCCACCACCTTAAGAAATGCCTTTGGGGCATATCTTCCTGTGGTGGTTTGAATGAGATGTGTCCTCTATAGGCTCAAGAATTGGAGTAAACATTTGGTCATTGGGTGGGGCTGTTTAGGAGGTATGGCCTTGCTGGAGGAAGCACATCACTGGGGAGAAAGGGTCTTGGAGAGTCCATACACTCCTCACAATTCCAACTGGTCTCTCTGCTGCCTTTGCTAATGAAGATGTGAGTTCTCAGCTTCCTATTCCAACTGCTATGTTATACCTGTTGTGTTCTGCCATGCCTCTCCATCACAGTGGACTCTTAACCCTCTGGAGCCATAAGACCAAATAAACTCTTCCTTCTATAAGTTGCTTTGGTCATGGTGTTTCGTCACAGCAGCAGAAATTAACTAATACACTACCTAAGTGGATAGTGTGGTCTGTAGCCATAACTCTGAAAAGTGCCCAACAAGAGTCATTTGTGAGAAACACTGGAGAGGCAGGGTTAGAAAGGGCTGAGGTTGGGGCTGGAGAGATGGCCTAGCGGTTAAGAGCGCCGACTGCTCTTACAGAGGACCCGGGTTCGATCCCCAGCACCCACATGGCGGCGGAGAACCGTCTGAAACTCCAATTCCAGGAGAACTCCAGTTCCAAGGGAATCCAACATCCTCTTCTGACCTCCGTGGCATTGCACGACACGGGTGCACAAACTTGCATGCAGACAGTACATTGATACACATACAGAAATAAATAAATGCCGGGCATGGTGGTGCACGCCTTTAATCCTAGCACTTGGGAGGCAGAGGCACGCGGATCTCTGTGAGTTTAAGGCCAGCCTGGTCTACAGAGTGAGTTCCAGGACAGCCAGAGCTACAGGGAGACCCTGTCTCAAAAAAGACCAAAAAAAAAAAGAAAGTGCTGAGGTTTGGGTCTTGAACGGTCCTCCAAAGTTCTGGTGTAGAAGGTGGAGTCACCAGCCCGTGGGACTGTTAGGCGGTTGTAATGTTCTTCGGACATATACAAAGTTAGGTCCTTGAGTGTTTCTGCTGAAGGGATGTGGAGACCTGGCCCCTCCTCTCTCTTCTGCCCCCACCTGGTCTGATGGGATGATCAGCTTCCTGGGATGATCAGCTTCCCGCCTGTACCCACCATATTGCTCTGCCTTGCCACTGGCCCCACCGCTACGCACTGGAACCTCTGAATCCATAAGTACTCTGAAAGCCGCAGCAGACACAATCCTCTTTCCCTTGGATGATCTGGGGTATTTTGTCATAGTTGTAGAAAACTACTTGAGAGAATTCTTAAAATTACATTCTAGAAGGATTTCTTAGTTGATAAAAATAGTGGCATAAATTCCAGCAAGTATAATGTATTACAATTTTTACTATGTTACATACAGTATGATCTTTATTTCTCTTCCATCTCTCTTTTCTGTCCATAGCTCTATTATAATATTCATGAGTAAGTCAGGGAAACTTTTGACTACACGGTCTTTTAATATTTTTGTCTGTTTTTCTGCCAGGGATAGTGGTCCCTGCCTTTTACCCAGTACTTGGGAGGCAGAGGCAGGAAGAGCAAGGCCAGCCTGATCTACATACTGGGTTCCAGGCTAGATTGCTTTATCTGTACAACAGTCCAGTGAACATGTATCTTTGTAGAGATTTGATGAGTTCTCCAAACTTCTGCAGTACGGAGGTAAACTGCCCTCTTGCATTATGGGATTGCAGCATCAGACAGCAGTTCTGTGCTGAATCTACTGCATGCTGCCCCATGCACTGCTCATACACACTGTCCACCTGCTCTTCAGAATCATCTACAAAGCGGATTTTACTTCTTTCCTCCACTTTCAGAGTAGTATTTAGAAATCCTAAAAAATATGCAAAATATCTTCTAACCTTGGTATGTAAAGAACATTTTTTTGTCAAACCTGCATGCTTTCCATTTAAAATATAAAAATGGAGCTAAAGTATCTTGCTGAATTAAAATCATCAAACTGTAGCCTATAGTACTTATTCTTTCAGGTAGAAACTTGGTAATCATTTTGTCAAATACCTTTGAGACATCGATGAAAATTAGACATGCAGAAAGACTTAGATTAAATAGTCACTGTTTTACAAAATGAATATTTCTGTCCGGGTCAATAATAAGAAGCACTGTGCCCTTTACTTGTGTGATAGCTTCCTGATGAAGGATGGCCCAGCAGTATCAATCTTCCGAGTGAATTCAGGATCTCATAAATGTTTCAACAGCTCTTTAGATTTCATTGGGATTATGTGAGTGCTCTGTACACTATTCTTTTACAAGATGTGAATTTATTGTTTTTCTTAATCTTTTTTGACATACATGAAATGTCAGTCTGGAATAATGGGTGATAGAGCAAATAACACTCATGCTAAGTGACAGGGACTAATGGGTTCTGACTGGGTCATGCCAGAGGCCTGCTGGGCTCAGGCACCTGCCGTTCTAGGCAGAAGCTGCTCTCTCCTCCTGCTCCGGAGGCAGCAACGACAGAGTTAACTAATCTAATTATTCACAAACACAACTGTCCACAATTTGAAGCAAGCCAACGCCATGTTTTCTGAAGGTTATCAGAGAGAGAGGAAGGGTTCTTACTAACTGTTATAGCCGAGGATGTGTTTTCTTTGTCAACAGTTTCTTCCATGGAAGCTTCAAACACTTTGATACCCAGGAATGATGGCTCATGCCCGTCATCCCAACACTCAGGAGGCAGAAGCCTGAGAAACAGGAATTCAAGGCCAGCCTTGGCTGCATAGCAAGTTCCAGGCTCACTAGATTGAGTGAGACTCTGTTTCAAAAGGAAACAAAACGAAAGTAATGTTAGGCTGCTAGAAAATTAACCGCAACCCAACCAACTCTGGGAACCATCTTCAACAGTGACAAGCTGTGAGAATTGTTAGGCCTCAGAAACTTTGGTAATGCCAGCTTGAGAACCTCTGATATCCAATGAACTGAAAGCTCTTAGTGCCTGTGAACTACCCTGATCTCAAGAGAGATCTTCTCATTTGGCTCAGATTCAAACTCAAGATGGTTTTTATTTCACTTAAAACAAAAGAGTCCCAAATACTAGAAGACAGGTAATTAATTCAGCTAGGGACTTCTTTAGGAAATTATGTATGTGGAAAAATATTTTTACAAATATGTGTTCCATACCTATGCTTTCCACAGAGTCAGTTACTCATGGCCAAGTAAGGAAAATTCAACAAATTTTATAAAAAAGTTTATAAAATTTTCTTTTGAGCTACATGCCTTTCCTAATCTGTGTGCTGAAATCTCACACTGTTCTACTCAATCCCACTGGGAAGGACATGAATTCCTCTTTGCCCATAATACCCACATGGTGCGTGCAATATTCCTGTTAGTCACTTAGTATCTGCCTCATTATCCTATTAACTGCGCAGGTATCACAGTGCTCCTTAATATACTTAATTATATCTCCAAAGCTCAAAGGTAGTGATGATCACACTTGGGACATACCAGAGAGAAGCCCCAAGAAGCTTCATGTAAGGGGAAGGCAGAGGCTTGCAAGTTGATAAGGAAAGGGGAACAATCATAGACTGATGTTCTTTAGATTTATAATGAAAACTAATGTGACTATAAAATTGTGATAAAAGACACAGAAATTAGTGCTAGTTTTTCTGTCTCATCACCAACTGTAAAAGTAATACCCAGAGAGCACGATCCATGCTTAATGAAGATGACAAGGAATTGAACATCTATATTATTTAAAAAATACATCTGGTTTGGTACTCTGTAGATTCAGACATGGGGTGGGGTTCTTGGACCATGTTGCCCCTGGATCTGAGGGGCTGCTGTCTTCCCTTCTCTGGGCATGAAACTTCTAGCTCAAGAGAGACACAGTGATCAAAGTGTCCATTTGTCTGAAGATGGAAGTCAGGCTTCTCCAGGAATCTGTTTGACTGACGCCAGGTCTAGTTTGCCATCAGGTGCTGTGGGCAGTTGACTCTGTGCCCTGAGTAGAACAAATCAATAAGACAGTGAAAAATCCCTCCTCAAAATTAATTCGGCACACTTTGAAGACTTTCTGTGGACTTCAGGAAAATCTTTAAGATGTATAACCATATGCCTTGACCAAAAAGGCTCAGGAAATTCTCCCCCAACAGTAAGACCCTTATTAATTCATTTAGTTCAACTCATTTAAGTGGGGCTGTGTGATCGGGCTGAGGAACCAAAGAAAAACAGATTGTTTCCCTTGGGAAATTTTTATTTTTCAGCTTATATTTCTATTTCTATACTTAAATAAATCCATGCATATATTAAATGTGACTTAACTCTCCCCCCTTCATCAAATAAATCATAGTGTGCAGTCACAGCCCCTGAATTTCAGGTGTGCCTGGTTCAGTGATCCAGGAAAAACCAATTTCCCTTTCAAACTAAGAGGTCTCGAAGCAAAACAAAAGCAATGCATGGCTATAAAGAAGTCAGACTCTCAGAACTGTTTTCATTTATAAGAACCATGAGTCCATGAACCCAAAAAGTAAACGCAGGGAAACAAAAGATTTCACTAGAGTTTAAAAAGCCAAACAGTGAAGATGAATGGTGGTAGGGTATTTCTCCTCATGACGACTCCAAAACCTTGCCCTCGTTAAAGAATATGTTACAGCTGGGGAATTTTTTTTTAAATTTTTTTATTAATTTTTATTTATTTCTGTATGTGTATGAATGTACTGTCTGCATGCAAGTCTGTGCACCCGTGTCGTGCAATGCCGCGGAGTTCAGAAGAGGGTGTCGGATTCCCCTGGAACTGGAGTTCTCCTGGAATTGGAGTTTCAGACGATTCTCAGCCGCCATGTGGGTGCTGGGGATCGAACCCGGGTCCTCTGCAAGAGCGGTCGGCGCTCCCAACCGCTAGGCCATCTCTCCAGCCCAGCTGGGGAATTTTTATCATGTATACTCATTTTTTTCTCTTTTGTTTCTTTGTAAATAGGTCTAGTTCATTTGACTCCTCTAAGAGGAAGAATAAATAACAAAATAGTGGGTTCTTTTTTATATATTTAATATTTTTATGGAAGTCTTGTGCATTTTATCCAACATTTCTCAATCCAATTTAGACTCATTCCCCCCAACCTAGCTCATGCATTCTGTCATGCATGTCCTTCATCTTTTTCTCAGTCTTTTTAAAGTTTTTTCTATGCAGATGTTTATTGTTTTGGGAAGAAGTTTACTGTTTCAGTCAGTTCTTTGACCCAGTCCTTTTGTTCTTGTTCCCTCCAATTTGTATTGTTTCAAAATATGCATATATATATGTATATATAAATATATATACATATATATATGTATATATATGTATATATGTATATGTATATATGTATATATATATATATATATGTAACACTTATAACAAAATAATGATGTCTGAAAAATAAACCATAGGGTAATTCCAAAACATGTTTAGGAATTCACATTTTCCCCTTTAATTTTATATTATTCCAAGATATGCATATATACCCTCTACCCATATACCAAAATTCAAAAGTCTGAAAATAAGTGGTACATTAATTCTAGAGCCTGTTAAGGGGTTCACATTTTGACAGTACAGTTGCTTTCAGGTAAAAAGAAATATAACATTAACATTGTTCAGCTTACAACTAGGGATTTGGTGTTAGCATCCACACATGAGGGATACCATTAATCATTTGTTTTTTGGGACTGTGTTGCTTCACTTAGAATAATGGCTTCTAGTTCCAACCATTTACCTGCAAATTCATGATGTCATCTTTCTTTACTGCTTCATAGAATGCCATTGTGTAGATGTACCACAGTTTTTCTTTATCCACTGGTTGGTTAAGGGACACTTGGGTTGGTTATAGCTCTTCAATATTGTGAAGAAAGCTGAAATAAACATGGTTTTCTATGTTTCTTTGGGACAGGTTGAGGCTTGTGGGTATATACTCAGGAGTGGTATGACCGGGTCAAATGATAATGTAATTTGAGTTTTTTTAAGTATTCTCCACACTGCTTTCCATTAGGGTTGACCAGCAGTGAATAAGTGTTCCCCTTTCCCCACAACCTGTCCAGCATTTGGTGTCATTTTTTTCCCCTAATCTTAGCCAGTCTTACAGGGGTAAGATGAAATCTTAAACTGGTTTTAATCTGCATCTCCTTGATTATTAGTGATGTTGAACACTTTCTAAGGCATTTCTCAGCCATCTTCACTTCTTCATTTGTGAAGTCTCTGTTTGGCTCTTTACTCCATCTTCTGAGTGGGTCTTTTTTTAAAGTTAATTTTTATTGAGTGCATTTCATATAACATTTCTCAATCAAATCTAGACTCATTCCCCCATCCATGCCCACCCCTTGCATCCCCCCACCCCCCACCAAAGCTCATGGACTCTGTCATATATGTTAAGTCCTGTCTTGCATCTTTTTCTCAGTCTTTTATAACCTTTTTGATGCACAAGTTTACTGTGTTGGTCAGTTTTTTTTATTATGTTTTTCTCTCTCTTTTTTGTTCCCTTTAATTTTATATTATTCCAAAATATGCATATATATACTCCACACATTGATCAAAATTACAAATTCTGAAAATAAACTATAAGTTAATTCTTAAACACATTTAGAGATTCACATTTTAACAGTAAAGTTGCATGCACGTAAAAAGAATATGAATAGAATATGAATTAATATCTTCCATTCATATATGGTAATTACAATGTGTGAATACAAGTGGTAGGATAATTCTAGAGTCCATTAAGAGAGTCACATTGGAATAGTACAGTTGCTTTCAGATACAATGAAATATAATAATAAAGTTGTTCAGTTTGCCTGCCAACTGGGGATTTGGTGTTAGCATCCACAAATGAGGGAAACCATTCACCTTTTTTTTTTTTTTTCTGGGACTGTGTTACTTCACTTAGCACAACAGCTTTGAGTTCCATTCATTTACCAGCAAAGTTCATGACGTCATCTTCCTTTACTGCTGCATAGAACTCCATTGTGTAGACGTACCACATTTTTGGAAAAATTAATATAGTAAAAATGTCCATTCTATCCAAATTAATATACAGATTCAATGCAATCCCAATCAAAATCCCCATGAGCTTTTTCATAGACTTAGGAAAAAATATCCTTAAGTTCATGTGGAAAAACAAAAGACTATGAATAGCTAACGCAACCCTAAGTAAAAAGTTCAATATTGGGAGGATTACATTACCAAACTTCAAGCAATATTACAGGCTATAGTCATAAAGACAGCCTGGTACTGGCAAAAAAACAGAACCGTTGACCAATGGAACAAAATTGAAGATCCAAACTTGAGCTCATATAACTTCAGCCACCTCATATTTGACAAAGAGGCCAAAAAAGCTCAATGGAGGAAAGATAGCATCTTCATCAAATGCTGTTGGCAAAACTGGATCACCATCTGTAGAAGAACAAAATTAGACCCCTCCCTCTAGCCCTGTACAAAAATAAACTCCAAGTGGATCAAAGATCTCAACCTGAAACCTGAAACCCTGAAGGTGATAGAAGAAAAAGTCGGCAGCAACCTACAAGACATAGGCATAGGAAAAGACTTTCTAAATCAAACAGCAGCTGCACAGGAAATAAGGACAACAGCTAACAAGTGAGACCTCATCAAACTCAAAAGCTTTTGTACAGCTAAAGAAACAATCAAGGAAGTGAAGAGAAAACCCACAGAGTGGGAGGAAACCTTCACCTCTGATACATTTTACAGAGCATTAACATCCAGAATATTTAAACTACTTTAAAAACAAAGAAGAAAACAAATGACCTACTCAAAAGATGGAGTAAAGAGATGAGCAGAGACTTCATCAGTAAGGAAGTAAAGATGGCTGAGAAACATCTTAAAAAGTGTTCAACATCATTAATAATTACGGAAATGCAAATTAAAACCACACTGTGCTGGATAGCTTTAGTGTCAACTTGACACACCTGGGTTAAGGGAGCCTCAGTTGGGGAATTGGCTCCATTGGATTGGCCTGTGGCCACATCTGTGGAGTATTGTCTTGACGGTTGAGCAGTGTGGGAGGGCCCAGCCCACAAGAGTGGTGCCACCCTGGGCAGGTTGTTGTGTACTGTATAAGAAGGCAGGCTGGGCATGAGCCAGGGAGCAAGCCAGTGGACAGCATTCCTCCATGGCCTGTGCTTCAGCTCCTGCCTCCAGGTTCCTGCCTTGTGCTGAGTGATGAACTGTGAACCAGTAGATGTAAGCTGAATAAACCCTTTCCTCCCCAAGTTGGTGTCAGTCAGAGTGTTTTGTCACAGCAATGGAAGACAAACTAGGACACACACTAAGGTATCATCTCACTCCAATAAGACTAGCCAAGATCAAGAAAACAAAGCACACCAAATGCTGGAGATGTTGAGGGGAAAGGGGAACACTCATCTCCAGCAGGTGGGAATGTAAACTGGTACAACCTCTGTGGAAAGCTGTGTGGAGAACCCTTAAAAAACTCAAAATGAGCCTACCACCTGACCCAACCATACCACTCCTGGGTATATACCCACAAGACACATCCTACCACAAAGATACATGCACAGCTATGTTTATTGCAGCTCTCTTCACAATAGGAAAGAGCTGGAACCAAGACAAACGCCCTTCAACTGATAACTGGATAATAATGGGTTCTAGCCATGTGAGTAGTGGATAGCAGGTACTCTAGAAGGGTTGAGCTTAGGAGTTGCACTGGTTTTGTTTCTTAAAGCTATATGCCATTAAGCAATTAAATTGAAAATCTAGGTTTCCTATCTGGAGAACTGAAGATGATAGTACTTAAAGCTACTATAATAATTAAAGGAAAGTTTTAACCCTTTTCATTCTAGAAGTTCCTTTATTCATGCAGCACTATGCCAGATTCTGTTCTTGGCTCTGGAGATACAGCAGTCAGCAAGACACAAGATCCATTCCCTTGAGGAGCTTACAATAAGAAGAGATGTAACAGTAAATAAATATGTGCTAAAATATTTTCAGGTAATCTTTCTTGCCTGAGGCAGGGAACATTTATTTGAACAGAACTCATTAAGCAAAAGTGGTGTTTGCTGCCTGGAATAATTTCCAGGCATAGATGATAGGGTAGAATGATCCAAACAGTTGTGTCATGACCCTGCTACTAACCAAACAACCAAAGAGCACTAGTGTTGAAAGGCTCAAAAGATGTCAGACCATTCATAGTTTTAAGTACTGTCAATTATGAAATCTGTCAAGATGAACACAATGGACAACTGGACCTATGAGAAGATTATTCTTGATTTGATAATTTTTAAGTAAGTAATTGGCCAGTATTTTGAAATTAAATAATTTTTTATCTTTTTTTTTAAACTTTTTTTAAAATTTTATTTATTCTTGTATGTGTATGAATGTACTGTCTGCACGTAGGTCTGTATACCCGTGTCGTGCAATGCCGCGGAGGTCAGAAGAGGGCGTCGGATTCCCCTGGAACTGGAGTCAAAGATGGTTCTCAACCACCATGTGGGTGCTGGGGATCGAACCCGGATCCTCTGCAAGAACAGTCGGTGCTCTTAACAGCTAGGCCATTCTCCAGCCCCACAATTTTTGATCTTAAAGGACTCACAGTGAGATAAACACAGGGAAAACCACATGCTACATTTCTGTTAAACTGAAAATCTCATTAGGTCTTCTTTTTTTTTTTCTCATTAGGTCTTTTACGCAGTCTGAGTTACACACCATGTCTACCTTCAACTTGTAGAGGAGGAAAGAAGCCTTCAGAAGAAGTTGAGTATCTTCCATAGGATGGTGGTAGAAAGAGGTGGTGGTCTATTGGTTTTAGAACTCCAAATCATCAAAGTAGCCTGTTTTCTAGAGTTTTCTCTTCATTCTAGAAAATATTTATTCAGCATCCCAGGGTATTGGGCACCTTACAGATAGTATCTTTTAAAAATATTTTTAAATTTTATTTATTATTTGTGTGTATGAATGTACTGTCTGCATGCAGGTCTGTGCACCCGTGTTGTGCAATGCCACGGAGGTCAGAAGAGGACGTCGGATTCCCCTGGAACTGGAGTTAAAGATGGCTCTCAGCTGCCATGTGGGTGCTGGGGATCGAACCCGGGTCCTCTGCAAGAGCAGTTGGTGATCTTAACCACTAGGCCATTTCTCCAGCCCCACAGATAGTATCTTAACTGTAGAAAAATCCTGAAGATTTACTAATCAGCCACTGTGATAACAAGATGCTCCAAACCAGTGGCAAAAGGCAGAAACATCTCCCTGCTCATAGGCTTGCAGTACGCTGGAGTCCTGTGGAATCTACTGCCTTTGGCTCCTCTGCACTCTTCAATTCAGCTACTGTGAGCATGTGCTTCACATGAAAGGGAGCAAGACTAGCCATGGAAGCCAAGAGCAAGCCTTTGTTCTCATCAGGGCCAGTGAAATTTCCCTAGCCAAAATAAGTTATCTGGCCAAGTCCAGAATCTCTAGAACAGAGACACACACCTAGGCTTCATGACAAATGGAAAAGGACAGGGCTCCAAGGAAGATTTGATGACAGCAATGGAACAGTGATGCTCAGACACATAGATAACAATACATACCCCCCCCCCCCACACACACACTTGTGCACCCATGCCTTACATACAGAAGAGGAGTTGGAGTTAAGCTTGTTTGTGACACTTTATTTTGGTTACTTAGCTTCAAATTAAAATGAAAGTTTTTCTACTTGTTTTTGAATTTAAAGGTCTTTTTAGTCTTGCGAGATGTTACACAAGAATCTGGGAAAGCTTAGGGTGCAGACCTCTAATCTCCCCCTGCATCCTTTGTACTGGTGAGTCTTACTATCATCTGTGTTAAATAGTCAATAAGTGTGTGATAATCCTTACTGGGCATCAGAGACTCCAATTAAAGGAGATATTAGCACAAAAATGATACTGTTGTCTTTATATAAATATTAATGATATTTGTATTAAAGGAATGTTAATGAGTAAAGCCAAAGTGAGATTGGTCTTTGAACAAGGAAAGGCATATTTTCAGGTTCTGACATTCTAAGTCAGACTGTCACAGCAAGCAATTTAATGTTAATGTTTTCTTTCTTTGTCTTTAAGGAAAAATAAAATACATATCAGCCATTGTGAACTTCAACTTTCTTTTTTTTCCAAAGCCAATTTTTATTGAAGCTTTATGCATGTCGTACAAAATTTCCAATCAAATCTAGACCCTTTCCCCCCTTCCTTGTCCCCCACTCCATCAGAGCTCATGAATTCTGCCAAACATGTTTTTCATCTTTTTCTCAGACTCTTTTAAAATTTTCTGTTTCAGGCAGAAGTCCACCATTTCAGTCAGTTCTTTGACTGAGTCTTTGTTGTTGTTGATGTTGTTGTTCCTTCCAATTTGCATCACTCCAAAATATGCATATATGTATGCCACATATATCCAGATTATGACATCGTAGGTTTTAGCATCTTCAGCTTATGATTCTTTTTTTTTTCTTTATTAGGCTGAAAGATATCATGTTTTCTTTAAGGAAGTGTTTGAAGGCTCTGCTTTGGCAAGCCCAAACAGCCACCAGTCCTCCTCTTGTGCTCCACACTGGGGTCTTCCCTTCCCATGGTTACCAAATGAGCTCCAGTAAGCACCACACCCTGTCTTGGTCTTCCTGTACTGGTCTCCATGATACAGCCTGGGTAGTCCAACAATGGCAGTCTATACTCTGAAGAGGTTGAAATCCCAGTAGTAGCTCAGTCCACAAGTCGGATGTCTCAGCAGTCCCCATCTGGCACTGAAGGTTTGGAGAATTCTTGGAGAGACATGAGTCTTCAGTCCATATTGGAAGGTTGAAAAGCTGTGTCCTCATGTCTTTGAAGGATGGCAAAAGCAGTAGCAACCATGGGGTAGCTGCACTTACCAGTAAGAATTGAAGACAGGCAAAACAACAGTGCTTTTTTTTTTCTTTTTGTCTTTTTACTAAGATAAGTTTTATACCTGAGGTACAATATCTCAGGCTTTACTCATTATTTATTTCTGGTTATACTTTCCTTTTGGATGTTTATGGCCACACAGCTCAGATTAACCAAGGTTTTTGCTTTCTCAAGGTCAGTTGAGGATCTGGTCCTCAGGTTTTGGAGGGGGAGGGAGCCCGTGGCTTCTTTTGGCTTTTCATTTACGAGTTCCATCCACTTCAAGACAAAGTCAGGTCTTGCTAGACCCTTTTTGAAGCATGAGCAGACTTTTCTCTTTTTAGACTGGACACTGGCTGAAGTCCCATTAGTGGCTCTCCAAGACCTCCCTGCATAGGAAAACTGGTGACTCACATTTGCAGGACATTTCAAGAGATGCCCCCATGCATAGTCCCCTGGGACTTAGTTGACCTCTGAGGGCAAGGAACAAAGTTATCCCTTAAGACCCTTTGCCAAATTGGTATGGGCATTAAGTATGGTCGTTAACCATCCAGAAAAGCTAAGTTACACCAGCCTGATACTTTTTTAAAAACAAGTCAAGAATAAAACTAGTGGTTAACAGCAGAGGACCTGGATTTGGTTCCCAGCAGTTATGTGGCAGCTAAGAACTGTCTGTAACTCCAGTTCCGGGGTATCCGACAATCTCTTCTGACCTCCATAGGCATTGTATGACATGGGCACACTTATATTCACATAGGAATAACCTCATACAATACACATAAAATTTTAAAAATAAATAATATTTTTCAAAAAAGAATGTAACTAACAGAAAACTGTGAGATCATTCACTGTTGATACTCACTTGTGTTGAATTACTTATTACAAATGTTTTAGGAAAGCAAATGGGCAATATATATTCCATTTAAAATGCCTATATTTTTATAGGGATTCAGCCTATGAAAACAAGCTGAATAGCATAAAAAATGTACCTACACACTTTCATCATAATTTTACTTAAAATATTGAAATATTAGAAACTCTTTATATAACAAGACATGTGATTTAATTAAGGAGATGTACTCATTATATAACTGACAAAAATTTGTCTTTGCAATGTTTTAATTTAGAAATATATAGAAAATTAATATTCACATAAGTAATCATTTTGTGTAGCATGACTGTATCGCTGGTTTTAAATATATCAAATCAAATGAAAAATTCCATAAATGTCAGAAAGTGTCAATATTGAATGAAAATTAATTTTGAAATGTCAAAGCAAATTAATATTTAAAAGCTGTAAAACATCAAAGAGATAAGCATGGTGGGAACGGACATATGGGCCAAAGACCGGCACATTGCCACTTTATGAACAGGCTGCTGGTAATTTTTCATGTGCAAGACTCAGAGTGTCACCAGTATTTTCCTTTTTCCCTTTGCTTCTCCTCCTCATTATCTACCCTCTTCCCTTTACTTGCTCTTTCCTTTTCCTTATTTGGTCATTTTTGAGAGGGAACAGGAAGTAGGGAAGTGGCTATTCCTTTGTTTACTACACCATTTTCATTACCAATGCTCTTGGCTCAAGTTCAAGATCCTGGGACCAATTCCTAATTCAGACATTCACAACCACTGCTCATGTCAAGAGCCAATTGAGATGCCATCAATCAAGGCCTCGAATAAATGCTGTCATCCTTGGGAGCCACAGGCTGTCAGAGCAGATGGAGCTTGACTCTCGGGGCGCCTCACTCGCTAAGGCTTGCTTTATTCTGGCAAAGCACTTGGGCATGGTGCAGTCAAGCCAAGTAGCCTGTGTGGCTTCTCACAGACTGTATATCATTCTTTTCTGCCTTATGGCACTATGCTTTTATCATTTATCATCTTTACAGAATTCATTCCAGAAAATCCATGTGACGACCACCCATTTTTCAATAATTTGAGATTGCACAGCCCCTGGCAATTCTGCATTTTATCCAGGATTCATAAATGTAAAGGTTGATTTTAAAGCCATGTGAAGAGAATTGCCACTCAATGCTTCCTGTCTGAAATTAATCTGAGTACCACTGTCTGGTTAAAACATATAATTAGGGTACAGAAGGCTAGTAATCAGGTAAAATTGTGCTTGGTTATAATTTGTATATTCATTATCTTAAAAAATTAATTATCACCAAAACAACTTGAGAGATTGCAAATGAAATTTGATCCCCTCCATCACAGAAATAGTCAAGTTTAAACCCATGCAAATCTAGGACCAATTCTGTAATAGAGTCTTCACATCCTTCAATGTTTATAACTTGACAAGAATTGCAATAACAGCTTTGATAATTTTAAAAATTCCGGGATTTTCCCATCATATTAAAATCAAATTTTTTCCGTCTTCATCACATGCCTCCACATTTTAAGTCATGGATGTAAATTTATTCAGATAAGTTTTAAGTTCTTTATTTTATTATTATTATTTTTTTGGTCTTTTCGAGACAGGGTCTCCCTGTAGCCCCAGCTGTCCTGGAACTCACTCTGTAGACCAGGCTGGCCTTGAACTCACAAAGATCTGTCTGCCTCTGCTTCCCAAGTGCTAGGATTAAAGGCGTGCACCACCACGCCCGGCTAAGTTCGTTCTTTCTTTCTTTCTTTCTTTCTTTCTTTCTTTCTTTCTTTCTTTCTTTCTTTATTTATTTATTTATTTTGTCTTGCCTTGAAATCAATACCCACATTCCCACACATGCTGTTTCAATATGGTTTGTACTCTTTGATAAAAGATGGAGTCCTGTTCTTTCTGGTCATTTTAACTTGACTTTTGATACTTTCCTTGCATCTAAGTTATCTTTCCAATTGCTAAGAATTTTAACCCTCATATTTATTCCTAATTTTATTGGATTATGGTCAAATAACATGCTCTAAAAAAACTCATAAAATTCAAACAATTTATTTTGGTCTTTTTGAGACAGGGTCTCCCTGCAGTTCCAGCTTGGAACTTGCTCTGTAGACCAGGTTGGGCTTGAACTCACAGAGATATGGCAGCCTCTACCTCCCAAGAGTTGGGAGTAAAGGCATGCACCCCCTCACCTGGAAGAATTCAAAACGGTTTTGACTTTTTATAGAGAGATTAATTGAATAAATTCTGGTCATTTTTATGTAATATTTGTTGGGATATATATATATATATTAGATTATTGGATATATCATTAAAATATTGTCATTTTCTTGAATTTTCATTTCTAAAAGAGATATTTTGAAGCCTTTTCTCATCAGTTTTGAGTCTTGCTGTTTTCGTTACATGACTTGCTTAAGCCATTTTTGTTTTTGATACTAAATGCTATGTCTTCTATTATTAGCATTCACATTACAGTTACCTACTCTGGGAAACTTCTTAGAACTACTTTGCCTCCTAAATTAATTATAATATTAGGATCCTCTAAATATGCACAGTTAATTCATCTCAAATTCATTGAAACGAGTGATTCTCAGAGAAGTTGCTGGCTATACAGTGATCAATTCCCACACAGATTCAACCTCTCCTTCTGAAACACATCATCAGGTTCCATCACAACCACAGTCTGCCTAATAGGTTGGAGAAAAGGAAAGGTGGGTGACCAGGACCCTTCCCTTCAGAGGAATGATTTGTATAACATAATAAGCATTTTTTCTCTTTCAGTTTTCCACTGAACATATCATCTTGTAATTTTTCTCAATGTTTGTGACATAACCAAGTGTTTTAGTTAATTTTCTTTTACTGTGACAAACCATTGTGACCAAGGGAATGTAAGGAAGGAAGAGTTTATTTGGCTCATGTTTCAGAATGCCAGGACAAGCCATGGCCGTCACATCTTCAAGCAGGCACAGGAATCAGAGAGACTAGAAATTTCACAAGGCTTAAGAACTCTTTTGTAAAAAATTAATTAATTTTATTGCTGTGTGTATTTTGCCTACATGTATGTAAGTGCACCTGTGCCAGAAGAGGGCATTGGACCCCCTGGAACTGGAGTCATGGATGGCTGTTAGCTACCATGCAGGAGCTGGGAATTGAACCTGTGTTCTCTGGAAAAACAGCCAGTGCTCTTAACCACAGGAGATTCTTCACCATCTCTCCATCACCAAGGCTTAAAAACTCTTCCACTCCTGAGTATATATCCACAACTCACCCTACCGCAAAGATACACGCTCAGCCATGTTTATTGCAGCTCTCTTCACAATAGCGAAGAGTTGGAACCAACCCAAATGCTCTTCAACTGACGAGTGGATAGAGAAAATGTGGTACATCTACACAATGGAGTTCTATGCAGCAGTAAAGAAAGATGACATCATGAAATTTGCAGGTAAATAGATGGAAGTAGAAGATATTGTGTTAAGTGAAGTAACACAGTCCCAGAAAAACAAACAATGAATGGTAGCACCAAATCCCTAGTTGTAAGGCAAACTGAGCAATGTTAATGTTATATTCATTGTGATCTGAAAGCAACTGTGATCTTATATTGTGAGTCCTTTAACAGGTTCTAGAATTAACCTACCATTTATTTTCAGACTTTGGAATTTTTGGTATATGGGTGGAGGTTATGTATGCATATTTTAGAGTAATATAAAATCAAAAGACTGAGAAAAAAATTAAGAACTCTTAATGCCACGCTCCAGAATTGTGCTTCCCCAACAAGGCCATACTTCCTAAAGCCTCCAGACACAGTGCCACCAACTGGGTGCAGAATGTCCAAATACTTGGAGAGCATGGGGGGACATTCTCTTTTCAAACCATCACACCTGGCATTTAATTTTCCTCTCTTCAGTAACTTGTAAGTTGTGTCATATATTTCCATTTCATTTTTCACCTGTATAACCTCTGTTATAGAAACTGGAAAGATTACTAATTAATTCCTCTACAACACTATTCTCATATAATAAAGAATTTGGCCCCAGTGTCTATGGAGGTTTTATATTTATACTCAATGCTTAGAATAAGTGTAAATATGGGCAACACAAAATCCTAAACTTGCTTAAAACATTGTGACGTTTTTGTGTGTGCATGTGTATTTGTGTGTATGTGTATGTGATTTTTTTAAACTCAATTGCACAATTTTCCAGTGTTAATTTTGTAAATAATATTACTGATTTGCAATGTTGTAAGATTGGGTGTACATGGAACCCTTGAAATACCATGACTTATAGGAGAAACTGCAGTTTGTGGGGGATCTTATGGCCATACTTGATCATTTAAGATGACATGATGAGTCTGGATATGGGGTGACCTAGCTAGAAAGCCTTGTCGTCTGGTAACTGAGTGGGGTATGAGTTTGACATCTAAGAGGGGATCAACCAAAATGCCAGTAACTCCATCAATCATGCCCATATGCTAAACTGCAGTAACAGCTCTGGACCCCAAAGCTAAGCATTCTGGGTTGCCAATACTCTGCAAATACTTTGATGCTTCAGTGATGTGAGGGGAAACATAACCCTCAAAATTTGGACTTCTCTGTTTGGAATACTCCCATTGCCTCTGCCCCTAAATATTTCCCTATAAATGTTTCTAATTGATATCTATTTGTTATCACAAAGTTACATCCTATGTACAGTGCTAAGCTCTGCAAGTTGTCCTAGCAAATTACTGAGGTCCATGGAAACCCCCAAAGTGTATGAGGTGAGCACGGCTCCCAGAATATCTCAGCTTCAAAGGTCTTTGAGACTTTTCTCTTAATGTGAAGTCTAACTCTAGAATCACTGGTGCATTGCTTCTACTACCCTCAAGAATGGGAGACCATAAGAACACAACCATTATCCTAACTCTTCTCCATTCTTACATAACTTATGCTGACATAGCTTATTTTTCTACACTATAGATTAGTATTGGGATTTATCTTAAATGTTTTCCCCTTATTTTTCTCATCATTGTGGCCAAATATCTGACAGAAACCACTTGAGGGAACAAGGTTTGTTTGGGTGCATAGTACTGAAGGCACAGTCCACCATGGTGGTGAGACAGGGCAGTGGGATCATCTCCCGTCAGTGGAGGTGGGAATGTGAGGAGGCTGGCCCTGTCACAGTAGCAGACAGGAAACAGAACTCTTGGCTGGAACAGGCCTAGACTATGACTTTCAGAGTCCCACCCCAGTGTCCTACCTTGCCAGCCACACCTTGTGTCCCAAAGGTTCAGCACCACTATCTGGAGACCAAGTCTTCAAATACTTGAGTCTGAGGGGGATGTTTCAACTCAAATCATAACACCTGTATTTTAGGAAGTGCTATATAAAATGGCATTACAATTTAAAATTGGGTCACATTTCTTATGAATTTAATTACCAATTTTATTGTTAACCTTTGTTTTCTTCCCAGTGAATTTTTTCCCCTCGTCCTAAGGCCTTAGTTTTTTCTCTTGATTCATCATTTTTATTCCCCAGTCCTGTAAGTTCCTCCACATGTTCTTCAAATGGATTAAGTAGGTAGTGATCATTTCACCTTATTTCCCTGGGAGTTCTATCTATTTTGATGGAACCACCTTATATTTCAGTTAGGATGATGAACTGTGCAATTCAATTTCCTAAGAACTATTAATATGCCCAGGTTATGCTGTAAGGGTTGATAATGTCGCCTTTCACTTCCAGCTGGAATAACAAAATATCTATTGGCCTATGTATGGGGACATATGCTCTGAATTTCTGATTTTTCTATCATCTATCATCTAACATCTATGTATTTATCTAATTCATCTAATTATCCATTTGATACTATCTATTGATCATGTATCATCTATTACCTATTTTTCTATCACCTACTCATCCATCTGTCTCTCATCTGTTTATCATATATATAATCTATCATCTAACTATGACATATCTACCTATCATACATCTATCAATCATTTACCAATAGCTATCATCTATCAACCTTACTCATACACCTCAATAAACTGGCTAGGCTTTAGGCTTTGTGGGTTTAATTCTCATGAATCATATTCATTCATATGGTTTCTAGCCTACTTTGCATTTATAGATACCCTGGCTTCTTTCTGGACATTAAGATATTTTTCTCTTTATCTATAAATATTGATAAGCCTAGGTGCCTGTCTCCTCTTATCACTCATACCCAAAATTCACTGAATTGTTTAAATTTATCAAATCATGTCTTTCTTTAGCCCAGGGATATTTTTGTTGGATGGCTGTTAAATTAGTGTAACCCTTACATCTGCTCCTCTTTCTTTTTCTGGAAATGTTATTTTTGGCACATCCTTAGAATCTCTTATAGGTTCCATCAATATCTCCATTTGAAATCTTTGCAGTGAGTTTTTCTTCATTTCTTCTGAAGATCTTCTAAGACACCATTCAGATTTCAGTGGGGATCTTGACATTTTGAGTGTTTTCAGTGGGAATCACATTTTGTTGGTGATTTTGTTTTAATTACTCTAAAGTCATTTCTATGTTTTGTATCTCTTCTTAAATATTTATCTCATTTTCCTTTCCTTTTATTAATTCTATTTCTGTTAACCTAAGCATTGGTATTTCCTTTTACAGCTGAGTATCCCTAATACTATATAATTTTCAGTGTCACTTTACTTGAGCCAAGTCCAAGACTTTGAAATTTCATAACTAGTAATAGATGCACAAATAATAAGAACCAAATTCTTTTCTGCCCCTTTGAGCTGGGAGTGCCCAGCAGGAAGCTTAGACAGATGGAGCTCTGAATGGTGAAGAGATGAAATCTTCCAAATCCATTTTAAATTCCATGCTCAGTGCCTCTATTCCCTGTAATCCCAAAGCCAAGTTTCACTATCATCCAGATTACTGACTTTGTAGAAAGGAGAGGGACCTTATCATGGACACCCTAAGTATGCACAATAGCATCCTGACTGATAAATCAGATAATGATACACCCCCTTCAAGAGGAGTAAAAGAGGCCAGATATAAGATCATTATTATACCTGAGAGAAAAGCATGAACTACCATTTTCTGCAAGGACTTGCCAGATGCTGCAAGCATGAGGAAGTAAAAAAAATCAGTAAGTAGAGTGTATCACCAAAGAGCTCAGTGACTAAGGAGGAAATTGGGCAAGTGATCCAGGAAAAGGAAACATGAATGCATGCTGAAGATGACATGGGGAGAAAAGAAAGGGGGAAGCGCCGCCAGCGGCTTCTTGGGAGCTGGTGCAAGATGCAGTATGCCAGCTGGCTGTGGGGACTCCCACCCCACGGCCTGGTCTGGGCCTTCTATCTGCCCAACACAGACCCTTCACCTTGGGGAGTCAGCTGCCACCCCGTTATGTCTGCATTAATTTCACCTGCTGGGGAATGACAACACCCTGAGACAGAATCCTCAGACTGGTGGCCTCCTGCAAGCCTTTTTCCAGTCAAAACCCAGCCAGCAACTTGTTACTCTCTTCCCAGATTGGGAATCTCACAGAAAGACTTTTTTTTCTACCGATCCTAGCTAGCACTCAACACTCAACACAAGCCCGATGGGCTTAAACCTAACACATGTGGAAATAACAAATCAGGAAATCTTGTCAGGTGGTAATGGAGATTTGATTTATTGTTTTAGCCCATCCTTTATATAACAGAATGACATCACTTCTCTCAGCCAATCATAGACCTCTGCATCATGTCCCCTGTATACATTACTCACTATTGTTTCACCCATATCATGTGCTTGAGTCACAAGTGAGTCACAGTTGTTTTCCTCTTTGTATCACTTGTTACTCTTGCTTGCAGGGCAGGGTCAGGAATTTCTTAAGACCCACACCTGTGTCCCTGAGAAATGCTGGCTGAAAAGCTAGCCCCTTCATACCTAACTCAAGCTGGATTCCCCCACAGGTTATAATAATCAAATGAAATTTCAAAGACATACTAGCAAAGCCTTTTAATTCAGGTCAGAAAAAAATTACACAGCATTTTGAAACAACATTGAATGTCCAGGAGCTTATCCCTTATGCAAGTAAAACATTTTCAATCAACTGTCATTTATTTGGATTTTCCTCTAGCTGTGGTTTGTTTTTCTTATTTTTACCATATGCTTATTATGTTGGTGAATAACGTATCTTAAGTAAAATTTAATTAGCTGATATTTGTAAAGCTGCTTAAAGATGGGCTTTGTATAATTGCTAAGGTCTTGTTGTATTGCTAAGTATCAGTATTTTCCCTGTATGCTTGCTGCATACAAAGAACATTAATTTTTTTAAAAAATAGTAGCAAATCTCATTAGAAAGAACTAGAGTGCTCCAGCACCCACTGAAAAAGAATTCAGATTCTTTTGTGTGTGTGTGTGTGTGTGTGTGTGTGTGTGTGTGTGTGTGTGTGTCTTTTTGAATGTTGGGAATGGCTATGACAGAGACCTTACCAAAGCCAGTGTTATCATGGGTAACAATGGTGGCCAGCAAAATCCAGGGCACCGATGTGTTTTACTCTCTTATTTAGTTGCTTTTTTTGAGACAAGTTCTCCTGTAGCCCCAGCTGGCCTGAAGCTCACTATGTACCCCAGGCTGGGCTTGATCTCACAAAGATCCACTTATTTCTGCTTCCTGAGTGAGTGCTGGGATTCAAGGCATGTGCCACCACACCTACCTTTTGTGTTATTTTTTTTTTTTTTACATACTCTCAATTTTTCTTTAAGCCATTTGTAAGATTACTGTTGATTGGCAAAGCTAGTACAGAATGCTTTTTTTTTTTGGTCTTTTCGAAACAGGGTCTCCCTGTAGCCCCAGCTGGCCTGGAACTCACTCTGTAGACCACACTGGCCTTGAACTCACAAAGATCCCCCTGTCTCTGCCTCCTAAGTGCTAGGATTAAAGGTGTGTGCCACCACACCCAGCCCAGAATACTTTCTTAAAGCTGCCCTCTAAGCATGAAGATTTTTCAACTCCACATCCTACATTTTCCCAACTACTTCAAGTGGTTTGATAAAGGCAGGCACAATTCCTGAAACAGAGACCCCATCCAATCTACATCCCACAAGTTAATTGCTAGACACTGATAAGACACAAAACAATTATGGAATTAAGGTCACAGGATCTCAGAGGTACCAATGAATAAAGAAGAATGGGCTAGCCACACCACATATCCTGGAAGATCCTCAGTGTCTCAAACAAGATCTCATTGAAAAGTAAATGATGGCATTAAATAAGATTAACTTCACCAGTGAAGGTTCATTTTTTTTTATCCCATTGTCCTCATGGTGAAGGTCAGAATGGATTTGGTTTGAATCACAGAAGGACTTACAGAAGGTAGCCTGGTTGGATGCCTTTAGAGTCTCAAGTCAACAGAATCATGGCACCATCTCTGGAACCAGACTTTGGATATCAAACACACACTGAACTCTTACAATAATACAGGACAGTAAATTTTAGGCATTGCGCAAGTGTGCTGAAAAGACCTGAAGATTTTGAACAAATATTGCTAAAGTTTTAGATTCTTCCATAATGAAAAGGAAGCAATAATACATATTTCATAAGATCATAATGAGAATTAATTGAATTTTTAGAAAATGTGTTATAAAAGATAAAGCATTCCTTACAGGTTTTATAAAGGTCAAATGATCCTTAGAGGCACCTAGAAGCACGTCTGTAGATGGAGAAGCAAGATTTTCATACTCTTTATTTTATGTTTTGGATTTTGCTAGCTCCTTTATTGAGAGGATTGGAAAAGTATAAGCTGTATAATCTTTAATGTCAAAATAGAAAACCTATAAGCTCCTCATTCCTCAACTCAAAACTATGTAATAAAAATTGGTCTTATACCAGAGACTAGGAAGGGTCTTAGAAAATGTTAATAAAAAATAAGGGGTGAATAAAAGATTGCAAGCAAAAGATTACAGGAAGCAATCTCAGAGTCCAAATTCATTTACAGCTGGTTGATAGTGATAAAATTTGAGAATGATTATCAGATAATTGACCCAGTTACAAATATTTACCCTGTCTCTTGTTCAATTAAAATTTGTCACAGATTTACATCCATGGAAGGTGGCCATTAATTATGATGCTGGGGTTCCAGTTCTTCATCATGAAAAGTACAAGTTGTGATTTATTGCCCCCACCCCTGGGGAGGCTGATAATTTTTTGACAGCTAATCAAGGAACTAGCTTCTGAAATGAAAACTAAAATGATAGAATTTGCTTCAAACAGCTGCTTCATGCACTGGCCTGTTCTTCCCAGTGTTGTGAGTTTATCAGAGTCTTATCAGCCCTGATTCCAAAGGGAAGACAACATGTGAGGAGATTCAGACCCCCCAAGTGGCACAGAGCTTAGTGAGAGGCAATCTCTGCTACCATTGTTCCCAGGGATTTCAGTCACTTGTCTCTGCAGCACCCTATCCTTATTCCAGTGACTTTCAGTCTGCACTCCAGAACTTTATTTGTATGTAGATGGCCTTAAATTCCACTGCTACCTTGTTAATCAGAAAATATCGTACTCTGCATCTAATTTTCCTCCCCTGGACACACAACAAATGAAAAGAGTGTCTTTGTAAAAACCATTTGAAGATTTATTTGTTTCACCAGCAGCTCTCTACCTGGAACCTAATTAATCAAGAAGCTAGAAAGGTTTCTTGTACTCTCTACAAGAAAGAAGAAGAAATGTTACTGCCAATAGAAAAGCATGAATACTACTCAGGAGAGCCCAGGCCACCCAAGAATCAATAGATATTTGCAGAATGAGTAAATAAAATATGAAATCAATTAATTCAATAAATGTGTTGGGTAAACTATATAAACTGTCTCTCCCCACAGTAGTAGTAAGCATTTACTGCTTAAGGAGCAATCCCAAAATTTCAGTGGTTTAGAAAAATAGTACATTTTAGATTCATAAGTTCCTGGTCGCATTCTAGTTCAGGTTATGGGTGCAGCTTGAGTGTGTCTACATATTACTCTGAGACTCTCCTAATGTCAAACAAAGGAGGTAGAGGTGGAGGTGAGCTGATCTGTGATAGTAGCTTCCATTCCCACATCTGCGTGCTTGGAAGAAAAGGAGGCTCTGAGCATGCCCAGAGCCAAGGAGGAAGTGTGTTCTCTCCCAGTCTACTGAGAAGCACATCATAAGGTACACAGACATAAAGTACAATTATAGGAGCATTACAAACTTGGGACAAAATACTAACTCATACAACAAAGACGGCATGTTTTTGAACGGAAATTTTAATTATATCAACAATTGAGAATAGAGACTTCCTGGACAGGAACAGTGACCACTGTGGAGAATCTGACACTTCACCAGGTCAACAAACACCAGGACACATGAGGCAAAGGAGCTTAAAAAGCCCACTCGGAGCTGCTCTGCCTCAACAGTTGCATTTCTAAGTGACTAGCACACCACATTTACCCCATAGGAGAAAGGATATTTATTGTATCACAGATTGATAACCATAAAATATTTATCTTTAAACTCAACAAATATTTGGAAACTATAAAATATGTCTTAAGGTTTGTCATGTAGTTACCCATGTAACTGTAACTCAGATGTTCTTGAGTACATGTAGACATAATCATTTATACATTAACCTGCTATGGCGATAGTACACAGACATTTCTCAAATACCAGGGTAGATGTTTCTATGAAGATATTTTTAATGCAAAGTTAACATCTAAATAAGTACCTTTTGAGTTGAGCTATTATTTTACTTTCTATAATATAGGCAGGCATCATTCCATCAGTTATAATAATAAAATGACTGAGGCAGGGAGAGAGGGAGAGAGAGAGAGAGAGAGAGAGAGAGAGAGAGAGAGAGAGAGAGAGAGAGAGAATATCTCCATCTCCAAGAGGATATTGGACTCCTGCTACACCATAAACCCCAACTCCGGTCTCCAGTTTGTAATTATTTATGCATTTTTTGGACTTGTCAGTCCCTAAGGTCGTACAAGCCAATTCTCTCTCTCTCTCTCTCTCTCTCTCTCTCTCTCTCTCTCTCTCTCTCTCTTTTTCTTTTTGAGACAGGGTTTCCTTGTAACCCAAGCTGGCCTGGAGCTTACTACATAGACCAGGCTGGCCTTGAACTCACAGTGATCCACCTGCCTCTACCTCCCAAGTGCTGGGATTAAAGGCATGTGCCACCATGCCCAGCCCATAAGCCAGTTCTTTAAAATGTCTTTCCTTCTATGTATACATACATTCTATTAAATTTGGTTTCCTGTAGAATATTAATTCTAGTATCAAAAGATTCATGAAATAGAGGTTAATTGGAAATGTCATAAGTTACAAGATGATTAATGAGTATAAAATATCTGCTAGAGTCAAATGCACAGAGCTTCAATAAACATTTGCTTTGAAAAAATATCTATTAGAATCATAAGGAAATATTACTTCTTATTTATTGATAATCATAGCAATTTTATGAAGAATGGAGACAGCATAATCATCAAGTCTACTTTCTTCATGTAGAATTTAATCTTGTAATCTGACTTTATAAAATTATTTAAAATATTGGATTAAATACAGAACATCAATGACAGAATGTTGCCAGCAGCAATTTTGAGGATCATGTGAAATTTAAAATGCAGACTAGAAACAAACAAATCCACAGATATGGGGAAAATGTAAGTTCAAGAAATTGTAATGGGGGCTTGAGAGATGGCTCAGAGGTTAAAAGAACCATCTGCTCTTCCAGAGGACGGGGGTTAGAGTCCCTGCACCTACATGGTGGCTAACACAACCTTCCATAACTTCAGTTCCAGGGTAATCAAACACCTTCTTCTGACTCTGTAAGCATTTCACGACACTCATGCACTTATGTACAGGCAGCCAATGCACTCACACACATAAAATGAACTATTAAATAAAAAAAAATTGTAATGGTCTCTAAGACTCAGAGCCAGTTGTAAAAAGAACCAGAAATAGTTCTGGAGAAAGTTCCCACAGAGGATTTATTTTTGGAACAATTGAGCCCTCGTCTTTCAGTCCTCGTGTGGGCATGAGAAGTCATGATAAGAGCACAGAATCTGAGTCATCTAAGCCTGAAGCATGAGAAAAGGCAGGGATGGACAGAAAATGACCAGAATTGTCCAAGAGTCGAGTCAGAGCGCCCCCTTTATCTGGCAGTTGGTGGAAGCACAATGCCTGCTTATCTCTGTTTACTCCAGCACACCCTGCAGTGGAATAGTTAGCCCAGCCTCTGAAAAGACACAGAGATGCAAGCCTACCTGGTAGTGATGGTTCCTCATGGTCTCTACTGATCTTACTAATCTACTCAGGCCACTATTCTCAAATAAGAGTGACAACAAAGCATCTCTAGACTTTTGAAGAAAAGTAGTGAACAGAAAGGAAAATCAAAAAAGGCATAAACAACAAAGGCTTTGAAAAACATTGAAATTCAGGGAAAATTAGAAAATATCTAGAAGAATTTAACATTCTCAGAAGAAAAAATGAGTAGCTATTACAATGACAAATATAAAAGTTTCCCTAGAGAAGAAATCAGTAAAATGCAAGGGGGTGACCTTACTTAGAAAAAAACAAAAGTTAAAAAAGAGGCTAAATAAGGATAAGAAATGGGTTAAAGAATAAATTAATGATCTGGAAAATAAACCCATCAAAGAATGAAGAATAAGAACAAAGAAACGGGGCTGGAGAGATGGCCTAGCGGTTAAGAGCGCCGACGCTCTTGCAGAGGACCCGGGTTCGATCCCCAGCACCCACATGGCGGCCGAGAACCGTCTGAAACTCCAATTCCAGGAGAACTCCAGTTCCAGGGGAATCCAACACCCTCTTCTGACCTCCGCGGCATTGCACGACACGGGTGCACAAACTTGCATGCAGACAGCACATTCATACACATTACAGAAATAAAAAAAAAAAAAAAAAAAGAACAAAGAAACATAAATGCAAACAAATAAAGTAAGACTCAGGGGCATCATACAGGATGCCATCTCAAGAAGAGAAAATTCAAGAAGGCCTTCCCACTGAGCCTATAAAAGACAAGTTCTTCATTTAAATTGTTGCCTGAGTGTCAAAAGGAGGAATTCAAAAGGCAAATAAAACAACAATCTATCCAAATTTACTTACGAATAAGGGGGAAAGATCCCAAGGAATTCCCAAACTAACCAAATTATTAATATTCACATTAAATTTCTGAGCAGTGACTATATTCTAGAATGGGACAAATGATATCTCGTTTCTGCTGCAGCAAAGATATAGAAAATACTAACCTTAGAGCTGTAGACAAGGAAGAGGAAATAACCTGTTGTACCCCAACCACTGTTGGAAGTCATCTGCTTCTTTCTTTCTGCCCCTCAAAACTAGACATTCAAGACCCAAACATTCAAGAGCATAAACAGGGAACAGTAGACACGAACATGTGTGCACCAGAGAGGATGAGTCTGAACAAACTTGGCATAGTTTAAATTTTACCCCTTAGCCTAGTCCTTGATACACACACAATCTAGTTGTTTTTGTTTTTGTCTTTTTGAGACAGCGTCTCCATGTAGCCCCAGCTGGACTGGAACTTGGTTTGTAGACAAGGTTGGCCTTGAACTCACAGACATCCACCTGCTTCTGCTTCCCAAAGTGCTGGGATTACAGGCCTGAGCCACCACGCCCAGACGGTCCTTCTGTTTTTTCAACAGCAATCAGAATAATACAACCACTTCCCCTCCCTCAGTGCTTCCCTAGAGAAGTGCCTTCACACTGTCTAAAAAAAGGGGGATTAAGACTCACAAAGCCCCTCATTCTCACCTCTACAATAATACCTTTCTCCACCAGGATCCAATTTCTTTCATTCCTAAAACAGGCTGCTCAAACCTTTCATCCAACCATCTGATATTATTTAGACTTTACCATATGTGGTGAAGTCTGAGAACAAACATATATACATATATATATATATATATATATATATATGTATATATATGTATATATATATATGTTGTTCTCAGACATTCACCCTGAGAGACCCCTGGCGCTCTTTTTTTTTTTTTCTCTTTTTTGAGACAGGGTCTCCCTGTAGCTCTGGCTGTCCTGGAACTCACTCTGTAGACAAGGCTGGCCTCAAACTCACAGAGATCCGCGTGCCTCTGCCTCCTGAGTGCTGGGATTAAAGGCGTGCGCCACCCAGCCCGGCATTTATTTATCTCTGTATGTGTATCAATGTACTGTCTGCATGCAAGTTTGTGCACCCGTGTCGTGCAATGCCGCGGAGGTCAGAAGAGGGTGTCAGATTCCCCTGGAACTGGAGTTCTCCTGGAATTGGAGTTTCGGACAGTTCTCGGCCTCCATGTGGGTGCTGGGGATCTAACCCGGGTCCTCTGTAAGAGCAGTCGGCGCTCTTAACCGCTAGGCCATCTCTCCAGCCCCTGACCCATTCTATGGACCTACAAATGACCTTCCTTTGATCTTCCTTTCCATTATCCTTTGAGCTCTGTGTGAGAATTAACTAAGTGCATCTTCCCACCGCCTTGCGCCTAAGCCTAATGCTTACTGCAGTGCCTTCTGCACATAGTAGCAAAGCATAATAAAATGGCCGAGTAGGAAACAAGATGGCTACTTAAGCTTCATGCAAAGCTATTTGGCTCAAGCTGGAGAATGTTTCTGCCCCAGCCTTTTCAGTGACCTGGAAGAATGGCCACATTGCTGAGTTTCATAGCTGTCTATAGTTGGGCTGTTTGAAATTCAGCAGCTTTGTGGAGTCTTATGCTGTGAAGTACAGCAGCTCTCTACACCTCAACACTCGAAACTTTTCCTTCATGAAACTAGAAGTGCTGATTCTTTCATCACAAATTTCCTTTTCAATTGATTGATTTTAGTTTTTAAAAAAACTTAGAATTACTTTTCAAAAACTATTTATTTGAATCTCCTTTTCATCACTCTGTACATATAATGCCACTGGGTTTTATTACTGCTACATTTGGTGAACCCAGCCAACCATGCTGCCTTGGTCAAGGTCTTCTTTTGCTTTGATATTCAGACTTTTTCTTTTGATTTAAAAAAAAAAAAGCAAATAAAAATAACTTCTGCCAATGCAAAAACACAAAACTTACATTAAAAGCAAAAAGAGATAGCTTACCCCGGAGCCAAATATGAGTGACCATAGCCCAGGAACACAGATTTAGGACTTTCTTTTTGTCTTTTCAAGACAGGTTCTCCCTGTAGCCCCAGCTGTCCTGGAGCTTGCTTTGTAGACCAGGCTGGCCTTGAACTCACAAAGATCCACCTGCCTCTGCCTCCAGAGTGCTAGGATTAAAGGCATGCACCACCACATCTTAAATTCCATGTTTGATACAAAGTAACAGATGGATTAAGTTATTATAGTAACCAAATAAAGTCACAAATAAAGGGACTTTTCAAAGAGATTGGTGAACTGACTCATAATGACTAATTACTATGCTCATAGAGTCGTGCATCTCTCATTTCTCACCAGAGCTGCTTCCTTATTCAGGAGGTGGTAACCAACACAGAAATCCACAGCTGGAAGAGAACAAGAGGCTGCAGAATGCTTAACACTGAATACACCCGTATCAAACTTCTGCCTCCCAAAGCTGAGGAATAATTGCAGAAGAGGGCAGTAGGGCCATGAAAGTCAGAGGAGGTGGATGACCACAGGAAACAGGTTCCCAAAGGAATTCGTTGACGTTACTACCTGTTATCTAGCTTTACCTACGATTCTTTTCTGTAATTTTCATCCTCACTATCACCAATTTGGTGTTTTCAGAATGACATGGTCTCTTGTTCCCCACAGTCTCCATTCTTTGGGGGGAACCTTGGAAGTCATGTTTCTATTTTGATAATCTGTTCCCAATGGGAGGAATGAAATGCTGAAGATCAGATCTTGGAGAAAAGTTTGGCGAAATCCATGTTGGAAGAAATAAATTAAATGGATAGTTTCATGAAATAAATGCTATCAACTGGCCTTAGGAAACTGACAGAAATTAATGAGGCTGGAGTCATGGTTCCTTAACTTCTTAGATGGATGAAATTTGGCTTTTTAATAAAGACTCACCTTCTTCATTGGTTAAAATATGTTTATAACAGTCACTCTAATACTGGTTTTCCTGAATACTAAATGAGTAGCAGACGCTTACTGCTTTATATATATTTTTACCCAGCATGTTAGGCGTGTCACATCAGCAGAGTTTATAGCACCTCTGTTCTACTCTGTGATCCAAATCTGAGCGCTGGGTTCAGCTCCTGATAAACCCTGAAAATAGACTTATGAAGAAGGCGCCCTTGGGTGTTGCCTGTGCGGTACAGACACAGGGCATCTGGCAGCTCCAACCTCAGAGAGAGCAGCTTTATTACGGGTATGAACACAGTTGTCCAACACATCTCATAGCTCTTCATCTTTAGTTTTCAATGTCTTCTGGTGGTATGTTAGGTTATTTGGATGATTCTAGTTTTCCAGAACTTTGTTCTCTCTCTCTCTCTCTCTCTCTCTCTCTCTCTCTCTCTCTCTCTCTCTCCCCCCTAGTGCATGCTGGGAAAATGTTGTACACTGAGCTGCATCTGCAGCCTCTGAGCTTGATCCTTGAAATCGGAAATGGTATAATCATAAAGTAGTTGTACCTCTGAAAGAATTCGCTAGAATCTAGAACATGAAAGAAGGTGGATAGAGCACTGCTGAGCATGAGCTCAGGCTTGCAAGTTACTTAGGGTTTTTGGAGACTGACAGGGACTCTTTCTTAGAACATTCAAGCAGGAAGTACCTAGCCACATTGAATGGCCTAAGAAGACAGTCATGTGGAAATGAGGCATCTAGGCACTGAGAGCAGAGTGCCGCATAGAAGCCACAGCCCTCAGTTTACAAAAGGTATTTAATTATAGGAAGAGCTGAACCAGCCAGGAAGCTCATCCTTCTCAAGGAAGACTTAGTTTGAATGGCAGTTGGGTTTCGGCCTTTTGAGCTTCTAGGCAGAGACCCAGTTGAGCTATGGGTAGACTCTTGACTCAGGAAACCCGAGAGATGGCTGGTATGTACTAAACTAAATTTATAATCATGTTTTATGTACCAACATAACACACTGATGGGGCAAGTATGATACTTCTTATCCTTCCTTGGATGACTTTATTGCAAGCGGTGTTTGCTTTTAAGCAGGGAGCTCAGATGGGGCATCCCATCCCAATCTTCTCCACAATCCTTAAGAGTTCTTGCTTAGTGATTTCCTCACCCAAAAGTAGAAGCTGTCTTGAGCCTGACCTCCAGAGTCGAGACCCAGTTGCTCTTCTCTCCTAAGCTTTGCTAGTCAGTCAAGCCACAGCTATCTCTGACTCAAGGACCCAGGAAATGCAATTCAAGAATGACTCATCAGTGTCAGCATTGATGCTACCATGTCATTCTCTGGGAGTAGCAATTCAAGTCTATCCTATAAATTAAAAAGCTCTCACCCCAGCAAGACTACTCACATGAGTTTCATAATGTATAACTCAGCAATCTAAGTGAACAATTAAAAAAAACTAACTTTGCATAACAAGGCAGTTCTCAGAGCTTGCTACTTGGGATCAGGGGGCATCTCTTATTAGGGTCCAGTTCTGTTCCTTGGGAGTAATTACTTCTGACTCTGGGCTCTGGCCTTGGAGTCATTCTGTTACTGTAAAGTTGTTACTGCTCACTGAGATGTTTTCCAGCCTTCATTGTGCCCATAGAAAGAGTTCTATACATCTTGTACCATTTTAAACATATTCTGGCCTTTTTCATCCAGTATAATTCTACTATCTTAAAAATCACTGTGGATTTCTAAGGTATTAGATTATAATCCAGCACTTTAGAAAAATCTCACAGCTACAAGTATCTTCAAGGCAGGTCTCTATTCTGGATAGAGAATGAGGAAGTCCTGGGGTAAGTCCTTTGAAATCCTCAGAAAGAGCTGTCTGATTGAAAGTTTTCAAGGTGCTGCCATTGATTCTTGAGTTGTTCAAAGCTGAACCCAAGCTATTCCATTGATTTGGTTTTAACCCAGAGGCCACATTTTACTGTGAAAGCCTAAATCTGATCTTTGCCCTGAAGCTACATTTTACTTTGAAAGGTTTTTTTTGAGGAATCCAGAGTTGTGAATGAAAAATTATAGTATTTTCCAACTTCTCAAGACCTTGAAAATATTATTGCTCAACTCTGTTTGAAAAGTAAACTTTTTTTTTCTTTTTAGTTCATCTATTCCTTGTGATACCTTCTCATAAGTAGCTAAAACAACACTTTTTCAAAATTTTGCTTACATTTGTCCCCAGTCATATCCAGTATTTATTAGGCACCTGTTCGGTTTTCCAACTTCATGCATTTTTTCTGCCAGTTAGCATGGTCTGAAATAACCCCTTTGGTTATTTCAGACCATGCTAACTCCTTTCTTGAGTGCAGCCACACTCATCCCATGTCCTATCAAACTGCACCCAACTCAGCATAGACAACCCCCCAGACTAAGAAAAGATGAACTGTGTTTTATGCCACTATGTATTACAGTGTTTTCTTTTAAAATGCATCTTCCTTTTCTCCTTCTCTTATTAACAGTCCTCATAGCACCATTCAGGCCTTTCCAGTGACAATACCAAACTTCATATTTTATGTGGTAAACATCACACACCGTAAGGAGCCATATGATTCACATACATACATATGTACATACATACTTCATATATGCACTATACCACATACAAGCCATACACATGCCACACATACACATACAACCACACACCCTATATACACACATACCACACAAACCACACATACCCTGATAACACACATGCAACACCACATATATACCACACACATGCTTATACATATACATGCAACCACACACATGCCACACATACACACGTAACCATGCACCACATACACATCATATACACACATACAAAACATATATTGAATACCACACATACAACCACATACACACACATACCCATACTATACACACATACCATACCTACATACCATACACACATACCCATAATCATATAATACCCATATAACACACCACACACACACACACACACACACACACAAATGTGGGCATTAGCATGCAAATGTGGGTATTGGCACAACCACATACACCATTGGTGTGTACAAATTTTCTCCAAAATAAAATTTTCCATCTTGGAGGACAACAGGATGTTACATCCCAGGTTAAGGAGATCGGCTCTGTTTTCTTCCTTTCTGAGCCAATCATTGACCAGGGAGCATGAAAAGCTGGGTGGACTCCTTAGGAGGTCCGGGGCCTCTTTGGTTATTTCAGACTATGCTAACTCCTTTCTTGAGTGCAGCCACACTCATCCCATGCCCTATCAAACTGCACCCAACTCAGCATAGACAACCCCCCAGACTAAGAAAGGATGAACTGTGTTTTATGCCACTATGTATTACAGTGTTTTCTTTTAAAATGCAGTGAAAGATACAGGACTGTTGATTATGGAAGTCCCTACATTACAGTTATGTCACATGTAATGTAAGTGTGCTTTTCTCCTGTATAGTTCTTTACTTATGGGCTGTAAGACAATTGATTGTGGGGGCTGCAGAGATGGCTCAGCAGTCAAGAGCACTGTTACAGAGGCTCCAGATTCAGTTTCCAGCACTGACATGGCTCCTAAGAAACATTTCCAGGGTTACAGTGCCTTCTCCTGGCTTCTGTGGGTATCGCATGCCCACGGAGCACCTACATACATGCAGGTAAAACACTCATATACACAAAATAAACATGAATAAATTTGAGCCTGTTGGTTGTATTCATCAAAATTCACCAAAAAGGATCTGAATAATATGAGAGTGATAATAGTTTCTAATCTTCATTGATTTCAACAAACCTTCTTGACTGGGATGAAGCAGAAACTTTATAATAAATACGTTAAGAGACAAATTTTGGCCTCACAAATATGTGGGGAATGATTTCTTGATATATTGTTTGTTATAAGACAGTCATTTTTCTCAATTACATATTAAAGGTTATGGTGACTAATGTTGAACACCAATGCGACTACTAGATACCCTTTTGTTAATGTAATTTATTAATATACCAGTTTTCTGAGAAGAAGCATAATCTGAGTTGTGTCTCTTAATGTTTGGTTTCTTGTTCTCACTAGAATTCTCTGTTTAGTACCTAAAAAATAGTGTCTGGTTGTTGCAATAACCGAGCAAAGGGATCCCCATCTAAAAATCATACATCAAAGTAAGCTCTAAAGCCATAGACTAGGAAAATAGAGACCCCAAGCCACCGGAAGGGCAAACTCACAGAGATGTGTGTTATCTAGAAGGAAACTGCATTTCAGAGGATAAAGTACTTGCCCCAGAATGTGCAACTCTCAGAGCTAAGACTGAATCCAAGTCTGGGAGAACCAACTCTGCCGTGGAGAGCTCCTATTGTTCAGACACCTGGGAAGGATTTTGTTCTGTTTTGTGATTCTTTTCATGAGTCCGTGGTAGAATGTAACCTTAAGGAAATCTAGCCTCTTATCAAACACAGCAGTTTGCTAATTGCTGGTTTGTTGGGCTTGCCTTCATTTTCTATAAAAGGAGAGCCCATTGTAATATTTATCTAACATCAACTTTCACATATTCAAAAAAAGTTCCTTTAAGAAAAAGATTAAAAAATGGATGAAATAAAGTCATTCTCTTTGTTGAGTGTTATTTCCTGTTTTACATCTAAGCTTTTTGTTTTGTTTGATTTTGAGGTGGAGTTTCATTGTGTAGACTAGGCTTGCCTTGAACTTATAACAATTCTTCTGCTTTAGTTTCCCTAGTGTTGGGATTGTGAACATGCAACCATGTCTGGTTCTAAGTGCTTTTATCTAACAAATTGTATGTCTTAGCATCAGTATCATTTACCATTATTACTCAGAGATTAATTGGAAAGCAAATTTTTGTCCTAAAAAATCAACATAGACAGAAAGTTAGTTTGAATTATTGCAAAAGGCTGGGGTAACAAAACGATTGTGCCCAGTTAGTTGACATATGTGTTTACCAGTCAGTGAGCCAGAGAAAGGAGGATGGGTTCCATATGTACGAAACCAAACCTACAGAATTGTCAGAGCAGTTGTAGCTTTCTGGTTCCCTCCCTAGGAGAACCTGATTGCTTGCTTGCACAGGTTGGGTGCCAGCAGAGATCAAAACAAATTATTTCAAAAATTTATAAAGAGGTTATTTTCAAAACAAATAATGTGAAAATTCTATAATGGGTAAAATATATAATATTACAATTTCCAATAAAGTACTAAGCAGGGTCTTTAAGGAAATGAGGCAGAGGAAAACATGACCACTAGGGATCACACTTTTGGTTCAAAATGTTGATATTGTGTTCATCAATATTTTTCATATATTTTTTTCTTTGGGGTACTAAATACAGAATTCAGGGCCTCACATATGCTAGGTAAGAACTCTTATTATTACTTTTTTACTTGTCAGCAACTGCAGTTTTTTTTCCATTGACTTTGAGTTCACATTAAAATAGCATTTATCTTGGTTACCGAAATGTTTAACACATTCTACTTCTTAAGTTTTTGTATTGGGCCAAGCACCTGAGTGTCCAGTACCATTCCTGATCCTTACCCTCAAAGTCACAAGTTTGGGATAGAAATCCATTTGTTTATGAATCTGAAAAACAATGTTATACCCTGCAATGCTATATACTAATAATAACAAAATCCTAAGGTCTACAACTGACCTGTTATTGCGTGGCAGGTTTTAAGTGCTATACATACTATAATATAATTTTTGCTAGAATCCTATGAAGTAGATGCATAATTATCATCCATAGAATTTAATCACTAGAGATTCCAGTAGCCCTTAAGCTACTAGTCCAAGCTAGTAATTGCAGGACACAGAGAGTTTTTAGCCAGGGTCTTAGTTGTACCATCTGCCTCCAAAACCAATTCTCAACCCAATATGCTGCCCTAGTGACACTCACTGATAACAAAAGTATTGTTGCTGCTGCCTCATTGTCTTGGGAGGGCATCTAGGTTTTATACTTTATATGAAATCTCCATAGACCAAAAGGTTAATGAATATCCTATTCTTGGAGGCTGAAACTACAGAGATGAATTTGAAAATTGGGAAATGTAATTATATAAGTGAAGTCAGAACTCCTTTAGATATTTTAAGGGTGAGTGTTTTGTTTACTTATTGAATTTAGCCTTAGAATTGTCTTGCTTCTCCACTTCATTGAGCAGGTCTGTTGGTAGCGATGAAATGAAGATTTCTTTTCATAATTAGACAATTATGTCTGAGCTATTCACTGTAAATTATGTGTCAAATTGATGAACCCTTATTTAAATTGCACTTTTACAAATGCCACTGTAGGATTCACATCCTCAACTTTCTACCTTTCAGCATGCTGGGGTGCAAAACACTTGTAAAAGTTTTAAATTTGAACATTGATGTCTATTTTCAAGCGCCTAAAAACCATCTTGTGTACCTCTTATAAGCCATTGATTGAAAGAGCTCCAAAGAACATAGGACATAAGTTTCAGTACTCAGGAAGCATTGTGTTCTGCTTATTGTGTGAAAACCCTGTAGATTCTGTGGAATCCTGAGTTTTCACAGGTGTGAGATTTTTTCCCTGTTGAGTCTGCAGAACACTCACTGTGACAGTATAGTTTCATTTCTGTTGAAAGAAATTTTCGTCTCAGTTCATTGATTATAATGCCGAGTTGTATTAATGAGTCTCCTTTTATACTCAACCAGCTGGACAGGCTCTGCTAACTTGGGAAGACGGTGTATGAATACATTAGCTGTCTGGCTGAAGTTCTAACTTTCCATCTGTGAGTTGGCCCTATTTTCTGATGTTCTACATAGGACATTAATGAATAAAGTTAGAAAAGTGTTTAATGAGGCCAGGGGAAGTGGAGAGCAAAGGATGGTAGAGAAAGCTTTTTTTTCTTTTTTTTTTTGTCTTTTTGAGATAGAGTCTCCCTTTAGTCCCAACTGGCCTGGAGTTCACTATGTAGACCAGGCTGGCCTTGAACTCACAAAGACCCACCTGCCTCTGCCTCCCAAGTGCTAGGATTAAAGGGAAGCTTTTTGAAATAAAATTATGATCATTTCCTGATATTGCCAACATTTTCTTCCCCCAAGCGCCTCTGGATGAAAGTTACAGGAGAGCTTCAACTCAACTTAGTTTCATCCAAGACATATTGATTCATACATATCCACTAGGAAGAGTTCAAATGTGATCGTTTTCTGAAGTAATAGGGTTGTTTGGGGGTAACTCTGGTCATTACATCCAGAACAAGTACCTGAAAAGAACCAAATATCAAACTGTTCAGTCTCCCCCCCCCGAGCCCGCTTTTTTTTTTTGTCCCGGATTCTTAGTATGTCCCCATCTACTCAATCAGCTAGCAATGTGTGACGTTGTTTAAGAAACAAACACATACAGATAACCAGGGTGGTCAATGTTTTGATATTTTATTCAAAAATAAAAATGTTTCTTCAGAAGAAATATGAGCCAGGCGTGGTGGCGCACGCCTTTAATCCTAGCACTTGGGAGGCAGAGACAGGCGGATCTTTGTGAGTTCAAGGCCAGCCTGGTCTACAAGGTGAGTTCCAGGACAGCTGGGGCTACAGGGAGACCCTGTCTCGAAAAGACCAAAAAAAAAAAAAAAAAAAAAAAAAAAGAAGAAATATGACCCCAAACAAAAGTGAAAATAAGAGCTTTAATCATATACTAGACACTTCATGTACTTTACAAATAATATCTTTTGATATACTGGAATATTAACAAAGAAATACCTGGAATACTTATCTTGTGGAGATAATTTTATGGACTTAAAGGGTCATCGAAAAGAACACAGATGTTTTCATTTCAGAGACTAGGGATGTGAAGAAAATTTCAATAAACAGCCCCTGAGGACCTGAAATATGTCAAGGTAGCACATTTAACATTTAGGGAGGGGAAAATAGTTTTTAAACATCTGATAGTGATGTTATAAAGTAAATGTGACATAAAGGTCAGCTCCAACTTGGCTGACTTGAACGGCTTTCAGATAAACAATGCATTTCCAAATTTGCATGCCATGCCATATACCTGGAAAGGTTTTTTATTTATCTGAATTTTAAGTTTTTGTCCTTGTTTTTATTTACAAAGTCTGATGATATTCCTTCTCTCAAGTCATATCTAGAGCCTCCATATTGTTACTTTGATCCAAATCTCATTGGCTAAGGAGAGAGTCATATGGTAGTGTCCAAAAGCAAAGATGGGGAGGTTTGTGCCCTGGCAAAGAGAGTGAATCCTCCAAGAACAACTTCTACTACAGCTTGCTGAGCCTGACATCAGGACAAAGAAACTTCATTATCTATATGATGCTTTTATTAAAACAACAAAAATGTTACTTAGTTTTGTTTAATTAAAAAAAAAACTTCTGTGTATTTGATAGCATAAAATGACCCCATAAATTTTATAGGCCATAAATTAGTCATATATCACTTATCACATTTTATTAAAAATTAAAAATACTAACATACACATTTCTTGCAGTGACATATAGGTTAAATTTAAATACCCCCCTTTTTGGGGGGTCTTTTCAAGACAGGGTCTCCCTGTAGTAGCCCCAGCTGTCCTGGAATTCACTCTGTAGACCAGGCTGGCCTTGAACTCACAAAGATCCTGCCTTTGCCTCCCAAGAGCTAGGATTAAAGGCTACCACCATGCCCGGCTAATAATGGAGCTTTTTAAAACTATCCATTGATTCTTGAGTGCACAGTAGTTGGATCAGGGACCTGCCAGGACCACCTGAAGCACAGACCACAGTGCAATAAAGCTCAATATCAACACCAGGATAAGCCCTACAACCTACAAGAACACGTGGAGACTAAACAGCACTCTCCTGAATAATGAATGGGTCAAGGAAGAAATAAAGAAAGAAATAAAAGCATTCCTGGAACTGAATGACAATGATAATACAACACAACAAAACCTATGGGGAACTTTAAAAGAAGTCCTAAGAGGGAAGTTTATAGCCCTGAGTGCCTACATCAGAAAAACAGAAAGAGCACAAGTAACGATCTAACACTGCAGCTAAAAATTCTTGAGAGACAACAACAAATGAACCCTAAACGCAGCAGATAGGAAGAAATAACAAAAATTAGAGCAGAGATCAATGAAATAGAAACAAAGAAAACCATACAGAAAATCAATGAATCCAAAAGTTGGTCCTTTGAGAGAATAAACAAGATAGACAGACCTCTAGCCCAGTTAACTAAAAGAAAGAGGGAACAACTCCAAATCAATAGAATCTGTGATGAAAGGGGAAATATCACAACAGACAATAAAAAGATCCAGAAAATCATACGGGAATACTTCAAAAACCTATACTCTACTAAGTTTGAAAACCTAGAGGAAACAGATGAATATCTGAAATCCTGGGAATCACCAAAGCTCAACCAAGAAGAGATTGATAGCTTAAACAGACCCATAATATATGAAGAAATTGAAGATGTAATAAGAAACCTCCCAACTAAAAAAAGCCCAGGCCCAGATGGTTTCATGGCAGAATTCTATAAAACATTTCAAAAAGACAACCATTATTACTCAAATTGTTTAGAAGGATACAAACAGAGGGAATTCTCCCAAATTCCTTCTATGAAGCCAGCATCACTCTATTACCAAAACCAGGCAAAGATACAACTAAAAAGGAGAATTATAGACCTATCTCCCTAATGAACACAGATGCCAAAATTCTAAACAGGAAACTGGCAAATCGCATACAGACCCACATCAAGAAGATCATCCATCATGACCAAGTTGGATTCATACCAGAAATGCAGGGATGGTTCAATATATGAAAATCAATAAATATCATCAAACATATAAATGGACTGAAAGACAAAAACCACACCATCATCCCAACTGGCTCTGAAAAAGCCTTTGACAAAATCCACCATCACTTCATGCTTGAAGTCCTAGAGGGAATTGGATTGTAGGGATCATTCCTCAATGTAATCAAAGCCATACACAGGAAACCCATAGCCAATATCATCCTAAATGGGGAAACAACAGAAGCATTCCCTTTAGAAGTAGGAACTCAGCAAGGCTGCCCCCAGTCACCACTCCTTTTCAATATAGTGCTTGAAACACTTGCTAGGGCAAAAAGGCAAGTAAAGGAAATTAAAGGAGTTCTAATTGGAAAATGATACCAAGTGCTGGAGAGGTTGTGGGGAAAGAGGAACACTCATCCATTGCTGGTGGGAATGTAAACTTATATAGCCACTATGGAAAGCAGTGTGGAGAACCCTTGGAAGACTCAAAATGAGCCTACCACCCGACCCAGTCATACTACTACTGGGTATATACCCACAAGACTCTTCTTACTGCAGAGATACATGCATAGCCATGTTTATTGCAGCTCTCTTCACAAAAGCAAAAAGCTGGAACCAACCCAAATGCCTGTCAACTGATGAGTGGATAGAGAAAATGTGGTACATCTACACAATGGAGTTCTATGCAGCAGTAAAAAAAGACAACATCAGGAACTTTGGAGCTAGAGGACATCATGCTGAGTGAAGTAACACAGTCCCAGAAAAACAAATGACGAATGGTATCCTTCATCTGTGGATGCTAGTGCCAATAACTTAGTTGTACACATTTCATGTTGGGAGTGACGCATAATGGAAAGAACAACAACAATACCAACAACAGAGGGGACTGCATCAAGGAACTGACTGAAAGGGTGAATCTGGTGGGGTGGAGGGTTGGGAGGGGGACACGAGTCTGGATTCGATTTGTAACATAATCTACAAAACAATTAAAAAGATAAAACTATCCATTGATTAACTATTGACCATTTGGATCAAAACAAATCTGTGTTTATCTGAACTTTTTCATCACTCCTGTCTGCAATACAGATGACAACCTTGTCTTTGGGTAAGAGGAGCTGTTCAAATACAGCTGCAAATGCCCTCAAATTCGAAAGGTTTTAAAAACATATGACTCCGCCAGGCGTGGTGGCACACACCTTTAATCCTAGCACTTTGGAGGCAGAGGCAGGTGGATCTTTGTGAGTTCAAGGCCAGCCTGGTCTACAGAGTGAGTTCCAGGACAACTGGAGCTACATGGAGACCCTGTCTCAAAAAGACCAAAAAAATAATAATAATAATAATAATAATAATAATAATAAAAAAATAAAAATTCAAAAATTAAATTAAAAAAACCATATGACTCCATGGATTATATGATGCAGTCAGAGTCCATTCAAATAACTTTGGTAATTTTGACGTGATAAGTATTCTTTAATTCTGAATTCCCATCATCTTATCATTTTCTCCTGTCCTGGTTTGAATGTGATTTGTCCTCTCTTAGTTCCTATTCTTCTAGCCTCTGACCAGATATGCTTTTGTTTTGTTTTGTTTTCTGAGATAAGGTCTCACCACGTAGCTCCAGGTGGTATGGAACTCACTATGTCCCTGCCTGCCTCACCTCACAATGTTGGGATTAAAGTCATGTGCCACTAAGCCTGGGAAGATATTATTTTAAGAATATATAGGGGCTGGAGAGATGGCCTAGCGGTTAAGAGCACCCACCACTCTTACAGAGGACCCGGGTTCAATCCCCAGCACCCACATGGCGGCCGAGAGCCGTCTGAAACTCCAATTCCAGGAGAACTCCAGTTCCAGGGGAATCCGATGCCCTCTTCTGACCTCCGTGGCATTGCACAACACAGGTGCACAGACCTGCATGCAGACAGTACATTCATACACATACAGAAATAAATAAAATTAATAAAAAAAGAATATATAGTAAAGCATTATTAATATTACCTTCCAACAAATATTCCCGGAATCAAAAAGAGAAGCAAAACCACTATGAGACAAAAGCCCAAACATCAGATGAGAAGCCATGCTATAGCTTTACTATATGCTGAGAATATGGTGGAGAAAAACATCAGTCTCCTAAAACAACATAATATACATCTTTTCATGAGTGAAGTTAATATAATCTGTGCTTTTTGTGCTTCTTTTCTGGATTCTTCAGAGCAAGCCAAATAAATTGGCTATTTTCTTGCTTAGGCCAGTAGTTAACAAAGTGACTTTCTTGATGTTGGCAATGATGGTGATGTTGGTGATCTATATAATGAAAATTCAATCCTGAATCTTTTCTTCTTTCATACACCACACTCTTTACTGTTATCTTATTGCCTGCTGGAGGAATTTCTAGATGTGGACCACAGATTGATGCAACATTTGGAATACATTCTTAGGAGACAGATAAATCCAGTTTCAATCTTTTAGGGACACAGGTGAAATTATGACTATGTTACTTTAACTTCCAATCTTGACTTTATCCACAAAGGAGAAAATTGGGACTGATACTGCCAACTGAACCCTACGGCATAGACCCTAAACATAGAGTAAGCCCTTATGTGAAAACAAAATAGATAAATAATACTGAGTTGGTAATGAGAAACCAGAGGGAGCTGTATTAGTTCTAAAGTCTACTGAAAGATTACACATACAATATCTCTGCCTGTTTCCATGTGTCCATAGCAAGAAACAGTGCCAGACAAAAGAAACCTCCCTTTGATTTGTTGGCCAGAGTAGTCCAAAAGACTCCCAAAATTACACAAGCTATTGTCACAGCCCTTCATTGCCTCACAGGAGTTGAAGGTAAAACCATATTGTTGAGGACAGGACAAAATTTGGACACAGAACTTGGAGCAATGGGACTGGAACTGACCTGAAAGCCACGTCCTCGAAGGCTACCTCTCATAGCTTTGGAGAACACTATGCAAGTTAAGTTGGGTCCAACCCCAACTTTAAAGCCTAAAAACCACAAAAATGGTCAGAACAGAAAACTATATTGGGGCAGTAGTGGTGCTTTTATCTTGGGGGTAATCAATTGTTGGACTTAATGCCCACTGAATGGGAGGAAACACATCTGTGATACTGTAAACATACCCAAATACACGTGACTAGAGAGGTCATAGGTCTTAAAGAAAACCCTAAGATAGTCATACCTGAACAAGTATAATTTCTTACTATATGTTAAATCTGGACCCTGATATTTTCAGACACGTATGTCTGTCATTCACTTATCAAAGAAGCTTCTTTTGCACCACACTTTTACAACTGATCGCATATAGAGAAAAAGTTTCTTTGAAATACCTAACTCTAAGTGATACATCTACAATGGAACCTCTACACAGAATGCTCATGGAACATAGTAGAAGAAGGGGTAGAAAGAATATTAACACATCTCTTGAAGCTCCCTCTTCCAACAGAGGGCAATGAACACAAAAGTCCACAAATGGCCAAAGCATAGAGAATAAGATTCTTCAGAGTGTGGGTCCTTGGATAGAACTCTTATATTAAACTCTTCCCATCCAGGGCTTTGGAACCATTGTGGAAGAGGGTAAGAAAGATAGTAAAAGCAGGGGGGAGGCGCATGACCATATGGAAACAGTCTTAGAGGCTCCTAGGACCTTGTTCTTATGAATCATATAAATGGTGTCAGCATGCATAAGATCCATGCAAACTCAAGCAGACAAATTCCAGCCCAGAGCTGGGGAAATGGGCAGGAGACCAGAACTTTGGTGAAGAACTATTGGCAGCTGATTACTCCTGGGTGAAGGAGAGATATTCTTCTTTAAGGGAAAGACTCTAGATAGGCTGAGTAGATCCCAGTGGATGAACTTGCACTGAGGGACATCTAGGCACACTGTGGGAAGATCCAGTTTGAATTAGGGGCTATTTTCAGCTAGCATCCTTCAGGTAGAACGTGGAAGCCATGAGGATCCTCTGACTCCACCCCAAGAAGCAACTTGTGGCCCAGGCACATGATGCTTGGCGGGGCAGCACCACATAGGGGTGCGAGACTGGGGTCTGCAATTGGCTCTGAGAAATGATGTGATATAAAAGTGACTGACAGAATGCAATAAATTGAATTCTCCATTACCATCATCACACCGAATTTCCAGATCCATTATTTTGCACATATACAGGCCACAACAGGCCTGGATTTCAAGTGTCAGGGGCCAGTGGGTTAGAGGGGATCAATCAGATAGCTAACCTGGTAAGCTAGCATGGGGTTGGGCAGGGACTAATCAAGTCACCAACCTGTGGAGTGGATTGTGAGTTGGTGTAGGCTGAAGATTGGCCATTAGCCATCAGCCTGAAATTCCTGCCCAAAAGCCAACAGTTTCTGGGCAGGTGGGATAGCGCGGCCAGATGGGAAATGTTCCGCTTCCCAGACTAAGGACCTGAGAGGACAGTAGTCACTCAGGTTGGGTTACAAAAGTAACCAACTGACCTCTGTGTCAAGGGATCCGGTCCCCAGCAGTGACCGCAGGTGGCCACTGCTTCCCTTCCCTTAGCAGGACTGCGCTGCACCTGCTCGTAGCAAGAGAAGCTTCCTACAGCACAGGAACTTGACTTGATAGGCCTTAACATAAAGGGCAGAATGCATGAAATCCAGTGGGGGTGCTACGGAGGGTGCAGAAGGGAGAGGGGGTTAAAGATGATTAAGATATTTTGTACGAAATGCACAAAAATTCAATAAAAGTATTTGGAAGAAAAATTATGCAAAGCACTTTGCTTCTTGCCTCCAGCTGACCATCAACATTTAACTAACATGTAGATCTGAGGTCCCCACTGCTGAGCTCAGAAGCCAAGGTGAGTTTCTGATTCTTTTCCAAATTCAGTTTTCCCTTACATCACATAATTCTCCACTTCAAATAACGGCAACTTCCTTAATGTATTTATTTTTATTTTACATGTATGAATGTTATACTTTCATGTGTGCAAGTGCACCTATGCTGTGCCTTGCCTGCAGAGGACAGAAGAGGGCTTTAGATCACCTGTAACTGGAATTAAAGATGGTTGCTAGCTACAATGTGGGTGCTGGGATTAGGACCCAAGTCTTGGGTCTTCTGCAAGAACAACCACTGAGCCATCTCTTTAGCCCCAAAAGCAACTTTTGTTTTGGTCTTTTCGAGACAGGGTCTCCCTGTAGCCCCAGCTGTCCTGGGACTCACTCTGCACACCAGGCTGCCCTTGAATTCACAAATATCCACCTGCTTCTGCCTCCCAAGTACTATGGTTAAAAGCATGTGCCACCATGTCCAACTAACTTTCTATACAGTAGAAGACAAGACTCTTAGATTAGTTTATCTAAATCAATGACAAACTACTAAATCCAGGCTTTACGAAAATGTGACTATTTGTGTTATGCAGGAAACATTGTTAGCACAAGTTTTGCCATACCTCTTATAACTACCCAGAAATTCCAGGAAGAAACTGATTTGGGCAAAGTTTAATGTAATATAAGAAATATTAGCTGGGCTTTATACTCTGGTCCTTTACAGCAGTAATCAAATTTGGTTGTATTTCATGAGGCTCTCAATTTTAGACATACCTGAGTCTGAGTGTATATGAACCAACCAGAAAGATCAAGATATAAAGAACACTTTGATGACCTTGAGTGTTTTGTTGTTGTTGTTCCTGGAGAAGCACTCTGAATCATAGTTATAATTCAGGGGTCTAGACTAAATGTTAACTATGCTGTAGTCTGATGAGTTCTAGAATAAGTTTTTGTAATATTCTCCTTAAAATAAGGGTTGCTTTGGTCTTCAGAGAGGCAGGCTGCATCTGGGTCATAAAAATCTAAGACTCCAGCTCCTACATGCCAACTGCTATGGTTTATCACTGTTACCTTGGAGAAAGGCAGAGAACAAACCTGACATTTTGTTTGAATGGATTTTTTCATTTTTAAAGAGTATAGGAGATGAGGTAAGAATCTGTCTTGCTTTTAAATGTATGATCAAAAGCATTATTTGGCTTAAGAGCTCCATTCTAAGTTAGATTAGTTCTAAGGCTTAGTATAGTATAGGAGGCACTAGCTTATGACTCAAAATAATTTTATTTGAATTCTGCATCTTCCAAAGGCCCTACAGCTGTTTGGATTGGACTTTGTGATTCATTTGCTCTCTCTCTCTCTCTCTCTCTCTCTCTCTCTCTCTCTCTCTCTGTAAATGAGGATGGTATTATGCCCCTTCTATGGTATAGGGAAGATGACAAAAAGTGATTAGCACAGAGACTATTATAGTACAGGACACCAGCTGAAGAGCCTAGAATGCAAATGAACATGTGGCTCTGGACCCTAAAGATCACAGCCAGAGCCAGGGAGGTTTCATTCCTCAGGACACATATATAGCACATGAAAATGTTCTCCTGTTTGGAATGGATCCTCATAAACATTCAGGTTGTCTGAAGACCATGCTCAGTTGCTGGTGATGACCCTAATGTATGTGTGCTCTGCCATGCTTGAGTCCCAAGCTCTGTAATCAAAGATAAACCATAGGGTTTAGAAGCCCAGAACATGACAGGCTGGTGTTTCTGCCTGCCTGCTCAGTGGCATGTCCACACAGATCCTAAACTAAATAATCATCTCTCTATTGGTGAGTCCGATGATGCTTTTATCACAGCAGGATAAATTCCTCTTGTCAAAATTGGCACCAATTATGCAAATGAAATTTGAAGGGTTCATTAGCTAAATGGTAATTGGAGTAGTTTGCATGAAAGAAATGATATACAAAATTTCTATCAAGAAAAATCACTCCATTTTTACAATAACCTTTAAAAAGCTTCTCGGTGAATGGCATATAAATCATGATTTTTGCATGATTTTAGAATTACAGATATCCAAGGGATTCACAACTAACACTGTTCACAGTGCATTTCTGTCCTTGTTGTGTTCTGGGACAGTTCTTTAGTTAGAATATATGACTTATGGTAATGACAGTAAAGATACAGAACATTATTTCAAGGCATAGCATTGAACTGTCAACTTACATAAAATAGGCAGCTTTCTGTTGAAAGAGGTTTAGGACTTACCTAGTCCTCTTGGGTGGATTTGACAGATCCCTTCCATGAGGGATCTCACATCTGTGGCCAGCCTTGTTTCCATGACAGATCCCTTCCATGAGGGATCTCACATCTGTGGCCAGCCTAGTTTCCACAACAGATCCCTTCCATGAGGGCTCTAACATCTACGACCAGCCTTTTTGCCACAAAAGAAGTACCTTCTTTCTCTTCAACATTGAGGAAAGTTTTATTGATTTGGCATTTTTTCCTTAATGTTTCTTAATACTGATGCAATCTTCTGGGGTTTTATTTGTGGAACCTTGTCATTTCAAGTGATTTTCACATAGCCAGAATATGACTTTTAAAATCCGACAGCGTAACAATCTGTGTCTTTAAATTGAAGGCTTGTTAGTGTGATTGTTGGTATGGTTATATTTAAGTCTACCACCTTAGTATTTATTGAGTATTCATTCTATCTTTTATTATTCCCTTTCTCCTTCTGACTTACTGGATATCTGGTCTCCATTTTGTTTCCATGGTCCTGTTAGGTATAACTTCTTTTTAAGTGGTTTCATTAAAATTCACAGTATAGATTTAGGGGTTGACAGATGTGATAACTGTCTTCCCCTTCATAAGGGTCATGAACATCCTTCATATAGGAAAAGATAGATTAATAGGGAGAAATAGGACTAATTAATGAATAAAATAATTTTCCAGTTGTGAAGACTGAACCTCAGGGCTCTTGAATGTAAGGTGAGTGCTCCAACAGAGACTTACAGCACTTTGCAAATGATTTTGACTTGAGAGAGGCTCTCAATAGACTTTCCAGGCTGGTCTTGGACTTGGTCTGTAGGGCATACAGGCTTTAAACTTGTAATCTTCTTGCCTCAGCCTTCTATGTGGCTGAGGTTATACGCTTGTGTCACTGGGCCCAGGCAGGACATTTATTTAATAACAATTCACACAGCAAATGGAGTCTTCAGAAATGAAGAACAGAAGGTTCTGGAAAGCCTGCTATACAACTTCGGTTTGGTAAAGAATGGAGATCCTGCAGGAGGGTGCTGGAGCACTCGGTTGTTTGTAGACTGGGTAGACCTGGCAGACACACAGGAGGCTTGAGCTCTGTGTGGCCTCCCTGTGCAGCAGTCCTTTCTCCCACACTGTGGCAGGATCCCCTGGGATGAGGACTCACCATGTGCTATCAGACAAGGCAGATCAGAGGGTTTCCTGTATGGAAAGAGAGCAAAGGTTAAAGTTATGGTTTTATCTTCTGCACACTGTCTTGAGGAAGAGGAATTCTGATTTCTACACATCACTTCAAGTGAAGAAAGATGGAAGGGAGACAGGTATCCAGAGAGAGATTTTGCTTCCAAATCTTCCTGTTTCCTTTGGAGACAGGTATCCAGAGAGAGATTTTGCTTCCAAATCTTCCAGTTTCCTTTGGTTGGACATGCTTAACGCCACTGGGCATCTGAGCCCTACCATCTTTAACTTTTGGTAGTAGACCCCCAAGTGACGTTATTCTACTTATAGTGTGGAATGTTAGAATAGCATACTTTTCAAATGTAGACTTCACTTCTTAAAGCAGTTTTAGATTCACAGCAAAATAAGCACAAGTTATAGACGTTTCCATAGAAGCCCTGCCACCCCCCATCATCTTTCCATCATCATCGTTCCATTATCTGTCTCTAGATTGCTACATATGCTCCACCTGATGGACCAGGAATGGATTTGAACAAATGCACAATGACACATATCCAGTGTTAGAATACCATAGAAGTAGTTTTTACTCCCCTAAAAGTCCTCTTTGCCATGCCTCTACCTTACCCCCACCCCAAGCCCTTCACAACCACAGGACTGTTCCCCCCGCCCCCATTAGTTTTGCTGTTTTCAGATATCATGGAGTTGGAATTACACAACCTGCAGTTTTCTCAGACCAGCTCCTTTAATTTCAATGTGCATTGAAATGCCTGGTCACGTTTTTGTTGTTATTGTCTGTCCGTTTGTGGATTAGCTTAATAACTTGCTCCTTTCCAATGCTGAATAATATTCTCTCATCTCCATGTCCCACAGTGGAGCCATTCACTCACTGATGTGTATCTCGGCTGTCTTCCAGAGTGATGCTCATTCTCACCATCAAGCAATGCGGCTCCCTCCTACTGTACAGACTTGCCAGCATTTGGTGTCTACATGAGGACGCTTCTGCTTTTCCTCCTGAGCTTAATATCATATATCTCACTTACAGACATATAATGAAAACTACTAGGCAGTTTTTGAGCATTTCATACATGGCAAAGGGAAACAACAAGAGAGATATTACATTTTCCCACATGTTCATCATTCCCAATGTATACCATTCATCTAGTACGTCTATAGTTTGATCTTGTGTCATTTTTGTTCTTTCTGAAGAACCCCTGATAATTTTGTAATGTGACTTAGCAGACAGTGAATTCTTTGGCTTGTGTATATCTGAAAGTTACTTTATTTCACCTTGACTTTGGAAATAAAATCTCCCCTGGGTTAGTACTATAGGGCGACAAGCCTTTCTGTATTTTCTCTCATCTGCATTGTTCTCTAGGGGAAAGCCTCTGTCATCCTTAAATTGGTTGTTTCATATGAGCTATATCTTTTTTCTCTAGCTGATAAGATTTCTTCTTTCTTGCGTGTTTGCTGTGATGCAGTCAAGCAGGCCTTGGCTTTCCTTGCTGTGCAGTCTTCTTTCAGGACTTTTGACCTGAAGCCCAGTGGCTGGAGCTGTTTCACAGCTCACTGACATACCTTGCATTCGTCTTAATTTCCTTTCTCTCTCCTTACTATGGTAGATGCTATCTACTATGTCTTCGAACATTCTTTTTCTCTGGCTCTTTGAATGCTCCATTCATATCTGGTATGCTTCATCACACTGGAGTTTTCACCTTCATAATTCAGTTTTTATTTCTTAAATCTTCCCTATCTCCTCTCAACTTATTGAAGATAAAGAATGAAGTTGAACAAATAATTTGATGTCTTTGTCTTCTGATTCAAAGAGCTGTATCACTTTGGGTCCTCTTAAATTTAATGATTTTTCTTATGGTCATGTGTCTCCGTTCTTACAGAGTACCAGACAGCAACAGCTCAGAGGCCTTGCCATGTCTGCCTTTCCTCACTGAGTGCTAAACATTGCTGTATGCAAGTTCTGCTGTGGAAGGTTTTTTTTTTCTTTTTGAGCCTGAATACACTTTGTTTGTAGACCTTTAACATGGCTCAGTCTAGACCTAAATATATTATGGCACTAGAGAAATATCTTGAATTCTCTGACCAGTACCCTCTAAAGGTGTTCATCCATTTCAGCTGGTGAGAAGAGCTGACTGCAGCTTTACCCTGCCTCTATCTCACAGTCTCGGTTGTTTCCTAACAAGCAGGTTGCAATCACTAGGCAGGTCCCCCTCTGGTCTGCTGGCAGGCCACTTAAATTTCCCTGAATTCACACCTCAACTCAGGAATCAGCTGGCTTCCTTGTGAATTTCTCTTCCCTGACCTACAACCTGGAAGCTCTCAAGCCACAAAGCTTGGGCAAGCACAGGGCTCATCTCCTTCACTCCCCGTCATTCAGGGAGCACTATTTTGTACCCCAATTCCACTGTCTTTCAAACAATTATTTCAGACATGCCTGCCTCTCTTTTAGGCCTTTTTTTCTGGATTGTTTCACCTTTATTTATGTTCTCTAGTTTATGTTACTCCATCTTAGAGATTTTAGTTTAGATGTGAATATAGGATGTGATTAGATTTTTTTTCTGCTAAAATATACTACACTACTGAACATGCTACTCTGTTGACTCTAGAAAAACAAATTATAGAAAATGATAAAAGATAAACACAGGAGGTACAGTGGTTATACGTCACTGAACAGACAGAAAAAAATGTCTCCCGTAAGGATTGCTGGGGAATAGACACTGATAGAAGCCTGAAACCTAGGCCTGCCACTGAAAAGACACAGCTAGAAATGCAATGAAGATGAACGGGACTGCTGCTAAACAACTGACTATAGCCAGGGTGTATCTGGACAGCACACATGTCTCTGGTCAGTTAAGCCTGATGGCTATAGCAAGCACTGGTCCAGACATGGAAAAGCAGCAGAGGGAGCCAGGTATGAGGAAGAGCAGAGCTTGGCATAGGTTGTTAGGAGAGAGGGGTGGATTGAGATGGGAGGGCACAGCCTCCAAAGTACCAGAAGTCGGGTATCTGGGCTGACAAGAAGAGCCAGGTGACCATCAAAAGATTCATTCACAGCTCAAGAGAATAATGTCAGAAAATAGTGGGATGCACGGAAAGAAATTATGAATCAAGATGGAGCTTCCTTCTGTTAGCTACAGACGGAGGCCCATAGGAAGAAGCAATGAAGATTAACAAAGGCAGAGAGCTGGCCATTGGCCATAAAGCTATGTGTCTAAAAGACGGTCAATGCAGAGAAAGAAATGTTCCTTTTAAGCCATTTTCTGGGGAACTTCAGGTCTAATGGGGTGTGAGGTCTGTAAGGATGGACACTGTAGCCCACGGTAAAGGCTGGTGGACAGTGGCTCAATGAGGATGCTGGCTCCAGCCCTGACTCCATATGGGATTTTTTCTGACCGAACTACATGTAATTATAATGTGTATCAGAGCAGGTCTCATGAGAGAAAACTGAGGTCCCTGTACCAGACCTGGCATCCAGGCAGCACACCGCACTTTTCTGGAAGGAATTGTAGTGAGAGATTCACCCCTGTTCCAGCCATCTTTTCCCACTAATGTATCTGAGTCTAGCCTAGGTTCTGGTATTAAGAGCTCTTTACTGGACTACTGAACTGAGGATTTGGATTAGAGTCAACTCAACATTCTCCTTCCATCCCACACACCTCGCAGGGCCATGAACAGGCTTTTGGAAAATGAGGCTCCATTTTATGCTTTCCCTTGAGTCACTGTGCTGATGCACCTGACTCCACCCACCTCCTTGTATCAAAGCCTGTGCTTATCTACCTGACCTCACCCCATATTATTCCAGAGGAAAGAACCAGGAATGCTGGGAGCCCATGTTACTAGCCACGGGGAGTGATTAAGCCCTGATATTGTGCTCAGCTTGGCTCCTTGTCCCAATCGACCATCTCAACACCAAGCTCTTGAAATTGTTTCCCATTTCAGCTTCCCATGTAACTTCAAAAGGATCCAATAGTCACAGGAAAGAATGCTGCTTTCCTGGTGCAATGCTTTATCCGAAGACTTTACTTGCAGATGCTGAAAACTAGACAAAAGGTCAGAAAACTAATTAGGGTAATTGTGGTATTCTTGGTAATGAATGTGTAATGTCATGATTAAATCAATTAAGCCAAACCTGGTTCTGATTATTTAAAGACACTGGGATGGAATATCTGGCAGATATTAAAATTGTTCTTTAAAGACTGGGCACTTCCTCTGCCAGGTAATTTTCAGGATTGCATTTAGTGTTTAACAGTAGAAGGCACACAAAACACATTTGAGGTTTCCAACTAAACTAAATATCAGGGAAGACATACTAGGGGTTGGTGGTAGTGCTTTTCTTTTAATTTGATCATTCTCCTACATCATTGACTCATTTGTTCATTTTACTATGTATCTATGGCATATCACCCACCTCGCTAAGACATAAAATAAAAAGATGAAAACTACTCCATCCTTTAATTCATTTCAATATCAGTATATACAGCTCCAGCTCTCCTAAGGAGGTTTATATGTTCTTAAGAACTCTTTTAATGTGATTCTACTAAAACAGTAAGAGGAGAGTAAGAAACATTCATCTATTAAAAGCAAAGCCAGGAGACTATGCTCAGTCTCATGCAGACATCAGTAGCTATGGAAGTCACAGGCAAAACTGGACCATGTCTGCATTGAGTTGTTCTGTATATGTCACCTATGATAAAGTTCAAAGTTTAAATTAGACTTAGTATGAAACCAACAACAGAAACAGTGAGAGATAGAATGATTGTAATAATATATTGGGGTTTTTTTGCAACAGAATGGGTTTTGAGTTTATGAATTATTTCTAGAAGCTTCCATTTATTCTTTTTTGACTGTGCTGGGGCATCGGTAACTAAAAAAGTAAATAGTAACACTAAGAATCAGGGGCATCTCTGAAATAATGTGCCATCATTAAATCTTCCTAGCGCACAGCCCACAAGTAAGTATCGTGCTTGCCTTTCATGTTTCAGCAAGATGATCTCCATTCTGATTATTTCTCCCAGCAGAGAAGCCCTGTACAGAGCCTCACATTTGTTGCTTTGGGAATGCATGTACAACTGGAACTTTAGTTTTGTTTTTTTGTTTTTGGAACAGGTTCTCCCAGTAGCCCCAGCTAGCCTGGAACTCCCTATGTAGACCAGGCTGACTACAGGATCTCACGAAGATCCAACTGCCTCCCTCCTGAGTGCTGGGATTAAAAGTGTGTGCCACCATGCCAAGCCCCACTCATATTCTTAATGATGTATTATTTTCTTAGGTGGTAAGATAATTGCAATAACTCATGATGAAAATATGTCTCTTTTTTAGAACCCATTTAACTCCAATGTTTTTAAAAAAGAAAATCAGAGGTTAGAGAGATGGCTCAGTGGATAAAAGCTTCCTGTAAATTCAAGAAGACCAAGTTCAGATCTCTAGTGCCCAGGAAAGTGGCAAGCATGACTATTACATGCTTCCTGTAATACCTGCTTGAGGGACAGTGATAGGCACACCTCAGAGTCTCCTGGCCAGCCTGCCTACTCAAAAAAGGAAGCTTCAGCTTCAATAATGACTCTCTCAAAAAGTAAGGTGGAGAGCAATAGAGAAAGATTCCCTAAGCACCCCTCTGGCTTCTTTACCAGTGCACACAGGCATGTGCCCCTGTACCTGTGTGTGAATATACCACAGCCCTACACACAAATAAAAAGCAGAGTGTTCTTCAAATAAGTGGCAATCTCAAAATATTTTAATCGGTTTCCATTTGCCTTTAGAATCATTTTGATTTCTAGTTCTAAATGCAAAAGAAAAAAGCACTCCATTAAAAAATTCTAAGTGACTTTGCCTTTTGATTTGTGATCTGGGCACTCAACTCATTCTTGTGCTGCAATTAGAATCAAGCAAATCATTAAGCATTTCTAAGAGGACATCCTATGTGAATTTCAATGGGTTGTATTTTTAGTTCATTTTTCCCTGGTGTTGAGACATTGCTCCACACAGAAAAGAACATTTCTAGGTTAAGTATTTACCTAACCAATTTCTTGATACACTTTTCTTTTATTGAGATAAAAACTTAACATTTACCTTTTCCCCTTAAGTAGCTACTGTTTAAGTCCTATATAATAAAAATAAAATAAAAAAACACATTGTCTAGAAGTGGTAGCACATGCCCACCTCCGTGCTTGGGAGGTGGAGGCAGAAGGGTCAAGCATTCAAGGCTCTGCTCTGTTACTAATACCAAGGCCAGCCTAGGCTATGGGAGACTCTGTCTCAAAAATCAAACTATAAAAACTAAGTAGCATAAATAAATAATAAAAAGGAATGAAGGAAAATAAGGAGGAGAGGAAAAGAGGAGGAAGAGGGAAAAAGAAGAGAAAAAAGAGAAAACAGAAAAGGGGAAAGGAAAGAGTAAGAAGGAAAGGGAAGAGTGGGGGATGAGAAGGAAAGAGAGGAAAGAGAAAAGAAGGAAAGAGGAAGGAGAGGGATAGGAGGGAGGAGGAGGGGGAGGGGGGAGGAGGGAGAGGGGAGGGGAAGGAGAGAGAGGAGCATTGCTTATTCACTCCAAAGGATAAAGAAAATTTACTCTCTGCTCTTCTCTTCCTTTTCACCTTTCCCTCTGTCGCTCCTAAAGCTCCTAGAACTGCTCAGTGTTGATTATATATGAGACACTAAACACAGTCTCGACGTAACAGAAGCGAATATAGCAGATTGTTTTGCTCTAAGGAGGTCAGTTATAAGAGTCAAACTTAAACATGTAAAATTTACATGTGTGCCAACCCAGAGAGTCAGAAAACAGGAGGAAGCAGAGCTTGGGCTTTAAGAGGAACTCTCACAAGCATCAGCGTGTTATAGGATGTAGTGGCATATCCAGTCAGCCTGCAGTTAGAAGAGAAACTGTGTTAGAGGCAGAGCCTGGAACTTTGGTTACACAGCAAATTCACTTTAAAAGACACCTTTTCTTGGGCTGGAGAGATGGCCTAGAGGTTAAGAGCACCGACTGCTCTTGCAGAGGACCGGGGTTCGATCGCCAGCACCCACATGGCGGCTGAGAACCATCTTTAACTCCAGTTCCAGGGGAATCCGACGCCCTCTTCTGACCTCCGCAGCATTGCATGACACGGGTGCACAAACCTACGTACGTTCATACACATACAAGAATAAATAAAAATAAAATAAAAGATAACTTTTCTTTTCATATAAATCTTTTCCCTATTACTCATACCCTATATTAAAATAGCAGGGACTGGAAAGATGGTTCAGCAGTTAAGAGCACATGCTACTCTTGCAGAGGATCTGGGTTCAGTTCCCAGCACCCACATAGCAGCTAACAACCATCTGTAAGTCCATCTCCTTCTGGCCTCAGCAGACAATGCACACATGCATTGCACTTAGACATGTACAGCCAAACACTAATACACAAAATAACATTAGCTTGGGCAGGTGTTCATCTGTGTACCCACTGTATTACACAACAGAGCACTAAGGTCACCAGTTGTTGTGGTTTGTCTACCAGTTGTTGTAGTTTGTCTTCCATTGCTGTGACAAAACACTCTGACTGACACCAACTTGGGGAGGAAAGGATTTATTCAGCTTACATCTCCTGGGTCACAGTTCATTACTTAGGGAACCCAAGGCAGGAACTCAGGGCAGGAACCTGGAGGCAGGAGCTGAAGCACAGGCCATGGAAGAATGCTGTTTACTGGCTTGCTCCTCTGGCCCATGCCCAGCCTGCCCTCTTTTTTTTTTTGGTCTTTTTGAGACAGGGTCTCCCTGTAGCCCCAGCTGTCCTGGAATTCACTCTGTAGACCAGGCTGGCCTTGAACTCACAAAGATCCACCTGCCTCTGCCTCCCAAGTGCTAGGATTAAAGGCGTGCGCCACCACGCCTGGCTCCAGCCTGCCCTCTTATACAGTACACAGCAACCTGCCCAGGGCGGCACCACCCACAGTGGGCTGGGTCCTCCCACATTGCTCGACAATCAAGACAATACTCCACAGATGTGGCCACAAGCCAATCCTATGGAGCCAATTCCCCAATTGAGACTCCTTCAACCCAGGTGTGTCAAGTTGACACTAAAGCTATCCAGCACACCAATGTTATATTAAAAAGGCCAGAGAGCAAACATTTGCCCCAGAGTGACCAGAAGAGAGATTCCCCAAAGCAAATGACAGCACACTTCAGCATTTGTGTGACAATCCACAGGTTCTTCTATATTGTCATGGTCCTTGTATTAACATTTTTGATGGTTTTTGCTTTCTGCCTTAAATACATTTGTTCTAAAAGAAGGTGGCATCTTTTATTCAAAATAAGATGATCACAGATTAAATTCTAAGAATAATATCAATCAAAGCAATGGCATTGGGTACCTCACCCTGTTACTCTGATGCTTCTCATTTTCACTGGGGAGAGAGAGAGGAGAGGAGAGGAGAGGGGAGGGGAGGGAAGGGGAGGGGAGGGAAGGGGAGAGGAAAGGAGAAGCTAAAATCCTATGTAATCCACAGTCTGCACTTTGGGACACACTGACATAGCAATTTTCTTAGTTCATGCTCTCATGAGTTAAACATTTGTGAAATAAAATCTAGACTGACCATCTCTATCAGGATTTCAATCAGATTTTTTTACATTACATTGTCAAGATGTTATTTGACTTTCAACACAAATGTGAAAGTTGTGAGTGCAAGGTAGAGATCTAGTTATAGCTAATTAACACCCATATTCAAATGGACAAAAGAAGCAAGGTGTGAATTTTCACTGTCAAGCTGAATCATGAAGATTTGGGTCTCTTTGTCATTGGCAGAATCAAATGAGTTGCATGCTATTACTATTTTTCAGCCATTTGTGTTAGGTAGTCTATCAACCTACAAAGTTTCACTTGGATCTCAAAGAAAAGACTTTATCTTGGCTATGGTCTGAATACTGTTGGAGAAACCAGAGATTCTTCATTGAATCCACAGCTCAGGAAATCTGACCTTTCTCTAGAGAGAATTTCAGTGTCAATTTGTCCCTACAATGATTGCAGTACATGTTCGGTGTCACACATTCAACTGCTCTACCTGTTGACATTTTTCACATACCCTGTCCTCACTGCATCCAGAAGAATAGATTTGTGCTATTTTAAAGGTAAAGAGAATGTTATACATCAATTAACAGAATGCAGTTTACATTTTAATACTGGGATTTTTAAAAACTCAGAGAAAGGTTACTAGAAAACATGTCTTTGAAAATGATGTGCTACATTCTGACTCAGAAGCATCGCAGCAGCACCAAGAGCCCCATGGTAGAGAGAAACTGAAGGTGGAAATGCTCCAGGAAAAGCCACACTGAGTAACAAAAAAGAAAAGCAAGGGTAGCAGAAGTATTTTAGAAGGAGGGGTAGGGGCAATATTAGATTTTGCACATATGTATTTCAAATGAGCTAGTATTTTTTTAATGAACCCGAATAGGTCAGGGGAAGGGTCATCGAACAAATCAAGCACGCATGGTTCATACATCTGAATATAAAACTTATGAATTATGGTGCTAAGAAGTTATGAAATGATCGCGATAGCAATTCGTATCACTTCATTAATGCAGAATTATCAAAACACGATTCTGCCTGAATCATGGGATATGGCCAGTGGAGGAGCTGCTTGCCTTTTTCAGCTTGGGATGCCACACGGATGCAGCTGTGAAGGAGACACTGAGAGGGAAGAAGACAAAAGCTTAGAACACATGGGAAGCCAGCGGGTTGACAGTAAAGATGCTAAGAAGTTGATGGTTCTGTGTGAACACTTTTCTGGGTGTCTGGCTTTTGGGGGGGATTTTTGTTTGTTTGTTGTTTTTTTTATGACATAGACTGTCACATCTCAGTCAATCACATTCTCAAAGAAGGCTGATGAGCTAATATTATGGTGTTATTTCTACAGAGAAACCAAGTCTTCTGATGAACCTTTATTGTAGGGGAAAAAAAAGGAAGCCGGCCACCTGTGGCTTCTTTTGTGCTAAAGTACCTGCTTGTCTGTTTACACTGAAACCTGGCCTAAGGCAGGATTTGCATCTGTATTAGCAAGCCTGTGACACCTTGAGATCAAAGGCACTCAGGAGTTCTTGTGTTCCTGATGCTAAGTGCTCATGGTGCTATAGAACTTGAGGCACAGGGTCTAAAACCAGGCCCTGAGATATGACGTCACTCTGGGTATAAAAACAGAATGCTGTGAATAAAAATATAAGTCCTTGTTACCATCTGACAGGGACTACCGGCCTTTATTTGCCCATGTAAATATTAGCCCTTGAGGATTGTGTAGTTGTTACCAGTGATTTGGACAGCAATCTAGGCCATTGAGTTGGATGGGGGTCAAGCAAACCACCAACTCGAGGAGCTGGCATGGGGCTGGACAGAGACCCATCAGGTCACCAGCTGTGCAGTGTGGTAAGTGCTGGGGCAGAAATCAGACTGTAGAACACCCATCAGGCAACAGTCTGGGAATTTGGCTGTAGAATGCCCATCATGTAGCAGCCTGGCATTAGACTGTAGAGCTTCAAGCAGGTTACAGTCTGGAGGATCTGGGAGTGCCAATAAGGCATTGCCTGGTGTAGTTGTTAGATTAGATAAGAGGGCAGTGAAAAGGTGGTCAGCCTTTTGGCCTGAGGTTTAGGACAGCCGCTGGCAGCTGGCTTCTGTCTTCCCTTTTACCTGTAATCTGCGTGTGGCAGAGCGATACCCACACTTTACATTTAAAGGTCTCACAAACTGGGTCAGAGAACTACTCCATGTAAAATCTTGCAGTGCTAAGTCCTGACAGGAATTAGCATTAGAGGGTATTTTGAAGAGTCTCCATTTAATATTCAATATCATTTATAACCCTCAATAAGGAAAACAGTTATTATGTAATAAACATTTATTGTTTTCCTCCTATATGTCAGTCACAGCTTTGGTGCTTACAGCTTGCTTCTGTATAACTAAGCTCTGTTAACTGACAAAGTGGTATTTATTAAAAAGTTCTCTAGTTATTAAGTATGTTTGAAACCATGCAAGCAGAGTCTGCTTCTTTCAAAAGTATGTCAGTCTGTTTTCCTTTGCCATAACAAAACATATGAGACAGGATACTTTATAAAACAAGATGGTTATTTGCTCACAGTTCTGTAAGCACGAGAGTATGACTCTGGTTTCTCCTGGGTTATAGGGAATGTCCCATGGGGATAGGACCAAAGTGCCAGGAACAGGTGTGAAGGAGATCACATGGCAGAATAGGAAGCAAGAGACTTGGGAGGACCCAGTTTTGCTATTTTTATATAAATTCTCTTACTGGAATCAGCCCACTCTGCAAGATCAATACAAATCTCTCCAGAGGTCAATGCCCCCCAGTAATGTGGTGGTTAATCTTGATTGCCAACTTAATTAAACTGAGAAACCTTCAATAGATTACTGAAACACACCCCTGGGTGTGCCTGTTAGAGGATTTCTGGAGATAAGGAGATAGTAAGGGCTCCGACCTAATGAATAGATTAATCCATTAATGTGTTGAAAATGTAAATAGGCCATTAGGAGATGGTGGAACTGTGACTGTGGAAGGTGTGGCCTCTAGTTCCTTCCTGTTACTGATTCACTCTCCTCTCTGCTGGGACGGGAGCTGCCCTGACCCCGCCCCCCCCCCCCCCCCACACACACCATCAGACTTCAAAGTAAGGTGTGGAAAGCCAGGCATGGAATAGGACAGCAGGTCAGGACTTCTGCAGGCAGCCCCTGGGGGACACATGAAGCCCAAGAGCGACACTGTGAAAGATGAGGTGGAGACCCCAGGAAGCTGGAGAAGGAAGACACATGAAATGTTTGCTGAGGAAGGTGAGAGGGAGCAGATCCAAGCCAACAGGAAAAGCACAGAGACAGAAAAAGGCAGCACCACAGGACATGGCTGCCAATACTCTTTGAAACTCACATCAGGCCACCATAGATCTGGAAGCCAAATATGGAGCTATGAGATTAGAAGTTTAGCTGGTGAGTCATGGCCTTATTTTAGTCTAATCTTCATTTGCTGATCTCTTGCTCCTGACACTGGGATATCTGTCTTGTTCTTCTTCTTATTATTATTATTATTATTTTATAGGAGTTTAAATTCTGAATTGCCTTGAGGCTCAGAGAAGATTTTGAACTTGTGCTTTTAAACAACATTAGAACTGTTAAAACTTGGAGTACTCTTGGGGATGACAGAATATATTGCTGGGACTCCTGGAGATGGACAGAATGCATTGTGGGGACTCTTGGAGATGACAGAATGCACTGCGGGGACTCTTGGAGATGACAGAATGCATTGTGGGGACTCTTGGAAATGACAGAATGCATTGTGGGGACTTAAGAAGATATGCTGTGTCAAGTTTCAAGATTACAACTTGATTATGATAGTTGACCTTGGTTACCAGCTTGACTGGAACGAGGAAACACATGGAGAGCAGTGAAGCCCATTAGGAGGTGTGTCTGTGAGGGCATTTTCAGCGATAATTAGACCCCAGGTCTTCAATATAATGATGGTTTAGTTCTTTGAAAGATTCAAAATTTTAATGGACTGGAAAATGGCCTGGTTGGAAGAATGAGCTCATGGGTGCTGAGTCTTTGGAGGCTGTGCATTCCCCCTACAGATTTTCCATGGTGTGTGTGTGTGTGTGAATGTGTGTCTGTGCTCTGCCAGCCCTCTCTGCCATGTGTATGCAGGGAAACTAACACAGGGCCTGTATAAGAGCAGCCAGCCAGTGCTCTTAACCAATGGGCCATCTCTCCAGTCTCCTAAAACAGCGTTTAGTATATACTTAGTGTTTCAAACACTAATTACAGTGGTGTTACTAATTAATGCCAAGTGGTATTTTCAAAGTTTGGACCATAGGCCTCTCCACTTAGAGCGGTGTTTGTGGTCTACTTCTCCGTAGCTTCAGTACCGTAATATCTTCCCCACACTTCCTGACTGCACTCCTCATGTGATTTCCCTTTGACTGCTTGATATCATAAATTCATGTCACATAACTGCTTCCATGAAAAACGTCCTAATCTCAATGTTTTCTCAACTAATTTGCTTGTTTCATACCTTGGTAAATGGTGCCACCCTCCACCAACTGTCACAGGAAAGTCTCCGTAAGTTCTCTAATATTCATGATCAGTTCTCCCTCTTCATTTCTCAGAGATGACTTCTGCTTAGACCATGTCAATGATGTTTATTTTATCTTACCTACATTTCTGGAAAGCCCCTGATTTGATTTTTCAGCTTCTATTTTCTTCCTCTAATCATGCCTGCTGTCCTAATACGCAAATTAATTATGTCATTCTCCTGGGTAAATTTCTTAAAATACTGCATAAAAGATTTTCCCATTCTTTCTATATTTTTCATAAACTCTTATAATCTGAGAGTTTGGCTTGGTGGAAATGGTGGCCTCTTGCAAATCTCTTTGCATTAAACTCTAAATCTCACATTATTCCCTGCTTCTTTGAATTGAAACATAAATTTCTGAAGTCATTAGTGGAATTTCCTGGCTCTTCTCAATGTGCAAATATTCTGAATTACAGAGAATTTTCATTATGACTATTTTCTTTCAATCATATCAGGTACATTGTCCATCACCTGAAACAATATCCTGTGTACCAAGGAACCAAGAGTGTGTTAATTTCAATAGTTTGCACATGTGCCACAAATTGTGTGTGAGTCTAGACTTTTACTATTTTCCAGGCTATTCAATACAGCATAGCTATTATATACACACATGCATATCACTAGTGAACAGTGGGGTTTAGAAAACCTGGGCATTAAGGATAATTAGCGACTAAGAATATTATATTATAAACTGTTTAGTGGGCAAATGGGTACTCTTCTTTTCACTTTGCCTTCTTTTGATCTGATTTTAGTATTATTTTGTTTGCTATAAAAATGTTCCGATGTTCTAGAAAGAAAACCATATAATATGGGCCTGTCCGTGATCTCTGACTCTCATTTGAACTCTGTCCTACCTCTTCACCTGGACTCTCAATATTAAACCCTCTGACCTCAAGTAAAGCAAATCTTAGAAATCATTTAAAAAATTAAAGCTTCTGCTGAAGATTTTAAAGATGTTTTACATTTCAATACAAATACAATTTAGACTTAATGAGAGAATTGGGGCATGTAAATACAGCAATCAGAGCAAGAGAGCAAGGTGTTGACTCTGATTTATGGATGAGAACAGAGAGCTGTGGATCGGAGCTGGGAATGTTATTCCCATCTCTGCTGCTTTTTGCTGCTATCAGGAGAGACACATTTTACCTGTCTCAGTTTACCCATCTGGGAAGAAAAATTTCATTTTCTCTTTAATGTGAAACTTCACTAGATTATTAAAGCTGTCTAAATTTACTTTTTTTCACGTAAACAAAAAGGAATAATTTTAAAATAAAGACTGCACCGTTTATGAGTGTTTTTAATTAGAATATTGTGATCATAGATGAGATCAATCACCCAAAGCCAGCTCTGTGGGTCATTGGGTGACGTGTTGAGGCCAGTGGATCAAAGACTTGGCATTTAAATGATGATGGTTGACAGGAGAAAAATTTTGTGTCCATGGCAGGCCTTCTCTACCCCAGAAAAGACTACAGACAACACCTAACCTCCAGCAACTAAATCTCAACTAAGCTGTGTCTTAGTTCTAGAGTGTGCCTAATTTGACCAAGAAGAGTGCTAAGTGCATACTAGAGTTTGAATGTGGGCAGTGCCCCAAGGAGCCACACATTAGAGGCTTGTTTCCTGGGCTTACGGTTCTGGGAAGGATGGACCTTTAAGAGGTTCTGTGTATTTAAAGTTCTTTAGGTGACTGTGGGCGTAGCTTCCAAGCAGATGACAATCTGACTCTTTCTCTCTGTCCTGCCACCTGTGGGAGCAGTGTTTTAACAACCTGGAACTCTTCATGAAGCCCAAAGCACTGGGGCTGTCTGAGCTTAGTCTAGAACCTCCTTAACCACAACTAGGTAACACGTTTACTTTGTAAGTCTTTGGTATTTCATTATAGTAATATGAGGCTGATTAATATAGCTTAAGGAGCTGTCCTTTATATTAGACAGTCTTCAGTGTCTGATATGACTCCTCATTCTGCATTCTTGATATCAGTAAGTTGGTTTTGAAGAATTCTCTTATCTTGATTTCTCTTAGTAATTTTCCCTCCACTAACTCTTTTAGCTGAATAGTGCTGTAACTCTCTTCCTTAGGAGATAGACTTGTCACCTATTACTATGCCACTATATTTCTAAGGCTTTCCATTGCTTCCAGGGTAATATTCTGTTACATTATCAATTTTCTCATACAGTATTGAGACAGTTTCTCAGGGGAATCTATTGCGTTGAAAGCTCAGATGCTGGAACCCTCTAAAAGAAGATAAATGAAGAACAGAGAGCAACAGCCTGCCAGAGAGTTCTACCCAGATGCCAGCATGGTTTGAACTATAACTGCCTGAGTCATGCCACTCAGAAACAAAATGAAGAGAGGATTTAAAGACAGCTCGAAATCCTTCTTTCTTTCTTTCCTTGATTGGTTGTTACACATGCATCCAAAGTTCTGTTCACCCACATCAAGAATATTATGTCACTGTCCACTGGGCTGTCCTGGAGAATTATATAGGAAGACGAAATCCAGTCAAGGGAGGGTCGTGGGCTGTTGGAGCCTCTGTGCCAGCCTTGGCTCAGTCTGTTGTGCATCCTGGAAGTTCCTCCTCCCCTTCGGACTCACAAACCCACAGGACTTCAGGTCAGGGGAGCTTCTTTCTGCCCCTGCTCTAAGATGGAGTTGGAAACCCAAAAACTGCTTGTCTCCACTCCCCCCCAAGCTCTGAAGTCAGGCTCTTTTCCTATTTCCCGGTTTGCTGGGACTCCTCAGCCAATGTCCTTTGACAGTTCCCCCGGTGCTCCTGACCTTTCTTTTAATAAAAGCCCAGACCTCCACTCTTCCCTTCATAGAGTTCATTATTTGGCTTTTTAGTTTGACTATGGATCACTGACCACTAAAGGATTAGGAAGAGATTGTAGAGATGACCAAGCCCATGTCCCTATCTGCTGTTGGATCTGCCAATGTACCTACCTGCCTCTGCTTCCAAATGGCATGGAATTTAGCCACTGCTGACTGTTTTCCTCTGCAGGGACAAGAAGTCCTGCTACAAAGAGCTGGAGGGGAGACTTAGAAGAATCAGTAACAGAAATGGGCCAGGTGAGGATAAACGGGAAGAGGCTGGGGCTGGAGCCGGGCGGTAGAGCACTCGCCTAGCATATGAGAAGCCCTGTGCTTCATCTCCAACAGCAAAGAACAAAAAGGAGACCGTCTTATGATTGCCCCTAACTCAACCTTATGATTGTGATTTTTGACAATTATTTTGTTAAATTTAAAATAATTTCTTATATATTAGATCGTAATATAGAAAATGCAACTGACGGTGCCTTACCCTGACTACCTCACAGAGTTGTCATGGAAACCTCAAGTGATACTGTGGAGCAGCTTTCACTAACTACTAAATTGGGTCTGGTGCTTGGGATACTCTGAGGAGGCCTGGCCTCCTCAGGGATAAGGCGGTATAAGGGGCTGGAAGATCGGACCTGTGCAAGTGCCCCATGAGGTAGAAGAAGTCTCAATTTTGTAATGATTTGAAGAACAGTGAGCATCCCCAAGACCAACAAAAACAAAGGGGAAAGAAAGTGATAGCTAACTTGTGTTAACAGTAGTTGACATACGTTACAAGGACACAGATCAGTCACTTTCTCTTCTCAGATCTCCCATAAGCCCAATGGGAGTGGCACTACCTGGTTAGGAATGAATACAGGAAAGAAAAACCTATGTTTCTAAATGTTCTTATGTATTAAATGTTGATAAATATATTATTCAGGAAAGAAAAGTTGAATTACTATTAAAGTATTTGTGAAATGTTCTTATGTATTAAATGTTGATAAATATTTATATTATTCAGGAAAGAAAAGTTGAATTACTATTAAAGTATTTGTGAACTATAAAGTTTTATACCAAAGCAATAAAATTCTGTTTTTCAAATGAAGTTTTAGTATTTTCTATAATAGATGCATAATTTTAAAATTAAAAAACTGAAAATCTGTTTCCTGACACTGATATGCAAATCCAAGATAATGTTGAAACACAGAGCAAACAGGTTACTATATGTTTCTCCTGACCTTGCGTCAGTCTATTTTTAGATATGTGCGGGAGTGCTGCAGCTGAAGGGCTAATTAAGAAGCAAAGAGGGAAGTGAATTTGAGAGACATTCTTCTGATTAACACACACACACACACACACATTTTTATTTCCTCTGAAATAATCCACATCATCCATAATGCACTCAGCCAGCATTCTGCATCAAGCTCCATTTCTGAGTAAGATGGAGAGCAGAAAGCAAACGTCCTGAAGAGCTTTTCTCCCCTAGTGCAAACCTCTGCAGTCATCCGCAGCATGCTCTTTTCATCTTGGATGCCAGCCATCTGAAAAATGGCTTGGCCTTCCTCTCCAGCATGCCGAACTTTGCCCAAAGTTAAAGCCGACATGTTTTATGCATGATCTTGAAGGCTCCGTGACTGCAAAGAGCAGAACCGCGGACAGCCTTTCCCACTTCTGAGCATAATTACAGTTAACTCAACTGTCTTCCAGAATCCCAGTTCAACTCTCAAATTAAATCTGTGATAATCCCAACTCGTGAGCCATCATTTCCAGGAGAGGCACTAAGCAAACATTGGCAATTAAGTCATTTAATTTGTTCAGTTTAGCCCTTCACAAGGTGATGGAGATAAAGTAATGGGGGTAAAAGTGACCTTCGCTTCATGAAAACTGAATATGCGACAAATGTACAAAAGAAAAGACTGCATTTTTTTAGATAAAGACAAATTCCATCGCAAATAAGTGGTGGTCTTGAAGCTGGAGGGAACCTCACAGAATTTGGGAGGGGCATCTTGTGTGTCTGGGGCAGAGCAGCCACATGGAGCAAGGCAACTGTCAAGACTGTGCAGCTGGCCTGATCATGGCAGGCAAGACACACGGATTAGAGCAAAGAGGGCTGCTTGAAGCCTGGGGGACAGGCAGGGGGTTTCTGTGGGTCTAGAGGGCTAAGCAGTTAAGAGCGCCGACTACTCTTGCAGAGGACCCGGGTTTGATCCCCAGCACCCACATGGCGGCCGAGAACTATCTTTAACTCCAGTTCCAGGAGAATCCGATGCCTTCTTCTGACCTCCGAGGTATTGCACGACACGGGTGCACCAACCTGCATGCAGACAGTATGCTCATACACATAAAAAATAATAAATAAATTTAAAAAAGATGTTTCTCAGCCATGTTTAGTTCCTTACTGGTGAAGTCCCCATCTTCTCTGCCCTCTTCTCTTCCTCTATCACCAGGTTGGACCCTATAGTTTTGTCTTTACCCCAGCTGCCGCACCTATTAAAATCTTCAGATTTGGAGGCTGGAGAAAAGGCTCAGTGGTTAAGAACATTGGCTATCCCTGCAGAGGACCTGGGTTCTATGCCCAGCACCCAACAATCATCATAACTCCAGGTCCAGGGGATCTGGTGGCTTCTTCTGGCCTCTGTGGGCATTGAAAGCATCCACTTATAGAACACTCATACTCATAAAATAAAAGTAATTTTTTCCGGGCGTGGTGGCACATGCCTTTAATCCTAGCACTTGAGAGGCAGAGGCAGGGGCAGGCGGATCTTTGTGAGTTCAAGGCCAGCTGGTCTACAGAGTGAGTTCCAGGACAGCTGGGACTACAGGGAGACCCTGTCTCGAAAAGACCAAAAAATAAAATAAAATAAATAAATAAATAAATAAATAAATAAATAAATAAATAAAATAAAAAATAAGAACTGGGTCAAAGAACTGATTGATACAGTTAAACTCTGCTCAAAATAACAAGCCTCTGCAGAAGAAAATCCTTGAAACCACTGAGAGAATGATGCAAGATATGTATGGCAGAATACATAAATTGGGTAGGGGGAGGGGTACAGAGACAGGAATGTATCCAAATTGGACTGAAAAATGATGTATGAAATATACAAAATATCAATAAAAAAGAACACAATGAAAATATTAACCAGCTCCAGCCTTGAATGTTGTTTTCTTATATACAGAGATCCTCATTCTGATTTCTGTGTTAAAGATGCCCCAAATTACATGTAGTGTCAGTGTAGTTCAATTGCTACCATGTCTGCTTAACTTTCTTACTCACAACAATATCAACTGAGCTTTTTTGATATAGCCTGACCAAATTTATTGAGATTAGTTTCATGCATAATATTTAACCAATAATTCAAGAAAACAGCCAAACCTGAAACAAATTTGAATTGATGATTCCTCATTAAAAATAAGCCATTCTGAATTCTCAGTTCGAAGTCATTTAGGAATAATTATTGATGATGTATGTTCTTACAAGTTAATTTAAGTTCTTGATGCTCATTTTAAGAATTTTTTAACCAAATGCATCTCACTTTTNCAAAAAATAAAATAAAATAAATAAATAAATAAATAAAATAAATAAAAACAATTTTAAAATAATAAAATTAGGTGTGGAGAATGTTAAGAGCACTGATTGTTCTTTACATACACACACACACACACACACACACACACACACACACACACATATATATATATATATGTATGTATATAAAATGCACTGGGTCCATGTAGTGACTTGCCTGTGTACCTGTGTTTAGGCTGCCCATTTGGGATTAGATAACCTCTCAAGGAGCTAGTCCCTGGAGAAAACTGATTTTCTCTTCCCAGTACCCATTGACTGCCTGTCACTCTTCAGCTTAGCATAGAGCCCTGTGAAATTTCTCCTATCCAAATTGACATATCCCCATCAATTGGCTTCGGATTTATGCAGATCTTGTTAGATGAGCATACCATGGACATCTCCTGGGTGTAGCTTCTCAGTGGTGTCTGGAATGCATTAGCAGCAGCTGTCTGTCCCTGTGGCCCTTACAGTCTTTCCACCCCTCTTCTCCAGTGTTCTCTGAGCCTTAGGTGCAGAGGCTGCATTGTAGATGTGTCACTTAGGACTGGGCATCTCACAGTCACTTATCTCAGCGTTTGAGCACTCCTGGAACTTTACAGCAGTCTCCATGTGTGGCAATAAGAAATTTCTTTGACGAGTGATGACTCTGCCTTGTTTGTTGACACAGGATCTTTCCTTGAACCTCTGGCTACACTGGCGACCAGTGAGCCCCAATAATCCTCTTGATTTTTAAGACAGATATTCACTATGTGGTCCTAACTAACCTGGGATTCACTATGTAGACCTGGCTGCTCTCTAACTCAAAGAGATCTGCCTGCTTCTGCCTCCAAATGCTGAGATTTAGGCATGCATCACCAGGCACAGCCACACCCAGTTTTTTTACACAGGTTCTGGGGAATTTTTACTCAGGTCCTCAAGCAAATGCAGTAAGTAATTTTGCCCTTTATGTACCCTTCCCAGCCCCCTAAATCTTCCCTAATCAAGATGTATATCTTCTTTTTTAAAATTTTATTTATTTTTGTATGTGTATGAATGGACTGTCTGCATGTGGGTTGGTGCACCCATGTCTTGCAATGCCGCAGAGGTCAGAAGAGGGTATTAGATTCCCCTGGAACAGGAGCCAAAGACGGTTCTCAGCCACTATGTGGGTGCTGGGGATCGAACCTGGGTCCTCTGAAAGAGCAGTCGGCACTCCTAACCGCTAGGCCATCCCTCCAGCCCCGATGTATATCTTCTTAAAACAAATCTTTTATTAGCTCCCCAAGGCATGGCAAATCATTGCAAAAGTGCAACACACACAGAAAACATATATGTGTAATGAAACCACAACAGACACATATCAAATACATAGAAAACGCCTACACAATGAATATACAATACATATATAATACACACACAGAACACATATACATTAAAAACCCATACTTTACATACACAAGACACACATACGTATTAAACATATAACACATGCAAATAACACAAACAATACACATAATGTGCACACAAAACACATGTACAATGTGCACATATAACATGCACAGAGACATAGCACACATGTGTATTTACACATGGAAAATGCCCCTTCACTGACTTCTAATTCACGTGTTTTTCTCCTTTGGAGAATTGAACTGCTTATGCCTGCTCTGCTCTGGTATTTAAATTAGTCTACATAAAAATCCTGAAGTCACTCATCTTCCAGGCTTTGCTCAGTCTCCTTAGCAACCTCCCTAGCAACAGACTTCTTTAGAAAGGAATCTCAAAAAAGTTGGATAGGACCATATTCTTTGCAATTATACTAAGAAAATTGAAAAATCTAAAACAAAGTCTCCCATCACAATGCACACTGCTTCCCTTTGTCTTTTCACCTAACTCTTGCTTTTCTGGTGTCACACTGGGCCCCCAAAGCCATCTCCATGCACAAATCATTCTGTATCAATTTTTAGACTAAAAGCCATGTCCCAGTGTCATGTGTTCTCATTCTGACTCAGCCCTATCTGGCTGAGAACCATCTCTAACTCCAGTTCCAGGGGAATCCGACGCCCTCTTCTGACTTTCACGGCATTGCACGACACAGGTGCACAAACCTACATGCAGACAGTACATTCATACACATAAAAACAAATAAAATTAAAACAAAAACATACCAAAAATGTGTTTAACATCATTAATAATTAAAGAAATGCAAATTAAAACCACACTAAGGTATCATCTCACTCCAATAAGACTAGCCAAGATCAAGAAAACAAAAGACACCAAATGCTGGAGAGGTTGTGGGGAAAGGGGAACACTCGTCCACTGCTGGTGGGAATGTAAATTGGTACAACCACTGTGGAAAGCAGTGTGGAGAACCCTTAAGTGCCAACTGCTCTTGCAGAGGACCCGAGTTCGATCCCCAACACCCACATGGCAGCTGAGAACCATCTGTAACTCCAATTCCAGGACAACTCCAGTTCCAGGGGAATCCGACACCCTCTTCTGACCTCGGCATTGCACAACACAGGTGCACAAACCTGCTTGCAGACAGTACATTCATACACATAGGAAAAATAAAAACTCAAAATGAGCCTACCACCTGACCTAACCATACCACTCCTGGGTTTATACCCACAAGACACATCCTACTGCAAAGATACATGCACAGCTATGTTTATTGCAGCTCTCTTCACAATAGCAAAGAGCTGGAACCAACGCAAATGCCCCTCAACTGATGATTGGATAACAAAAATGTGGTACATCTACACAATGGAGTTCTATGCACCGGTAAAGAAAGATGATATCGGGGCTGGAGAGATGGCCTAGCGGTTAAGAGCGCCGACCGCTCTTACAGAGGACCCGGGTTCGATCCCCAGCACCCACATGGCGGCTGAGAACCGTCTGAAACTCCAATTCCAGGAGAACTCCAGTTCCAGGGGAATCCGACGCCCTCTTCTGACCTCCGCGGCATTGCACGACACGGGTGCACAGACTTGCATGCAGACAGTACATTCATACACATACAGAAATAAAATAAAATTAATAAAAAAATAAAAAAAAAAAAAAGAAAGATAATATCATGAGCTTTGCTGGTAAATGGATGGAACTCGAAGCCATTATGCTAAGTGAAGTAACACAGACCCAGAAGAAAAAAAAAAGTGAATGGTTTCCCTCATTTGTGGATGCTAACACCAAATTCCCAGTTGGCAGGCAAACTGAGCAAATTTATTATTATATTTCATTGTATTTGAAAGCAACTGTGCTCTTCCAATGTGAATCTCTTAATGGGGTCTAGAATTGTCCTACCACTTGTATTCACACATTGTAATTACCATATATGAATGGAAGATATGTATTCATATTCTATTCACATTCTTTTTACCTGCATGCAACTTCACTGTTAAAATGTGAATCTCTAAATGTGTTTAGGAATTAACCTATAGTTTATTTTCAGAGTTTGCAACTTTGATTTATGTGTGGAGTGTATATATGCATATTTTGGAATAATATAAAATTAAAGGGAACAATAAAAGAGAGAGAAAAACATAATAAAATAACTGACCCAAACAGTAAATGTGTGCATCGAAAAGGTTATAAAAGACTGAGAAAAAGATGCAAGACAGGACTTAACATGTATGACAGAGTCCATGAGCTCTGGTGCGGGGTAGGGGAATGCAAGGAAGGGGTGGTCATGGATGGGGGAGTCTAGATTTGATTGAGAAGTGTTGTATGAAATGCACTCAATAAAAATTAACTTAAAAATAAATGTATTTATATAAAAATGTATTTATGAATATATAACAATAATCAAATAAGGCAAGATATTCTAAGGAAGGGATGGAAGTAATCCAAATATAATATATATGTATGAAATTCTCAAAAAAAATCAAAAGAATTAAATAACTTTTAAAAAGTTTTCCCAAAATAGAATTTTTTAATTGAAGATATTTAATATTTACTAAACTGTGAATTAATTAGTTAATTAATTAATTATAGAATAATTGATAACACATTTTAAGTATGAAAAAAATAGAAAAAATAAGGTTGAGAATGGTAAAGCATGACTCCTAACTCTTCACAGAGTCAGTACTGGTATCTCATTGGGTGACCCAAAAGACCAGTAAAAGTCAAGCATGGTGGCACATGCCCTGACTCCCTGTGGCAGTTGGGATCTCTGTGAGGTCAAGGCCAACTTGATCTACATAAGGAGTTCCAGGTAATCTGAGGCTACAGGGAGACCCTGTCTTGAATCAAAACAAAACAAAACCAGTTAAAAAAATAAAAATAAAAACACAAAGATTTCGCTCACTTAGTGAAAAGAGGAAAAGGAAAAAACAAAAATTGATCTCTCACTGAAGATGTTTTAGTAGTCTTAAGGGCCTACCTTAACTTTAAAATCAGACAGTGGAGCCGTCACTCCAGTGCCCCAAGTCCTTCAGAACGTTCCTGAAATCTTCATGAACTTTAAAACTTTTAATCGTAAAATGAGGGAATAAAACTCATCTTGCTAGTTGTGGTCAAGGAGGTTAGTTGTCCGACCGTCCCAGTGTGACCACCCAGCCCCCTTGACTCCTTGTCTCCCAACTTCCAATCGCCTTCCTCCTGCTGTGATAATGTTTGATTGTGTGTCATTCCTGGTTAGGTTTTGAGATGTTGTGTCTCTTTCCTCTTTCTCTTGAGGAAGCACAGAGGAGCTAAGGCTGTAGTGGAGGTATTTTCTCTTAGTTTGAAATGACTTTCCTCATCATGAGGCAGGATGCCATGATGACGTACTGGAGCCACATCAACAAAATAAGCAGGACAATGAAGCAGATCTCTAAGGAGCTAGTGAGATACATGGTAATGGTATCTTGGCTCTTTACATCTTCTCCTGGAAGGAGGAGCATCAACAGAACCTCATGTGAGCTTCTAGTCACCATGTACTCCTACCCAAGCTTCCTGTGCTGTTGGCCATGTTAGACTACAAACAGAAGTTGATTGGGGGTGGGGATTCCAGCACTGCAACATTCTTATTTTCATTTTGTTTTCTTTTTTGAGATGGTCTCCCTGTAGCCCCATCTGGCCTGGAACTCGCTATGTAGATGAGGTTGGCCTCAATCTCACAGAGATCTGCCTGGCCCTGGTATAATGTTTTGTGAATCCCCCTCCTTTGGGAGGGGGACTTTATAATGCTGCGACTGCTTTTGAGTCACCCATTCTCCTGGAGGTAAATCCTATGAACCTCTGATCTCACCGACCAAGCTGTACTTTCCTTTGTCAGGGCCCTCTCTACATGGCTGAATTACTATTTCTTTACACTTTGCAGGCAAAGCCATGTAACACAGGCTATAGGGGACAGAGGAGCCACAAGCTCCAAGAAGAAATTCTGGCATTAAGACTCACCAGGAAGGAAACATATCACTTACAGGAGTAAAGACTGAACAGCTAAATGTGTGGAAATAAACTTTTATCACATTAAACCACTAGAATTTGGAACTTATGTGTATAGCAGCTTTGCTACCATAACAGTATTTGTGCTTATTGTGATCATCAGGGGTGACTCTGGACTGACATCAAGTGTGATCAGTTTAGCTTTCTTTTCTTTTCTTTTCTTTTCTTTTCTTTTCTTTTCTTTTCTTTTCTTTTCTTTTCTTTTCTTTTCTTTTCTTTCCTTTCCTTTTCTTTTCTTTATTTCTTCCTTCCTTCCTTCCTTTGTTCTTTCTTTCTTTCTTTTTTTTTTTGGTCTTTTTGAGACAGGGTCTCTCTAGCTGTCCTGGACTCACCATGTAACCATGCAGACCAGGCTGGCCTTGAACTCCCAGGGATCCACCTGCCTTTGCCTCCTGAATGCTGGAATTAAAGACATCCACAACCACACCCAGCTCAGTTTAGCTTTCTTAGTGGGACATATTAGAACTCGGTAGAAATCAACTCATTCATATGTCAACTTTTCTTCTCTGATACTTAATTCTTTTTTCTGAACTTCCCTAGTCCTCATCAGGGTTTTTCAGTCTTTTATCATCTTGGTCTTCTCTAAAAACTCCCAGATTAGCCAATGTACCTTTAAAAATGGGCAACCGAGAATGAAGTATATTATCCTAGATGGGATAATGGCCAAAGAGACCTCCGTAGAATAGAACATTTTTTAAATTTATTTATTTATATTTTTTATATCAAATCTAGACCCATGCCCCCCCATTCCCCCACCCCACCAGAGCTCATGCATTCTGCCAAACATGCTTTTCATCTTTTTCTCAGTCTTTCTCAATATTCTCTATGTGGAAGTTGACTGTTTTGAGCAGAAGTTCACTGTTTCAGTTAGTTCTTTGATGCAGTCCTTTCTGTTGCTGTTGTTTCCAATATGCATCACTCCCAACTGCTTTGGACAAAAGCTCAAGGGGCTGTGCATAAGAAATACAACTAGGCAATTGGCACTAGCATCCACAGATGAGGGATACCATTCCTCATTTGTTTTTCTGGGACTGTGTTACTTCACTCAGCATGATGTCCTCTAGCTCCAGCCATTTTCCTGCAAAGCTCATGATGTCGTCTTTACTGCTACATAGAACTCCATTGTGTAGATGTACCACATTTTCTCTACCCGCTCATCAGTTGAGGGGCATTTGGGTTGGTTCCAGCTCCTTGTTATTGTGAAGAGAGCTGAAATAAACATGGCCGTGCATGTATCTCTGCAGTGGGGTGAGTCTTGGGGGTACACGCCTAGGAGTGGTACGGCTGGGTCGGGTGGCAAGTTCATTCCAAGTCTTCCAAGGGTTCTCCACACTGCTTTCCATAGTGGCTGTACGAGTTTACATTCCCACCAGCAGTGGATGAGTGTTCCCCTTTCTCCAAATCCTGTCCAGCACTTGGTATCATTTGTTTTCTTGATCTTAGCCAGTCTTATTGGAGTAAGATGATATCTTAAAGTGGTTTTGATTTGCATTTCCTTAATGATTAGTGCTGTCGAACACTTCTTAAGGTGTTTCTCAGCCATCTCTAATTCCTCACTTGTGAAGTCTCTGTTCAGCTCTTTGCTCCATCTATTGAGTGGGTCATTTGTTTTCTTTCTTCTTTGTTTTTTGAGTAGTTTATATATTCTGGAAATCAATGCTTTGTCAGATGTATCTGCAGTGAAGGTTTCCTCCCACTCTGTGGGATTTCTCTTCACTTCCTTGATTGTTTCTTTTGATGTACAGAAGCTTTTGAGTTTAATGAGGTCCCATTTGTCAATTGTCGACCTTAATTCTTGTGCAGCTGCTGTCTGATTTAGGAAGTCTTTTCCTATGCCTATGTCTTGTAGTCTGCTGCCAACTTTTTCTTCTATCGCCTTCGGAGTTTGGGGTTTCACATTGAGGTCTTTGATCCATCTGGAGTTGACTTTTGTACAGGGTGAGAGGTAGGGGTTTAATTTCATTCTTCTACAAGTGGTGATCCAGTTTTGCCAACACCACTTGCTGAAGATGCTGTCTTTTCTCCATTGTGTCTTCTTGGCCCCCTTGTCAAATATAAGATGGCTGAAATTGTATGTGCTCAGATTTGGATCTTTGGTTTTGTTCCATTGGTCAACAGGTCTGTTTTTGTGCCAGTACCAGGCTGTTTTTATGACTATAGCCCTGTAGTATAGTTTGAAATCTGGTATAGAGATCCCCCCGTGTAACTCTTTTTGCTCAGGGTTGTTTTGGCAATTCGGGGTCTTTTGTTTTTCCAAACGAATTTAAGGACTTTTTTTTTTCCAAGCCTGTGAAGAAACTCTTGGGGATTTTGATTGGAATTGCATTAAATCTATACAAGAGTTTTGGTAGAATAGAACATTTTTAAGGGTGAGGCAGGAGAGTGGCCAGAGAGACTGTGCAGACTACATGTTTAGCACCCACTGCTCTTGCAGAAGACCTGGGTTCGATTCTCAGCACCCACATGGCAGTTAGCAACCAGTTCCATTGGTATCTGAGGCCTTCTGACTCGGTGGGCATTGCACAACACAGGTGCACTTACACATGTGCAAGCAATATATTCATACACACAAAAAAGAATAAGAACTATCATAAAAAACAATAATACTAATAATGCTGATTTTTTTTTCCAATAAGAAACACTGTATAGACAAGTGTTTAGTCACATTGGGCTAACATTATAAATTCCAGAGATTTACTGCCTTAAAAGAAATATATTTTCTTAGAATTCTGATAGCTGGGAGAAGGAAGGGCCAGAAATGCTGTGTTCTTGTGAGGTCTCTCTTTTGTGGCTTACAGAAAGATGTCTTCTATCTGCTTTTGTATGGGGGGGGATATAGAGAGCTCATCTTCTTATAAGGCCACAGTCCTTATAAGATGGTTACCAAATAACATCTAACAAGTTTGGGCACTACAGGTTGCTGATAGAAGAATAACAGTGGCCTGGACAAAAAGACAACATAGCCATGATGTGTCTTTTCTTCTTCTCTGTTGTTTGGTGGCATTTGTGACTGCTGCTCTGACAGGTCCCAAGCCCTTTTGTTTGTGGCTCAGGTCCTAGAATCCTCTACTAGGTTCTGCATCTTACAGACAATCCCAGATTTCAAACTCTAGAAAACCACCTCTTCCTCATTTATTTGTAGCATGGTATATGTGGAGATTCTACATATGTTGTTGAAATAGTGCCACATGGAGAGTGACAGAAAATAAGGAGGAAAATTAGAAAGCAGATGAAGGAGGACTTCTGACAGACAGTAAGGGGCATGTAATGTATTTTATTAATCAGTTTCTTGAGTCTGTACACTATCTTTTTTATTTTCTTTGTGACTACTGGGCTGGATGGCTTTACTTGTCACCTTGACACACCTGAGTTGAAGATGCTTCAATTGGTGAATTGCTTCCATTGGACTGATCTATAGCCATGTCTGTGGGGCATTTTCTTGATTGTTGAGTGATCTGGGAGGACTCAGCCCACTGCTACCCTTGGGAAGGTTGCAGGGTGTCCTATATTGTATAAGAAAGGACGTTGAACAGGCCAAAGGAACAAGCCAGTAAGCAACATTCCTCCAAGGCCTGTATTTCAGCTCCTGTTTCCAGGTTCCTACCCTGAATCCTTACCTTGGGCTCCCTTAATGGTGAACTGTGACCCAGGAGATGTAAGATGAATAAACCCTTTCCTCCCCAAGTTGGTATTAGTCAGAGTGTTTTGTCACAGCAATAGAGAAGCTAACTAGAACAAATACACATTTATAATGTTGTTTCTCAAAACAATGTGAATCTTTGTTTCCTGTGTGTGTTTCCTATTTGGGGGACAAAATTATTCTCTACCCTGAGAAATTTAAATTTTTTCCTAGGACATATGACTCATATTCATGAAATAAAAGTAGAACGCTAGCAGAGTGTGGTAAGACCAAGATCAAGGAGACGTCATCAGAGACGGATTCCAGACCCCATGATCCAGATGGTGATGATGAAATCCAGCAAATCTGCAGGACTGGAATCCTGTAGGTAAACCAACTTCCCTCAGATGCTTCTTGACTCAACCTCAGTCAAACTGCAATCCAAAATTTGACATTACAGAGCCAGAACACACCACTCAAAATGGCCACTACCACCTGCCTTTCAATAAAAACAAAAATCTAAAGGGTATGACCAAAACCCTTACAAAGAATAGTTACATTGAAACAAGTAGAGGGGTTAAGAGATAACTGCTGCCCCTCCTGGCGTCTGCTCCACCTAAGGAAAGACCGCTCTGCCAAATGGTTGCTACATACTGAACTGATAAATAATAGAACTGTAAAAGCCTGAAGCCAAAGATTTAGAAATAGTCACGATTGTACACTTTCCTGTGGTTTTCAGAGACCTGATGAATTTATTTCAAGAATAAAAAAAAAAATTTATTTATTGTCAATTTTGCTGAAAAAGTTTTTTTTTTTTTAAGCCAGGATGTATTTAAAACAAACTGAAGGGAAATGTCTAAAACTACAGTTGTTATGTAATTTTCAAGCCCTATCCCCATGACCACATCTCAGTGGAAGTCATGATTAGAGACTAAATTAGAGCAGGTTTGACAGAACTGTGTTTTATTGATGTGGGCAAGGAAGGGGTTCAGAACAGCCCTACATTTCTTTAGAAGATCCAAGTGCTCTCAAGTCTTCACATCCCAGTGCACTCTAAACCTCCGTAGTGTTCCTTTGAAGGAGATTGGCAATTTCCCTGGCATCGCTTGATGACATTTTTCCAGATAGGCTGTCAAAATCTAGGGCACTGAATTGCATGCTTTGCCAAGCAGTTTCCCTCTGACTTATAGAAACAAATGGTATTATTGAACCTTTCCTTACTGGATTCATCTCACATTTATAGGCTTTCATCAAAGTGATACAAAACCTAGGAATTCTACGAATGTCCACTGATTTGCCTCCCTCCTAACAGAGCTCATAACAAGTTAAGTTGGATTTTTGTTCTAAAGAAGAAGCACAACTTCTTTTTATTCTGAATAGAGGCTGAGGTTAGCTTGCTTCCCTTCATGATCTTGGCATGCTTCAGGTATGTAACTACTGCATGTTCACTTTTCTGTGAATCAAAACCCATTTTGCTCAGGGAGAAGGCAGTACGACTGTCTCAAGTGATCCTAGTGTGCGGCTTACTCACCAGTCTGCCTTCAGTTTTGCTTTTCTAAAATATTTTGTTTATTATTTTTATTTTAAGTGTATACATATATTGCATGTATGTAAATGTGCTCATGTCATGTAATGCCTGTAGAAGACATAATAATGCATTGGATCTCGTGGAACTGGATTTATGGACAGTTATTAGCTGCTGGGATTTGAACCTGGGTCTTCTGAAAGAACAGCCAGTGCTCTTAACTGCTGAGCTTCATGTATTCAATATTCTAACTTCTGTGTCCTTACATTTTATCTGGATGAATGATTAGATAGGGATTTCCAGGGTTCTATATGAACATTATGACTTTCAACTCAGACTTAGTAAGCCAAACCTAAAATAAGAATTCCAGGTACCACCAACATAGGTAGTTTAGAGGCAAGACTTTGAGAAATAAATCATTGTGGAGATTTTAAGAGGTCGTAGCAATGTTGACCTGGTAATAGCATAGCCTTCCCCATTTCCCAAAATGGTTCACAGTCTCTCTCCATTTAGAGCAAAAGGTAGAGTTCTGGTCCTCTTCAGAACAGAAGGTGAAAAAGAATCCTCTGAGGAAACTTTAGAGAGCTTAGGTGAGTGTGTATATTTTTTCCTGATCTCTAACCTTCTAACCATGACAAGTCAGGCTCAGAGTGCACACCTAGACATGGGTGATTAAAATGCCTGCATCAGACTGGGCATCAGTTCTGCTGCACAGTCAAGATGGAGACCTGAAAATCACTAACTTCCAAAGATATTACAGGTAGTAGAGTGTCTTCCTCTAAGATGGTGACTATATGTGAAGATCCTTGGCCAGAGGACAATAGATGACTGGTGTTTGTCCAATGACTACCTGACTCCTATTCCTTTACCAAAGTTATTTGTAAAAGGAAGGCAGCCGTGGAGCACGGAGAAAGCTATGCAAGGGCTAGGGAGAGGCTCGGTCCACAACGTGCTCATCCCACAATGAAGACCTGAGTTCAGATCCCTTGCACCCACATGCCCGTGAGGAAGAGGGCAGGGACAGGAAGATTCCTGAATCTCATTGGCTAGCCAGTATTGCTGAATCAACGAACTTCAGACTCATGAAAGACCGCGTCCCAAAAATAAAGATGGAGAGATTGAGGAAAGACAATCAACATCAACCTTTGACATCCACACACACATATACACACATGCATGCACACACATGCAGCAGCATGCACACTGTACACACATACTAGCAAGTATATATTCCAAATACATACATACATACACACACACACATATATATATATATATATATATATATTATACATGCATGCACACATAGAAGAAGTCATGCAAAGTGCTTTACATATTACTATTTATCACAATAAACTTAGGAAAGTCATTACCCTCGTTTCTTAAATAACACAGTATTGGAGCTTTGAGTGATGCATTGACCAGTGTTAAGCCCATATCCATCTGGTACCACATTATCTCATAATACTGCCCACTCCTCATCATAATAACATAGATCGCCACTCAACAAACAGGCCACAAGTATTCAGTGCCAGGGAAGAGAAAGGATAAATTCATGATCTAGAGGAAAGATTCTGAGACAGCTACTGAAAACAACTTTAATTTTAAAATAGTCAAATTTGTAAACTTCCCCAATAAAATTTTAGATTTGGGAGTTTTAGACACCATCAGCGTGGGGATCACTTCGGATAACCAAGAGACATACAGATGTCTATGGTTTACTCGACCCTACTCTAGATTATGAATCAGGAGATTTGTAAGGTTTTTCTAACATGTTGAATTCATTTTGATAAAATACAGAATTTCCAACTGTTTTTTGATTTCTGCAAAATAGAATTGTATCTCAAAAAGATGTTGACATATGCAATGCTGCCACCCCAAGGAGACAAATACACAGGACCTTAGCTGTGTGTGAGCTTCTCCTGTGTGGTCTACCAAGGGAAAAATGGGACAGAGACTCTGAGGTGGGAGCTGAGGCCACCTCTTCTCCTGGTAGTAATTCTCCCCTCTACTTAGCACATGTGGGCCAAGGGTTGAGAATACATAGTCTCGAAAGCCTCTGAGTGAACCTGCTCACTTCCTTGGCAGCATTTCTAGGTGAGGATGATACTACTCTGATTATTTGCATGCATGTATGTGTGTAGAGGATGTGAATCTAAGCATTATGATGTATCTGCACATGTATGAGTGCCTGTAAGTGCAGGCAGCACATCCCACAAAATGCCTGTGGAGGTCAGAGGTCAACCTTGGGCTCTGCCTTATCCCAGTTTCCTGGCTTGTTAGAGACAGAGGCTCTGCTTCTTACAGTTGCATGCTCCAGGCTGGCTGACCCAGGAGCTAGCAGCACAAGATTCTCTGGTCTCTGCCTTCCATCTCACAGCGGGAGCTCTGATATTACAGATGTCCACTATCATACCTGGACTCACATGGGTTCTGGGGATTAAAACTCAGATCCTCATACTTACAAGGCAAGTGTTATATATGCTGAGCCATTTACCTGACCTCTGATTATTTTTGTGTTAATACTTCTACTTTCATTTTTAAAAAATTTTTTTAACTTTTATTTATTTTTTTGTATGTGTATGAATGTACTGTCTGCTTGCAGGTTTGTGCACCCATGTCATGCAATGCCAAGGAGGTCAGAAGAGGGTGTCGGATTCCCCTGGAACTGGAGTTCTCCTGGAATTGGAGCTATAGACGGTTCTTAGCCACCATGTGGGTGGTGGGGATCAAACCCTTGTCCTCTGCAAGAGCAGTTGGTGCTCTTAACCACTAGACCATCTCTCCAGCCCTTCTACTTTCTTTTATAACTGAATATAAGATCCCTTACCAAGCCTATCTACTATGTCTACAGTGCTATTTACTTCACCAAGGCGTCAATATTTCCTTCATCTGTGTAACTTCCTGGCTTCCTTGGAAATTGTCAGTTTTTTCCACAGTGAACTATTAGAGTTAGTTTAGTTCCCAAATTTAATGGTAATGCTCAGGAATCCAAATTTCTTTTTTTTTTTTTTCGGTCTTTTGGGGACAGGGTCTCCCTGTAGCTCTGGCTGTCCTGGAACTCACTATGTAGACCAGGCTGGCCTTGAACTCACAAAGATCCGCCTGCCTCTGCCTCCCAAGTGCTAGGATTAAAGGCGTGAGCCACCATGTCCAGCCCTAAACTTCTTAAACTAAAGGCTGATTGTTAATCAATGTTTGTTTGAGACAGGTTCTCACTATGTTGTCCAGACTGGTCTCAAAGTCACAATCTTGCTGCATCCCAAGTACTGGAAATGAAGATATATACACACTCCTAGCACATAGCACAAGATGTCTCAATAATGTGTTATTGAACAGGAACCACAACTGTCTTAAGCAGTAACAGAATCTGCTAATTCCTAGCATTGGGTTGGGGATGGCTGGGGATGAAATGCAATGCTCTTGACACTTGGGTCTTGATTACATTTCATGGCTTTACATTTGGGTGTTGTCCAAGGTTGAAGAAATGCCTTCTTGGGCATTAAAAGTCTACTGAAGACATGGAAAGAAAACGATGTTTTCCAGGAAATATCTTCATTGTCATTGCTGTCAAGTAATAGTCCTGAATCAGTTACTACAGCCAAGAAGTCAATTCACCAACAAATTTAAGAGGCTGATGATCTAGCCTAGAGCCATGGTGAATTGACCACCTCCAGATTCCATATGACATGGAATGCATGAGTTGCCAGAAAACCATTTTGATGCTGATAAAGACTAAGAAATAGTCACCATATGTGCAGACTAAAAAACCTAACCCCCTTGAAAGCCATGATTCTGTGGACCAGACACTGAAAGCACACAGGTTAACACTGTGTCTTCCCCTTATCATTGCTCTGGTTAGCTTTCTTACCATATTTATGGGAGGCCAGGGGAGGATACAAGGAAAAGTTAATTTAAAAACATACTAACTTGTCCTTAAGGATTAGTCTTCATAAAAGCAGAGCAATTTGTAAAATCATAAAATTAAACATTAAACTGGGTAGTGCAGATATTGAAGCATTTTACATTTCTAGCTTTGTGAAACTTTATGAATAAATTATTCTATCTCCTTGCCTTGCATTTCATAGGACTATTTTTAGACTATGGTAAGTTTCATGTTGCAATACAAAATCAGATTGAGAAGGTTAGAAAATAGCACATATTTAAGAGATAACTAGACCAAAAACTAGGTTTATTCATGTAACTTAACATTATTATTAGAGATTGTAAATGTCTGCTTATGAGATACTGAAAGGATACGCTGACAGCACAGAACAAATATCCATTATTTTTATTACTATAGCTGTCTTATTTGGCATTCAAGCAGTCTCTTTCACAAAGTCAATAAAGATATCATAAATAAAAGTCTGACATTTGTAATGATCTGAAATTTGTGATGAACCCAAATTCCAGCACATACAAGGAGAGAGAGAGAGAGAGAGAGAGAGAGAGAACATACATATAGATATATAGATACACATTCACAGATGAACACATGTGCATACACACATATAGATATATAGATACACATTCACAGATGAACACATGTGCATACACACATATAGATATATAGATACACATTCACAGATGCACGCATGTGCACACACACATATAGATATATAGATACACATTCACAGATGCACGCATGTGCATACACACATATAGATATATAGATACACATTCACGGATGCAAGCATGTGCACACACACATTACTTCTCTGAAGACCCAGCAGCTCATGGACAAAGACACTGATGGTGGCAGCCGGCAGGGCCTACCCCGCTGTGAGGAATGTGTGATGTCCCATAGCAGTCCGTACCACTTTCCACTGGCCACACATACAATTTGCATGAGTAGGTGGCTTCAGCCCCTTAATCAGAGTGACTCATTTCCTCCCCAACATAGGAATCAAAAAAGAATAGTACACGATTACACCCCCAGGCTTTAGCTTAATGCCAGTCTCCAAAAAAAACATGAAGCATTGATCTGCACTGCAGAGAAGGAATTTTCTTGATGGTGGCACTCTGCCATTTGGAAATTGTCATAGATCTGTTAATGGCCAAAATACTGAGGACTTTTCTCTATTTCAGTAATTTTTTTCATAAGTGTGTTCCAATTTGACAAATTCTCATCCATATGGTTGCTGTTTCACATTTTAATAAATAGAAAATTATTGGGAATTATATATATATATATATATATATATATATATATATATATATATTTGATTTCAGGTGTTTGACAGTACCACACTTGTGTACCACAAACTATACGATATCACATTTGTGTCTAGCAACCTCACTACTTTCCTAGCCTCCTCTCCCCTCTGCTGATACCCTCTGCCTAGTCCCCTCTGCCTAGTCCCCTCTGCCTAGTCCCCTCTGCTGACGCCCTCTGCCTAGTCCCTTCTGCCTAGTCCCTTCTGCCTAGTCCCCTCTGCCTAGTCCCCTCTGCCTAGTCCCCTCTGCTGATCTCCTCTGCCTAGTCCCTTCTGCCTAGTCCCTTCTGCCTAGTCCCCTCTCTGATCCTCATATCCTTCTTTTCCTTTCTTTCTTAATTTTGATTCAAGCCCTGCCATTGAAGCCAAACACACCCTAGGGAGAATCAAATATCGCCTACGGATCTCTTTCCTTCTGAAGGGTCTTTCTGTAAGCTCAGTTATTCAAAAATGAGGTCCACTCTCACAGTAGTGCCCTCTCCTAGCTTTTCTGTGTGTCTGGGTGTGATTTCTGTCTTTGCAAACAAGCTGGAAATAGCCTCTTTCGTGCTATGTGTACATGTGCTTGTGGGGGTGTAGAAAGAGGTGCATAGAAATGGAAAGCAACAGAGGCAGACGGGAGCAGATGCCCCCACAATTCCCCAGGCTGCAACAGAGGCAGATGGGAGTAGAGGCCCCCACAATTCCCCAGGCTTGCAAGGGCGTATCAGGCACACTCGAGCCCAAGATGACCATTTTGGTCTACCCACTTCTGGCCACCATCCTGTGAGTCACAGGCAGAATCCCCACCCTTCTTGGCAGGCAAATAGGAGACTGTTTGTGCTAGAATCAGATAGACAGAGCAAGTGCTGCGAAGTACAACACCTACTGTAAGTTCTGCTGTGCTGCTGATCTCCAGAACAGCTCTTGTTCACAGGGAGATAACCATGGGGTGTGACCAGTGTCTTCAGCGTTGTCAGTGTTGGAAGAGCCAGCTCTGAGATCGACTCTTCCAGCCCTTCTTTACTTTCCTAATTTTTTTAAATTTCTTCTTTCTTTTCTCTCACTTCCTCCCTCTCTCTTTTTATTTTTCCCTTTTCTCTTTCCTTCTTTCTTTTCCCTTCCCTCCCCCACATCTCTCCCCTTCCTTCCTCCCTCTCTCCCTTCCTTCCTCCCTTCCTTCCTTCTTACCTTCCTCCCTTCAACCCTTCCTCCCTCCTTCCTTCTTTCCTTTCTTCCTTCCTTCCTCCCTCCCTCTCTTCCTTCCTTCTTTCCTTCCTCCCTCCCTCCCTCCCTCCCTCCCTCCTTCCCTCCCTCCCTCCCTCCCTTCCTCCCTCCCTCCCTCCCTTCCTTCCTTCCTTCCTTCCTTCCTTCCTTCCTTCCTTCCTTCCTTCCTTTCTTCTTCCCAGCCCCCTTATGTGAAAAGCACTTCCTTCCTTTACTGGATCATTTCCTCTTTAGCTTTAAAAATATTTTATTTTTATTTTATATGTATGAGTGTTTTGCCTGCATGTATGTAAATGCATCCAATGCCTTCAGAGGTCAGAAGAGAGTGTCGAATTCCATGGAACTGAAGTTAAGTATAGTTGTTAGCCACCATGTGGGTGCTGGAAATTGAATCTCTGCAAGAGCAGCCAGTGCTCTTAGCTGCTGAACCATCTTTCCAGCCCCATTCCTCCTTATTTTTAAGCTGTAATTATTCCAGAGATGATTTTTTATGCATGAAACAATATTTCAGTAATGATTTTCATTCAAGCACATTCACTCTGCTTGAGTGTGGGTCAGGGATGCAGTGGGGACTGCCAAATAGAAAGAGTTTATCCCAGGGCTCAAGAAGGATGTCCATGAGATAATGTTCTGGCCATTACTGAAATCTGCTGTTTTAGAATTAAATTCCATTCAAAATACCCAATCTAATGGAGGTGGGAAAGGAATTGGGCAGCCAAGAGGATTGAGTGACTCAGTCACAGCAGCCAACTATTCGAGGTGGTTACCAAGCAACTATCTCAGGCTTCCTGGCAACTCTCTGTCCAATCCTGCCCCCTTTCCAGTGAGCCCTTCTCTATTCAGGCTGCAGTTTCTCCTGCAAAATCCTGTCCTTCTGTTCTGTTTACTGTTGGTGACTCTGATTCCTCTCCCTGCCATACTGTGCTGGGGAAGAACTTAGCTTCCTATTAGTTCCGATACCTCATCCACATCTTTCCATCACAGAATGTAGCAACCAATACTATCATAATTGGCTGGCTTGACCATTCTTTTCTCTAGAATCCAGTCTGGGATCATTAGGGCATTGATTTTCATAGTCACTTAACACTAAAAATTTGTGATACCCAGTGCTAAATGAACATCGAAATTAAACTGCTTGCTGGAAATCTTGTTTTATTATTTTGAATATGGCCATATTTTGTTTGAAACAACAGTCTGCAATATAAATTCTTTGCCAACCACCACCAAACTGTGGCACCCACCAGCACTGAACTGTTTCCTAAGGCAGGTGTGAGTCTCTGTAGTCCAGATAGGAAGCTGGGCCAGGAGGATCACTTTAGTGCAAGAGTTTGAAATGAGCTTGAGCAACATACAAAGAACATAATCTCAATCCAAAAACCCTCAAATTTTTAGAATTTCTTATCTGGCTTTCTTTATACTTTATTGCTCCTTTTAGCAAAACACCCAGAAGTGCATTGTGTGGCTATTTTCCAAATGACAAAATGGTCACCATGTCACTAAGAAATAAAAGTTTCTCTTTCCTTTGCTATTTATATATTTTTCTGAAGAAAAGCAGCCATAAGAAAGTAGGAGTGTTCATATCACAAAGCTGCTGCAGAGCACACAAGAACACAGCCATCAGTCTGGAGCTTCGCCACTACTTGAGTCTATGTGTCCATCTCCCCACAGAGTGGAGCCCATATGTTGGATCTACATGGAATAAAGCATGAGAGTTTGAGGTGATGCAGTCTGATTCATGAAGGAAGAGACTGTTTATGCATCAGATAGGGCAGCATAAAACCCCATCTTCCCAGCAGGTTTTATGGATTGGGAGTTTTCTTAGGGATGGTAAGTAGAACCAGGACGTCATGTAACCAAGCAGGGCTGGTTTCAAACTTTTTATGAGAATGGCTTCAACACTGGACTCTCCTGCCCCTACTTCCCAAATGCTAGGATTACAGTAAGGTGCCACGGTGGAGAATGCCCTTCCTCTCAAAGGGCAAGCCTATGCTCTACTCTCAGGCCCCAGCTGTCTGCTGACCAGTATATATAGAAAATATGTTTTAAGCCAAGGTACCTTAAGAAATGTATGTCTAAGACAAATAAAAAATAAGTGAATGAAATGAATGGAAATTTGGAGTACATATTAGCTATGAATAAAATATCTTTGATTTGAGTTTTCCCTTTGTATCTTTTCTCGGAGTTTCCACACACACATCTGCCAGTTCAGTTACATGGAATAATTTCTAGAACTCGGAGTTTCCCTTTGTATCTTTCCTTTGTTTGTCAAAGCCATTTTTTTATTGAATCTCTGTGCCTTTCATACAAAATTACGAATCACATCTAGGCCCATGCCCCCCTCTGCCCCCCCCACCCCACCAGAGTTCATGCATTCTGCCACAAATGTTTTTCATCTTTTTCTCAGTCTCTCTAAAAATTCTCGATGCAGAGTTTACTGTTTTGAGCAGAAGTTCACCATTTTAGTCAGTTCCTTGAGGCAGTCTTTTCTGTTGTTGTTGTCGTTGTTGTTATTCCTTCCAATATGCATCATTCCAAAATATGCACTTATGCATGCCATATATATAATAAGTTTTAGCATCTTCAACTTATGTTTTTTTTTTCTTTATTAGGCTGAAAGATGTCATGTTTGAAGGCTCCTCCTTGGCAAGCCCAAACAACCATCAGTTCTGCCCTTGTGTTCCACACTGGGGTTTTCCTTCCCATGGTCACCAAATGAGGTCCAGTAAGTACCATGTCCTGTCTTGATCTACCTGTACTTGTCTCCATGATATAGCCTGGGTAGTCCAACAAAGGCAGTCTATACTCTGAAGAGGCCGAAACCCCAGTATTGTTCAGTCCACAAGTTGGATGTCTCAGCAGTCCCCATCTGGCACTGAAGGTGTGGAGGATTTTGGGAGAGACATGAGTCTTCAGTCCATATTAGAAGGTTGAAAAGCTGTCTCATGTCTTTGAAGGATGGAAAAAGCAGTGGCAGCCACAGGGTAGCTGCACTTGCCAGTAAGACAGGCAAAACAACTGTGCTCTTTTTTTGTTTGTTTTTGTTTTACTTTTTGTCTTTTTACTAAAATTTCAAGTTTTATACCTGAAGTACAATTTTTCAGGCCTTACTAATTATTTATTTCTGGTTATACTTTCCTTTTGGATGCTTAAGGCCACACAGTTAGCCCAGATTAACCAAGGTTTTTGTTTTCTCATGTCAGTTGAGGATCTGGTCCTCAAGGGTCACTCAGGTTTTTTGGGGGGCGGGGGGGAACCCCTGGCTCCTTTTGGCTTTTCAGGTCTTGCTAGACCAGGTTTCCCTTTTTGAAGCATGAACAGACTTTCCTCTTTATAGAATGGACACTGGCTGACATCCCACTAGTAGACTTCATGCACAGGAAGACTGGTGACTCACATTTGCAAGACATTTGCAAGAGATGCGCCCATGCATAGTCCCCTGGGACTTAGTTGACCTCTGAGGTCAAGGAACAAAGTTATCCCTTAAGACCCTCCACCAAATTGGTATGGACATTAAGTATGATTGTTAAGCATCCAGAAAGGCTGTTACACTGCCTGATACTTTTAACTACTCTATAATATTTTAGAAAAGGCTTAGACAAAGCTGGGCGTGGTGGTACACACCTTTAATCCTAGCACTTAGGAGGCAGAGGCAGGCAGATTTCTGTGAGTTCAAAGCCTGCTTGGTCTACATAGTGAGCTCCAGGCCAGCTGGGACTAAAGGGAGACCCTGACTCAAAAAGACAAAAAAAAAAAAGAAAAAAGAAAAAAGAAAAGGCTTAGACAAAAGCTCAAACAACCTTGTATAAGAAGTACTAAGAAGCTTTCATATCTATCTGTATCTCCCCTTTTTTTTAGGTTTTTGTTTTTGACCCATGAGTCTCCAGAAGGCAGTTGTATTATACATACATTCTTCTTGCTTTCATAGTTTGCATTGAGAAGTCAGTTGTAATTCTGATGGGTTTCACCTTATATGTAACTTGTTTTTCTCTTGTGGCTTTCAGAATTTTGTCTTTGTTTTGGGCATCTAGCATTTTAACTATGATATGGTATGGTGTGGGGAGTTTCTTTTCTGTTCTTGTCTGTTTGGAGTTCTATATGCTTCTTGTATTTGTATGGGTTTGTCTTAGTTTGGGGAAATTTTCATCTATTATTCTGTTGAATATCTGATCAATACCATTCTCTTGGGATTCTTCTCCTTCCTCTATCTCTGTGATATGGAGGTTTGATTTTTTCATAGTGTCCCACATTTCCTGGTTGTTCCACTTTTGTGTATTTTAAAAGTTTTTATAATCTTTACTTGAGCTTGTTGGAGACCGAGACACAGTCCCACCTGGACAGGCCTGGACAAGCCCTGCTGGCTCAGCACGGATCCGATCTTAGGGCTATGCTAACGTTTGCTGAAGATAAGCCAGAGGATGTTTCAGCCCACAGGACATTCCAAGCTTATCTTAAACACGTTTTGCAAGCCCTGCCCGATCACCCTTGCCTGCTCCCCTCTGCCCCACTCCCCCTCCTCACTTCCTGACTTTCTGCAAAGTATAAATGTAACCGCTTTTATTTCATTAAAACAGACCTTGACAACCTTGCTTGGTCTCCCTCTTTTCTCTCGTGCCCATTATATTTCAGGTCTGGGGTCTCCCCTCGAAACCCACTAGTAACTGAATCCCGCAGGATATGGGTAGAGCTTTTTAGTTATTCTGTGTTATCTTCCAGGTCTGATATTCTTTGTTCTGCTTCCTCCATTCTACTTCTGAGGCTTTTTCTGTTCCTTTCCTCTTGATTGGATGAGTGTTCGATTTCCTTTTTCATTTCATCCTGTGATTTCTTTAGTATTTCCACTTCCTTTTGGAGCTCAGTCTCTTCCTGTAGTTTTTTGCTTTGCTGGTTAGTTTCCTTTTCTTTTTCAACATGGGATCTTTTCAGTGTTTCCACTTCCTTCTGGAGTTTGTCATTCTCTCCCTCTATGTCCTTCTTGAGTTTTTCATTCTCTCTCCTTAGTTCTGACTTGCTTATATTCTTTGATTTCTTTGAATATGTCTGCAATTGGTCTTTTAAGATCTGTGTCCTGGGCCACCCCCAGGGGTATCCCACTTTAGGAATCTTCCACAGGGTTGGTAGAGCTTGGTGTGGAATTGTCCTGCACCTTTCCCATGTTGTCCCTCATTGTGTCCCTGGCATGTTGGTTTCCCTTTTCCTGTATTCCGATGAGAATCCCAAATGCCTCTTCACTGTTTTGAAGGCTTGCTGTGCTTGCCTCCTTCAGATGCCTTCATGTTTTTTTTTTTCTCCTTGTTTATAGAGTGTTGATTTGTCTAGGTTTCAGGCTTTTGGTTTTGTTTATATATTGGAAGTCTAACTCATTCTTCCCTTTCTGTTCTGAAGGTTCTCCAAAAATTCGGTTAGGGGACAACCCAGTTGGTATCCTGAGCACTGTGCTCACTCTGCTTCCTGCCGGCCAGTTTCTCTAGGTTGTCCTAGGGCTTGGTGATGAGCAACTAGAGGTGTCTAAGGTTCACTGTTTCATTTATTGCCTTGCCTTGTGCCTTCGAATCACTGTTGTGGTTGAACTTGGTCACTCCTTCAGCAAGTCCAGTTGTGTGTAGGGGGGGTATGCCTTGCTTAGCTTGTTCCTCCATACTCTGTGCTTCAGGTGGTCCTGGGAAATCCCCAGTCTAAGCTCTGTGCACTCAAGTCTCACAGTGGCAGCAGGCCCACATTTTATACCAGTTAGCAGGGCAACTCCACCCCCACAGCCACACAAGACAGTGATTCAATTATCAAACAATCCAGATATAATTATCCAACAACCCAGGGATAGAATTATTCAACAATCCACCTGGCTAAAGCACCCGGCTCCTACCTGTGCTTCAGGTGGTCCTGGGAAATCCCCAATCTAAGCTCTGTGCACTCCCCTCTGTATCTTTTCCAGGAGATTCTGAACATGTGTTTACCATCTTAGTGACATGGAATAGTCTCTGGAATGCAGAGAATGAGCATACAGCCCCACTTCTCCCATTATTCGCCTAAAGCTTTTGGACAATTATTTGAATGTTTTCAAGTCTATTTATAAAATGACAATATGAATCATTGTTGTGCATTAAACACTATTATTCACTGAGCATCTCTTATCATATATGGAGACTTATAGTGTTCATTAGAGTATGAGATTAGGCCATGTTTATAGAGAGGGAAGGTAACAATAAAGCATTTAATTCTGCATCTATTGAAAGGACCTTTCTCGAGACAACACTATATTCCTTCAGCAGATTACGGTGCAGAAACAGTAAGAAGGTGATAGTCTTCTGGGTTTCATGCAGCTCACAAAAGGCAAAACTGGGTTCTGACCTTAAGCTTTGTTCTCAAAGTAAATGCTATTAGCCAGAGTATATTGCTGCCCTAAATTTATTGTTGCTCTACTTCCTCACACCTGTTAGGCAGAGAACAAAGAGGATTGTAAACACAACACGAGCTGGTCTGGATGTAGTGTGTCTCTGTTTGAGTGTTGTATCCAATCCTCTCTTTCCACTAAAGACATTACTCATTGCGGAGCTCAACAAACTGTCCCAGTCATTGTCAACACCCTTCACTTCAGGTTGTACAGGAACTTGATATGGAAGGCACAGTCATGGCCACTTATTTATGTATTATCTTGGCTGAGTTTGGACAAACACAGAATTAAGCAGCTGCAATGGAGATTACATAGTTTGCAAAACCTGAAATATTTATTATCTGACCCTTTACAGGGAAAGTTTGGCAATTCCTATATTAGAGAATAATACCTGATAATGAATACACGGCCTCAGATCTGTTATGAGCAATCCAGCACTTGTGCCCACTGCCAACTGACTGAAATATGACCAAGAAACATGTGACATATTCCCATGATTAAAAATTGCTTATTGTCATAATGATGGCTCAGACAAAGAAGCAGAGACATTGATAAATCAGTAGAGAAATACTGAAGCACATTTGGAAACAGATTTCTTGTTGCCTGAGTCTCTCTCAGAGTTGATGGGAGAGTTCTTTTATTTGAACATGGAGACCCTACCTAATGTGGCATTGTGAGCCTCATATCACACTATAACTTACTCTGTACCTAAGTGGACCAAGTCTGATTCACCATTCTCCCTCCATTCAGGAGGTCAGATGAAGAGGGGAGAGAGCCACCTGCAAGTTCCCAGCAGAAAGCGGGGCACCAAGAATAAAGGAGGGAGGGAGCATTCCTCGTTCTGGTACATTTGGAAATTTTATTTCACATCAACGGTAAATCTCATTAACTTGTTCTTAAATTCCAGGCATAAAACAGCCACAGCAAAGTGATCTTAACCTTGAATGGACTCTCTTTTCTCAAGTGTCTGACTCTGGCTTTGCAGTGAGCTGAAGGCCTGCAGTGCAGCATGCTTAGAACAATGCCCCGTGGCTTATCTGAAAAAAATATTGTGTATGCAGATTTCCAAGACACCCACACTCCAGAGATAATGCCGGAGAGTTAATCAAATGCTTTTCTGCCTGCACAACTGTGATGCCCAAAGCTGCTGGAAGCATCATTTTTAGACGTCTGTGGGAGGGATTCTTTCCATAACTCCACATTTCTTTCACTCCCACCACATGTCCAGGCTCGCCTTCCAGAGACACAGATTGCTACCTTTGCAGAGCTTTCCTCCTTCCTTCGTTCTCTTTTTTTACATTTTATTTCTCTCTCTCTCTCTCTCTCTCTCTCTCTCTCTCTCTCTCTCTCTCTCTTTTGGTGGGGGCATAGACTTAGGAGCCCTCTGAGCAAACTACCCTTTACTGCTAATTTCAGTAGATGCCGAGAGAATGCATAGAACCCCACAAGGATATGACACAACCTGGGTGGTGTTCCATCATTCATTTCTTGCCAAAATTTGCCTTTGCTCCTCCTGTTCCAGACACCAGGAAGCATCCAAACTAAAGCAAAAGAGAAGATACCGTGAGCCACAGACCGGCAGGTGGGAGAAGACAAGGAGGACTCCCCATGGTTAAGAAGGCTATCTGATGTTTTTACTAGATGCATCCACACAGAAGGAGTGGACTCAGCACTAACGAGGAAACTCATCTCGTGGGGTGTGGGGTGGGAGCAAGGAACATACCTATGAAGAAGGTACGTTTAAGCTGTGGTATGAAAACATGAATGAGAGTTAGCCTGGAAATGGCATTAGTTAAAAACTGCTTCAGCCATAGAAACATCAGGGGTAAGTCCCAGAGGGAGCAGAAAGCCGGTGGGAACACAGGAAGGCTGGACCCGAATCTCAGTCCTGCTGCCCCAGTTTAGCTACTTCATCTGTCTGTGCCTTGGTTCCCTCATCTGTAAAAAGAAGGTGCAAATAGTATTTTTTAGAGTTCATTATTATGAGGATTAAACACATATAATTCAAACGCTGCACACTGTCAGCAATTACATTAATATTCTATAATTTGATTTTTTTTACTATTTCAATGTTACTTTTGTGATTAAACCTCAATTTCTTTTAAGTCTCCACTAGACAAATAGGATTAATTATATATCTATCCCACTGGATTTTTAAAAAGATTAAGTAAGAAAATGCCTTGGCACTGTATGAAAAACAATAATGACATAATTATATTAGGGATGCCTTCGACTGCAAGGCCTCCTGGCAGAACTAATATTAAAACAATAAAAAGGCATATTTTTCTTGCACAAAATATTCTACATTAGGATCCCACTAGTAGTGTTGGTTTAGAAGGTTGATCTTGACTGACATCTCTGGTTTGGGTCTTTGTTTAAATCAGATTTTTTTTTTTTTTTTTTGATAGAACACAGGGCCTTGTGTCTACAGGGCTAGTAGCACTGTCACACTGAGTTACACACAAGTTCTTCTACAATTTTTTTCTATTTTGAAATTTCTGTTTGCTTGTTGCTTTGAACACAAAAGTAGCTTTAAGTCCTGACATGAGTTCCACCTTCGAGGAAAGAAATATAAGGGAGAGAATGGTGCCAGGCAGAAGTGTCCTGTTCTAATAGGAAAGTGACACCTTTCTAGAAACTTCCAAGACACCGTCACCTACAACATAATTGGCCCGAATCACCATGTGTGACAACCCCTGTTGAGTGATCATTTACTTAGACTCATCCCCTCTTGTTTTGTGGAGTTTCATCAGTAGCTGTGGATATCAGGCAGCATCAGGGAGCTCTGTCATTCTATTGTTTAGCCACTCTCCATGTGCCAAGCTCCACACAGTGTGGTGCATCAGTTATTTCATTCTTCATATTTAATATAATAACATTTATCATTAGTAATTGTTCCTTTTTAATCAATAAAAAGATAAAGACACCCAAATGTGAGGTTGTAGCCCACCTAAGTCAGGTACTTCAGGAGGCCCACTGAGGAAGAAGTTCCAAGAAACAATTATCCTGGACTGCATTCCTGCAACCCAAGAAATATTGCTGTAACATCCTGCAATCATGGCTCAGCAGAGACCAGAACCAGGCTTCAATCTCGCTCAAGATGCTCCTGCTGATACCAGCCAGAGGTCCCAGTTTCCATCAAGATGTTGCTACTGAAACCAGCCACAGACCCACCTACACCCATTCCCCAAACTCCTTGCCCCCACTTCCTTGAACACTTACTTGCTTGTGTGTCTGGGTATAAACCTGCCATTTGGGGTACATTCTATCACTGGTCATCCTAATCCTGACACAGGCAGGCCAGCTGCCATGCCTGAAATAAACCCTATTTCCTTCTCATCAGAGTCCTGACTCTTTCTCCCTCTGCACCAATTCTCCCCTCAAAATGAACCTAACACCAAAGATTAACTTAGACAGCATAACCCAGCCTTTAGGAATAGCAGTGAACTCAAAGCCAGGCAGTTTACTCGATTGCAGGGCATTTTTCTTTCATGCGAGTTTCTGACAACTGTAGCCTTCGCAATGGGCTGTGATTGTGGTGGGCCTTGCTGTTGTTGGTCAATACTTAGTATTGCTCGGTAGCCAAGCTGGCCTTGAACTGGAGCTTAGGTAGTCCTCTTGCCCTAGCCTCTTGAGTAGCTTGCATTATACGCATGCAACCCACACTCAGTTGTGGTAAGAATGTAGCTTGTGACCCTGTACTTTTTCCTGAACTCCAAACTTACAAGCCTGGCATTCAACTTTCTTAGAAGCTCCTCTACTAAATGCCATATTTACTTAAAGAGCTCCCCCCTATGCCTGCTGCCCAGCTCAACTGCTTCTTGAGTGAGTGGTCTTAAGCTTCTTTAGTTCACCTCTCCATCAAAAATACAATGTAAAAGCAAACAGAGTTGGTTAAAACCTCAAAGGCCCATGGTGTTCTGCTTTCTTGGGCACTGGGTTTATGACTTCCCCAAACTCTAGTTTCTGGTCTTGCAGTAAGAATGAACTCTAGCTAGGCATTCCTGGCTAGGGACGAACTTTACAAATAACATCTGCTCTTAGCTAAGGTCTTCAATACCTGTATCTTGCTCTTCTTTCTCCTCATCCTCCATCTCTGTTGATTTAATGGTATAGATCCAGAAAAAAAAATCTGAATTTACTGTTAGGAACAGTATAGGGAAGTATAGTATCAATGCTTTGGCCTAGGAATTATAACACAGGAAACATGTATTTTCACTAATATCAGTGCTTTAAGATCTAGTGCACTTCTTAAGGTGTTTCTCAGCCATCTCTAATTCCTCATTTGTGAAGTCTCTGTTCAGCTCTTTGCTCCATCTACCGAGTGGGTCAGTTGTTTTCTTTTTTCTTTGTTTTTTTAAGTAGTTTATATATTCTGGAAATCAATGCTTTGTCAGATGTATCTGCACTGAAGGTTTCCTCCCACTCTGTGGGATTTCTCTTCAATTCCTTGATTGTTTCTTTTGATGTACAGAAGCTTTTGAGTTTAATGAGTTCCCATTTGTCAATTGTTGACCTTAATTCTTGCACAGCTGCTGTCTGATTTAGGAAGTCTTTTCCTATGCCTATGTCTTGTAGTCTGCTGCCAACTTTTTCTTCTATTGCCTTCAGAGTTTGGGGTTTCACGTTGAGGTCTTTGATCCATCTGGAGTTGACTTTTGTACAGGGCGAGAGGTAGGGGTTTAATTTCATTCTTCTAACAAGTGATGATCCAGTTTTTCCAACACCACTTGCTGAAGATGCTGTCTTTTCTCCATTGTGTCTTCTTGGCCCCCTTGTCAAATATAAGATGGCTGAAATTGCATGTGCTCAGATTTGGATCTTTGGTTTTATTCCATTGGTCAACAGGTCTGTTTTTGTGCCAGTACCAAGCTGTTTTTATGACTATAGCCCTGTAGTATAGTTTGAAGTCTGGTATAGAGATCCCCCCTGTGCAGCTCCTTTTGCTCAGGGTTGTTTTGGCTATTCGAGGTCTTTTGTTTTTCCAAATTAATTTAAGGACTTTTGTTTCCAAGCCTGTGAAGAAACTCTTGGGGATTACTAATCATTAAGGAAATGCAAATCAAAACCACTTTAAGATATCATCTTACTCCAATAAGACTGGCTAGGATCAAGAAAACAAATGATACCAAGTACTAGAGAGGTTGTTGGGAAAGGGGAACACTCATCCACTGCTGGTGGGAATGTAAACTCATACAACCACTATGGAAAGCAGTGTGGAGAACCCTTGGAAGACTTGGAATGAACTTGCCACCCGACCCAGCCATACCACTCCTGGGAATGTACCCTCAAGACTCACCCCACTGCAGAGATACATGCACTGCCATGTTTATTTCAGCTCTCTTCCCAATAGCGAGGAGCTGGAACCAACCCAAATGCCCCTCAACTGATGAGTGGATAGAGAAAATGTGGTATATCTACACAATGGAGTTCTATGCAGCAGTAAAGAAAGATAACATCATGAGCTTTGCAGGAAAATGGCTGGAGCTAGAGGACATCATGCTGAGTGAAGTAACACAGTCCCAGAAAAACAAACTACGAATGGTATCCCTCATCTGTGGATGCTAGTGCCAATTATCTAGTTGTAAGTATTTCTTGTGTATTGCCCCTTGAGCTTTTGTCCAAAGCAGTTGGGAGTGATGCATATTGGAAACAACAACAACAACAACATCAACAACAACAACCACAGAAAGCACTGCATGGAAGAACTGACTGAAACAGTGGCCTTCTGCTCAAAACAGTCAACTTCCTCATGGAGAATATTGAGAAAGACTGAGAAAGAGATGAAAAGCATGTTTGGCAGAATACATGAGCTCTGGTGGGGTGGGGGAATGGGGGGGGACAGGGGTCTAGATTTGTTAAAAAAATAAAAATAAATTTATGTGAAAAAAAGATCTAGTGCTATATTGCATGTATAATAATGGTCACAGTTCCAATGCTAAGTCCACTTAAAAGACAATAAAAGACGGGCATGGTGGCTCACACCTTTAATCCTAGCACTTGAGAAGCAGAGGCAGGTGGATCTCTGTGAGTTCAAGGTTGGCCTGGTCTACATAGTGAGCTCTTGGCCAGCAGGGACTAACGGGAGGGGAAAAAAAAGACAATAAAACAGGTAACCTCTCTACATTCTCTTTCTCATTAGATATTATGCTGAGGAATAAATGAACTCACTGTCAGAGAGTCGACAGTGTTTATTCCTCCAAATACTGGTTTTCAGCCCCATTTCTGCAGAGGTCTACAAGAACTGCCACTTTGCATTGGTGCCTGAAGTCACCACTTAGTACTGTTTCAGATGGCTGCCCTGCTCTGCATGACCACTATTTGAGAAAACTCCCTTAGTTTTGCTCCAGGCAGAATTCTTTCTAAGATGCTAACTTAACAATCCAACCTGACAATTTTCAGGACAGAAATTGGTAACGGGCAGAAAGGAACCCAGTCACTGAGTCTACCATATCCAACACAAGGGTTTGCAGCCTAATTCTGTGGGCTAACTATGTAAATGGAGGAAAGTTGTTCTTCTCTTCAGCCTAACTTTCTCTTTGAATTAAGAATGAGGTGGTGCTAATATCAAACAGGATGGCTTCTACTGAAATCATGGCTAGTACACGGGCCTTCAGTAGGCAGCTGTCATTTATAAGAGAGAAATGAGGCCTGTCACCGACTGCTGTTGCCGGCAGCTGAAACCGGCCAGCCCTCCTGGGGTCGTGGGTATTTTCTGTGGGGTTCCCTTTGGCAGGAAAACACGAGGAAGCTGATGGCTTGTAGAAATGAGAGACAGAGAAAAGTTTCCCAAATCCACAGCAACTTTATTGAACAGGGGCAGTGCTTATATAGCAGTCTTAGGAGAAGGCAGAACAAAGGATTTGGTGGAGCTTTACAATTACATATGTTACTAATAGGTCAAAACTCATACATTAACCAGAACTCATTATCTATTTCATGATTGACGAGATACGGGGCACGCAGAGCAGGAAACCAAAACATTACAAAGTTTAGTCAGAAAATGAATTTTCTTTGAAGTAAAAATGTAGAAATCTTAAGATAACCTTTACCAAGGAAATAACATTTAAGAAAAAAGGAGCATCAATAGTTTTTAACATCATCAATTAGTTTTTACTTGTTAGTTCTTAATTACAAGTCATAATTGAAAAGTTACAGGACACGGAGTAGTAATTGCTATGTCACAGTAGAGGTTTCTTGGCAGTAGATATTGGCCTTATATCTCTATCCTAAATCTAGAGTAAATATATCTTAATATCCTAAGGTTAATAGTTTCTTTTAAGTTTTTATTAAAGACCTTATTCCTATAGCATCCTAAAACTTCTTATTAGTTTTTTCTAACTCTGTCTGCTAATCTAAAGTTTCAATCTTTACCGAGAACTAAGAGCCGTTCCACTGCTTGCTCCAACTAACAGTTTTGTTTTTGTAAGACAATAGGCTGGTGTAAAGTAATTTATCTTTTGCCTAACTTTGCTGGGAGTGTCAGGACTCAGGCATTCAGTGGCTGCATAGAACTAGGAAAACTGTTTAACCTGTTCCTTTACTTAAATAGGGAAATGGGGTTGAAGAGTCTTTTTATTTTAATTGTTAAGTAGGAGTTTTTACTTTATTTTAAGTGGAATGATATATTTTGTTTTTATTACACATATCACTGGAACTTGTTTTTCTTTAGAGACAGTCATAGAACCATTACCACTATATAATTGTTCTGTTTTCCAATTTGTCACAGGTCTTTGCATTGTAATGTATATTGTGAGAGAGGTCTATTTTTAAGTTTATTTCTGACTCAAGACTTACAGACCATTCTTGCTGCCAGGAAAAAGCCCTGTGCCCAAGAGAGGCATTTTAATTGCCAGTTACTGGCACATTCAAACAGTTTGTTTTGTATCTATAAGCTGGCCCTAAGAAAAGATCTTTATTGTGCTCAGTGTTATGCTAAGTCCAACACCAGAAAAAACGTAATATCCTAGGAAAGCATCTCAATCTCGGGGTGATCTTAGCCGGGTATTCTACCAGTGACCTCCAGGGGGTCCAGCCCTGCAGGACACATCTCCCACGCCTGTTTTGAATATGATTTCTCATATTACTTTACACAAGCGACACTGGAGTGGGTGTGGCAGACGCGCAGGTGGATGCCGCAGAGGCCGAAGAATCTGAGGTCACAAGAATGATCTTAAGAGCCAGGAGGCCTGAGGACAGTCTCTGCTGGAGAGAGCTTTCTCCAAGTTTGCTGGATCCTGGAGTTCTCCCTCCTCTGCCAGAACTTCCGTTCTTCAATATACAGGTGCTGACTCCAATTTGTCTGTCCACAGCCAGAGCCCTGTGCCAATTAGCTCACGGAACTTCAGGTGACAAGATATGGAAGTGATGAGAACTCTATACTGGGTTTTCTGTACTGCTATGGAGACTGAGCTGAGGAATCAACCAGACATCTCTCCACTGTGAATCAACAGACTGGAACATTCCTCAGGATGCTTGAAGGGCCCTCCAAGTCTGTTTTTCTACCACCAGCAGCAGCTCCTTTAGGAATAGCCTGACCTGCTAGCAACCTGCAACCCTGGGCTGGGTGGATTTGCTACAATCTGATACCAGAGCCCCTGGGCTTCTACAGTGGAGCTCAATCAACATTGCAGCTGTCCAGTGAGATGAAATTGGCCACGGGCATAAAAAGATAATCTGGTGACTTCACTGCCAGTCAGAACGTTTTTCAGTGTAATGATCCTCAATTTGAACACTCTGCCTTGGACGTTAGGATTCTTCTAATTCCCTATGGGGATCTCAAACTGCTCTAGTTCCCATTGGCATGGCTTTCCTGTGTTCTTTGTAAAGGTTTCATGTACATCCAGCTCCCATTATGAAGTAACTGTCTCTCCAGACATTGAGATATGTGAGGGCATTCCTTAGGATTCAAAGGCCACAGCCGGGATCCAGGAAAGCGTTTCCAATCCAAGGTGTTGAAATCAGCCTTGCCTACCTGGCCATGGCCCCGGGAGGGAGCAGGGGGAACATGAAGGGGCTGAGCTCCTGTTTCTGCAGAAGAAAGGTGACTACAGCTGGAAGTCGAAACTCAGTCATTGAAGAGAATTCTGGGAGCATCTTTAAAGGAACACCAGCTTTCTCCATTTTACACAATAGCAGAATAAACGTTTTCAAAACAGCAATATAGAAATGTACTGATACCAGGAGCCCAAGCACACAACAGTGTAGAAAGCCTTTCTGTAACACTTGGTAGAATCTGCAGGGAAATATTTTATTGATGAGGAAGATGATAGCCTGAATAAAAATACTCAACCATTGAAAAATGATTCTGACAAACAATTGAATGCAAATGACAGGAATTCATTGTCCGGTATGGTAAGAGTTAGAAGAGGAACAGGAAAGTTCCCTGATACAAATACATATACCTTCCCCAAACTCTGCAAGAGGAACACATTCCCTTAAAGCCCCAAAAAATTTCTTTTGAAGTATGCACATATTTTTCCATCACTGACAATCCAGTAAGGTCTTTTTTTCTATTTGGGGGAGGGGCCTTCTAGAGGTCTAGGCAAGGCTTTCTATAGTTCCGTGAGTAGCCACTGGCTGAGCATGCTCAGGTAAGCAAGGCCCAAAGCAAAGGAGTACAAAGCTACTCCTGCTTCCTGACTCTTCCAAGCTCCAGTTCTCTCTTCAATCAAGTATGAAGGTCCAGAGACCTCCTGCATCCTGGTGGAGAGGCTCCGCTCAGTGTAAGAAGGACCAAGATGTATTTGTTTATATGAACTTGGAAACATTCTGTTCATTTACTAAAGAAAATAAAATTCATTTCTTTCCAGGCTGTTCTCAATTACTGCTGTTAATAACCCGAGTGCTGTTATTTTTACTCACCAAGCATCAAGTGGCAAGTGTTGGGCTGCACACATAATTCCATGGTCCATACAGCTATCTTGAGAGGAAGGTAGCACACTCACATTATGTAAAGAACAATGATGCCCAATGGACATGATCATTCACACCTTTAATCCCAGCACATAAGAGGCAGAAGCAGGCAGATCTCTATGAGTTCAAGGCCAGCCTGGTAAATATAGTGAGTTCTAGGCCAACTGGGGCTACAGGGAGACTCTGTCTCAAAAAAACCAAAAGAAGGAGAAGAAGAAGAAGAAGAAGAAGAAGAAGAAGAAGAAGAAGAAGGAGAAGGAGAAGAAGGAGAAGGAGGAGGAGGAGGAGGAGGAGGAGGAGGAGGAGGAGGAGGGAACTCAGACAGTTTAAGGGCTTTTCACTGAAACCCTCACCCTCCACATATACTGTTCCCACTGCATTAAATCATTTTAACTTATTCTAATATTTTGTGTGTATTTTCAACGGAGTATTTATTATCAGTGCTGCTAAGAAGATTTGCACCTTCCAAAGCTTTCTGCAACATGCAAGCTTTCTGAATGTATTAAAGAGTTTGGGTTCGGGTTTTCTTGTCTGTGTGCTTACTGTTGGGGCCTGGTCCTTTAGCTCCAAGCTCCCTGTTTCTTAGCCTTGTAAACTAAGCCCCTTGCTTCCTGAAAGGAAACAGAAGAGAACACAAAACAAAAAGGATTCTTTAACCTCCCTTTCAGTGTGGTCTTGAAACCGCCTCCCCTTACAACCCCATTTCATCCCTGAGGTTAGTAGCGAAATAGACATTATCATAATTCCTGTCTGTTTATTTCACACTTTTATATGAAATTTCCATATCAAAAGGGATTTCATTGGCCCCTGGCTCTTGCCTGTGAAGAGGACCCCGGGTTGTCTTTATCCTTATTTTTAATACTTTTATTGATGAATTGTGTATTTCATTCATTATCTTTCAGTACAATTTAGACACATTCCCCTCTCCCAGTCCCCCACCCCACCCCTGTTCATGCCTTCTGCCATACATGGCTTGCATCTTTCTCTCAGTCTTTCCAAAGTTTTTCCCTGCAAAGACTTGTTGTTTGGGGCAGAGTTTAACTGTATCATTCAGTTCTTTAACCCTCACCTTTGTATTGCTCCAACAAATGCCTATATTTGCTTAGTTTTTCCCTCACCTTTGTATTGCTCCAACAAATGCCTATATTTGCTTAGTATTTGTTATGGTTAATCCTGGGTGTCAACTTGACTGGATTAGGGATGAACAAATATGAGAAAGAGATCTTCAGGTTGGACTATCTCAAGCCAGATGGCTCACCCCAAATGTGGGCGTTACCTTCTGCCAGCAGCCAGTCTGAAAGGCCGTGGCAGAGGGAGCTGGTCCCTTTTTCCTGCAGCTTGCCTTCTCTCTCACTGGTGAGTTTATCTTGCTGCTGTGATCAACTCTTTGGATCCCAGCATGGACTAAGACAGGCAGATATCCTGGAATCCAGTGGGCCTTCAGCACTGGGTTGGGATTACTGAGACATCCAGCCTCTTGGACTGAGCAACTGCCTGGGTTCTCAGCCTCTCCCATGTGGCAGGGTTATTGTTGGACTCCTTGGACTCTATCCTGTGAGCAAATCAATAAATCTGTATAGATAGATATAGAGATAGAGATAGAGATAGAGATAGAGATAGAGATGATAGAGAGATAGAGATAGAGATTTGTTCTATTGATTTTTTCTTTTTTTCTTTTTTTGTTATATATATATATATATTGTACAATATTATGTTACTAATCATATCTAGACCCGTGTCCCCCACCCTACCCCCCACCAAACCAGAGCTCATGCATTCTGCCAAACATGCTTTTCATCTCTTTCTCAGTCTTTCTCAAAATTCTCCATGTGGAAGCTGACTGTTTTGAGCAGAAGTTCACCGTTTCAATCAGTTCTTTGATGCAGTCCTTTTTGTTGTTGTTGTTTCCAATATGCATCACTCCCAACTATTTGGACAAAGGCTCAAGGGGCCATGCACAAGAAATACTTACAACTATGTAATTGGCACTAGCATCCACAGATGAGGGATACCATTCGTCATTTGTTTTTCTGGGACTGTGTTACTTCACTTAACATAATATCTTCTAGTTCCATCCATTTACCTGTGAAACTCATGATGTCATCTTTCTTTACCACTGCATAGAACTCCATTGTGTAGATGTACCACATTTTCTCTATCCACTCATCAGTTGAGGGGTACTTGGGTTGGTTCCAGCTCCTTGCTATTGTGAAGAAAGCTGCAATAAACATGGCTGTGCATGTATCTCTGCGGTAAGATGAGTCTTGTGGGTACACACCCAGGAGAGGTTGGGTCAGGTGGTAAGTTCATTCCAAGTCTTCCAAGGGTTCTCCACACTGCTTTCCATAGTGGCTGTATGAGTTTACATTCCCACCAGCAGTGGATGAGTGTTCCTCTTTCCCCAAAACCTCTCAGCACTTGGTGTCATTTGTTTTCTTGATCCTAGCCAGTCTTATTGGAGTAAGATGATATCTTAGAGTGGTTTTGATTTGCATTTCCTTAATGATTAATGATGTTGAGCACTTCTTTTTTTTATTGATGCTTTGTGTATTTCATACATCATTTTCCAATTCAGTTCAGGCATATATCCCCTTCCCTTCTCCCCACCCCACCCGTACCCATCCCAGATCATGCATTCTGCCGTAAGTTTTCTGCATCTTTCTCTGCTTTTTTGTTTTGTTTTCATTTTTTTTAACAATAAGTGATAATTTGTGAGTACAAGCATCCTTCATGTAAAACCAATTTGCAAGCAGTTGTGCCCAAACCCACAAAGCTCATGGGTCCCACCATCCAGCAGGGGGGGGCTTGTATGTTCAATCAAGTTGATCAAATGAGTGTCCAGTCTATATTGTTGTAGTTTCACCATTAACCCCAATCACAAGATGTTTCTCAGCCATCTCTAATTCCTCACTGGTGAAGTCTCTGTTCAGCTCTTTGCTACATTTATTGAGTGATTCATTTGTTTTCTTTCTTCTTTGTTTTTTGAGTAGTTTATATATTCTGGAAATCACTGCTTTGTCAGATGTTTCTGCGGTGAAGGTTTCCTCCCACTCTGGGATTTCTCTTCACTTCCTTGATTGTTCCTTTTGATGTACAGAAGCTTTTGAGTTTAATGAGGTCAAATTTGTCAATTGTCTACCTTAATTCTTATGCAGCTGCTGTCTCATTTAGGAAGTCTTTTCCTACGCCTATGTCTTGTAGTCTGCTGCCAACTTTTTCTTCTATCACATTCAGAATTTGGGGTTTCACGTTGAGGTCTTTAATCCATCTGGAGTTGACTTTTGTATGGGGCAAGAAGCAGGGGTTTAATTTCATTCTTCTACAAGTGGTGATCTGGTTTTGCCAACACCACTTGCTGAAGATGCTGTATTTTCTCCATTGTGTCTTCTTGGCCCCCTTGTCAAATATGAGGTGACTGAAACTGTATGTGCTCAAGTTTGGATCTTCAGTTTTGTTCCATTGGTCAACAGGTCTATTTTTGTGCCAAGTACCAAGCTGTTTTTATGACTATAGCCCTGTAGTATAGTTTGAAGGATTCCATTTCTTTTTTAAATATTCTTTTTCTTTTTTATGTATTATTTTTTATGTGTATGAGTGTACTGTCTGCATGTAGGTTGGTGCACCTGTGTCGTGCAATGCCTCGGAGGTCAGAAAAAGGCGTCGGATTCCCTTGGAACTGGAGTTAAAGACAGTTCTTAGCCTCCATGTGGGTGCTGGGAATCGAACCCAGGTCCTCTGCAAGAGTGATTCTGTTTTTTTAGAGAGCCCTGACTAATACAGTATTACAAGATGCACTTTGGACATTTGAGAAAAATGATTCTGTTGCATCTGGAGCCACATAGCCTCGCTAAACGTTTGCTGCCTGGGCATCTCTGCACTTCTCTGCAGACAGAGCCAGTATTAGATTAATGAGGCCATCTCTGCCTCCCTTGTTCTGTGCTGATAGCAATATAAACTAGCAAAGTAAAAAGAAGTCAAGTTCCTGCCTTGGTTAACTGTTGACCTGCAACAGAAACTCTGGTGATGTGACTGTCAGAAGGTAACATTAGTGTTCGTGGTTGAGAGGCACTGTGTTGGGCACCCTGTGTGAACTTTCCCATTTTCTCTGTCTTACTCTGAACTTCTGTGATTATCAAAGCTGGAATGCTGCCTTTCTGAAGCCAACTTATCTTGGGTAGTCCTTGACTCCCTTAATAGCAACCGTTGTCTTCCTCTATTGATGTAACATCCATCCTTGTGACTATCTGGAAGATCCTTCTGGGATGAACTAATAGTCCACTAGCTTATACCAAGCCCTCAGATAGCACCTGAGGCCTGTAGCAAAGGCCTCTCACGTGCTTGCACCCTACCTACTTTGTGTTTCAACCAATAGTTTAAAAGGATCTTGATTTAGCACTTTCTTTTGTTCTGTTACTATAAAAACTTGGTGAAACTGTTACTGTGTTGCAACACTGAGGAACTTGACTCCCAGTTCCTGGGCCATGGTCATTCACATGGGCTCCAAAGAATCTCTTATTCTCTTCGAAGTGAAAACCATTTCTTTACACTATCATTAACCTGGGAGGAAAAATGATCTTTTTTTAAAATTTTCAACAAGCATAGAAAAGTTAAAGGACATATTCATATCACCTCAACCAGAGAATCCATAGAATCTAGCTCTTTAGCCCAAGCTCTGACTCCTAGAACTTACTCAAATTCTACTGAAATAATTCTAAGCAGGATTAATGGCAAGTTTGTCAGGAGATGATAAGAGGATTCTACATTAAACAAGGAATCATTTTCCTAAGCCAACTGACTAACTGACTTCGTTCAGTTTGTTGACCCTTCAAAAAATCATTAAGTCTACCTAGTATATTAGTTCATTTTTCATTGCTATAGTAAAATGCCTGAGGCAGGCTCACTTCACAAAGACAAAGGTTTATTGTTTTCCAGTTCTGGGGGTCCCAAGGCAGGCTAGCAGCAGCTTCACTTGGATCAGATCCCTTTTGGTTATACTGCATCATAGAGGGAGCACATGTTGTGTCTTAGAACAGATGCCAGGGTTCCTCAGCATCCTCTGAGGGTATGCCACTAAAGACCTCACTTAAGGATCCGTCTCTTAAGGACCCATCTCTCAATGACTGGAAAAGGGAAAGACAGAGAGGGACATTTTTATATGCTGTATTACAAAGTTGCACTGTATTCCATATAGTAAAAAATGCAATCACACCTATATGCTATTTTTGCCTAACAAATGTACAATTAGTCATTGGCTTGTTCTGAGTTAACCCCACTCCAAACCAAGATGTCCCTGGAAGTGTTTAAGGCTGATGCCAGCAGAAACTAACTTGACCCAGTGTTCCAAGAAGTGCCTGAGCCCAGATATCCATAGAAGCAGGCAAGGGACAATAAGGAGAGAGGCACAGGTGTCATAAGCTCAGAAGTATGACTTCACCTTCTGGAAGGGCAGGACTAAGCTTTGGATGACTGCCTTTGAGTGTTCTTCAAGAGATCAGGGATGAGGGAAAATCAGAAAGAAGGCTCAGGCATCATGGCCATCTAAGCAGGAAAAATCCAAATGCTTTTGGTAGCCTCCACTGCCAGCAAAAGTGAGTTTTAAGGAGAGCAGTAAGTGGTAGCAGACACTGTGGTATTCCAGAGAGGCCTCTGGAAGGAAGCTGATCAAAACCCAAATGAACTAGATCCAGAAAAGTGGCAGAGGCAAAGTGATTAGTATGTTTTGGGGGGACTTTGTAACAAGACCATTGCCTTCAGCTACAGAAATTCATTTCACAGTTCAGGAGGCTCCAGTCCAATGTCAAGGTGTTGGCAAGCCTGGCTTCTGCAGAGCTTTTCCCCAGCCTGGAGGTGGCTGGTGGTATTCTCACTGTCCACACAGTCTTATCTGTGCCTGTGACCTCTTTATACAGATTTTCTCCTTTTGTATCCCCTCACTTCACCCCATGTCGGACTGGGTTAGGGCAGGCCTGCTGATGCACTGGTCCTTAATTACCTTTTAACGACCCTATTTTTAAACAGGGGAATTCTATAGTTCACACAGAATGTGTGCCATTTTATCCAGTCTGTAACACAACACATATTGCCAACTCTTTTGAGGGAAATTGAAATATTGGAGCTAGAAACTTAGGGTAGAATTGAGTTCAGTCAGAAAGTTTGGTTTTGTTTCTTAGTGGCGGAAATGGTCTTATCATGCTATTTGCTGTTATGGATCTGGAATCAGGAAGTAGGGAAAATACTTTCATAAGATAGGAAGTTCAAATAGCACATCAGTATATCATATGTAGGAATATATACATGATTTGTGAATGTATTCCTTTAATGTTTTCCTGTATAAGTTAATCATTTAAAACTGTCCTCAAAATACTTTAAACTTTAGAAACTGTCCTCAGGATATCTTCTTCAAATAACTTTAATGGACATTTAGGAATAGAGTTCTGGACTCACAAAAATATGGAAAACTGTTTATTCATTAACGACTGTAACTTCAGTAAGCAATTGTGGCTTTTTTTTTTCCAGAGGGGAGCTAGATTCCATAGCACCTAGCAACATCTGTAATGAAGTTTGGCATTTTGTAGCACATTGATTACTTCTGCCATTCCTTATATGCTGTTGAGAAAATGATTATCTGTATTATTAATAATAGCCAATGCAAGCTTACTTCCTGGTGTGAGTAAAGCTGCAGATCTCAACCCCAATGGAAAACCAATTTAGTCAGTCATTATTATTGCAGTAGCTACGCTCTTTCAAACATCGAGGATGCACTGAATGAAAACAGTGGCAGGGGCTGGAGAACAGCAGCAGTCAGAGCACTGTGGTAAGTGCTTCACATGAGCTCTTTCGGTTAATTGCTCCACTGCTTTCAAAGAGGTTCTTTTGTCACATTTAAATCCAGATGCTTGGCCTTAAGACCATCATTCTGTTTTGTCACCTGACCAGGGTCCCTTTGCTCTACCATATGAGAATCATGGGTACTAAGCAGCTCTTCCACTCGTGGATGGTCAATTTTTGTAACTTCTGGCCTCTGGCAGCAAGAGCTACAAGACCTGTGGCTGGGAGCCACAGCAGGTGGCACCTTCTGGTGTTGGGGCTCTCCTGCAGGGTCCGGTGCTGGGACCCTACTGTGGAGAAAGGTGTTGCAGCTCTCATGTAGACCTAGGAGGCTGGGCTTCCCTTTCTCTGATGGTACTTTCTGTTACAGCTTTGGACCTAGAGTATCAGAATCCTCCAACCCTTGCAGTAGCTAGTATACAGTGTCAGGGCCTAAGTATCAGAAATCTCCAGCCCCTGACTTCTTCCAGCCCTAGGGTGTTCGAGACCCCCAAATCTTCACACACCCTTACTGCAAGCACTGACAGTCCCTGGAGCCAGGTTTTCTGTTGTCTGGCTGTTTACTGCCTCTCTGTCTTTGGGTCTTAGCCCCCGCCTTTTCTTTCCTTCCCCAGCACGTTGCTCTTCACTCATTCTTGTTCCTCATTCTTTCTGCCCTGGCTGTCCTCTGAGCTACCAGGTCCCCGTCCCTATTGCTGTGGTCACTGGGGTGAAAGCGGCCACTGCTTTTTTTAAAACCACTGCCCTTTTCTAAGCCTAGGGAACAATCTGTGGAAGAGGGGGCATGGTAGAATGTAAGGGCTACGATTGGGGTGAATGGTGAAACTACAGCAATATAGTCTGGACACTCATTTGATCAACTTGATTGAACATACAAGCCCTCCCACCCCCCCACACACCCCCCGCTGGATGGTGGGACCCATGGGCTGTGTGGTTTTGGGCACAACTGCCTGCAAATTGGTTTTACATGAAGGATTCTTGTATGCATAAATTATCACTTATTGCTAAAAAATGGGAAAAAAAACTGAGAGAAAGATGCAGGACAGTTATGGTAGAATGCATGATCTGGGATGGGGTGGGGTGGGGTGGGGGGACGTGCCCGTGGCAATTATGCGCTTCCCTGACGTTTTCCACTGATTTATGAATACACAAAGCATCAATAAAAAAAATGAAAAAACAAAACACTGCTGCCTCTGTCGCTGTCCTCTCTCCTAGGCTGTTGCTGTGGCAGTCTCCTCCACAGCCTCCTGAATCCATGTTATAGGTCCACTCACTCCCTTAATGATGAAAATCAAAGGTGGCCACAAAATCACCATTCAGGAAAAACCTTTTATTGGCCCTGATGTTGCAGTGCCAGGGTGGGCGGAATGGAAAGTATTTCCCTGCTGGTTCATAAGATGGACGAACAGGAGCTAGAGAGATGGCTGAGAGCTTAAAACACTCACTGGCTACACAAGCATGGGAAGGGGAATTCGGATCCCAGGACCCACATAACAATTCGGGTGTCTGCATATGCTGGGTAGCCCCAGCGTGGGGCAGAGGCATGCTAGAGACAGCAGAATTGTAGGGGCTTGCTTGCTTTCTACCTAGCCAAAAATAAAAGTAAAATTAAATGCAAGTTCCAGGTTTATGAATAGATCCTCCCTCAGAAAAAGTAGACAGAGAATGGTAGAGGGTGACACACAACAGCTTCCTCTAAGGCTCCACATGTGTGCACATACATATCCTACACATGTGCACAAATACCACACACATGTTAGTATAGACACATGTACACACACAGGCACACATGCACACACACAGACACACACACACACACACACATTTATTTACTAAAGACATTTTTAAGCGAGCTGTGTGTCCAGCGCATATAGACAGAAACGGGGAGTTTTTTTTGTGCTAATCACAGCAGTTCTTCATACAAATGATGGGTTATGTCCAAAATAGTGATAGCATGGGAATCTAACCCAGATTCTCTGGAAGAACAACAAGTGCTCTTATCCCCTGAGCCATCTCTCTAGCCCATGGCTGGAATTCTTACAGGGTCATCTAGATGTTATTGGGGAAAATTCACTAGCACAAGTCCAGGACAAGCTATTCAAACCATTTCTATCTGGCTGTTTCTTTTTTTTTTTTTTTTTTTTTTTTTTTTTTTTTTTTTTTTTTGGTCTTTTTTTTTTTTTGAGACAGGGTCTCCCTGTAGTCCCAGATGGCCTGGAGCTCACTATGTAGACCAGGCAGGCCTTGAACTCACAGAGATCCGCCTGCCTCTGCCTCCCGAGTGCTGGGATTAAAGGCATGCACCACCACGCCCGGCTCCATCTGGCTGTTTCTTCCAGAGCTTTGGCAACAGGTATCCATATTTGCCATGTAGCTTCCTCAAGACATCCATGGAATGTTTAAAGCCACCAATGTTAGCACGAAGGTAGCCTGTTGTTGCCTTTCACTCAAAGCAACCAGAACGTAAGGAAAAGGTAACAATTGTCAGTTTTAGGGAGTCACATTACCTTGAACCCCCAAATTTTAACTGACTTATGGGAAAAATACCACAGAGAGTACTTAGAAAAAGGACTCATCATTAATAATGATTTTTGATGAAATTTAGCAATACATTAACAATGCCTAACACCTGTTCAGTGCCCCACAGAGAAGTGAGTCCTTTTAATCCATTTCTGTGTCTAAGTCTTTCATCTATAAATGGTATCTCCAAGTCTTATTCCTTCCAACCATATTTTGGCATACAAACCTTCTTACTAGTATCATAAGCTTCAGGAAGTCCATATAACCCTGAACATGCTTAATAAGGTGACTTTATTTGCCACTTCTGTTATACATAAACAGCCTTAATGGGAAGGCCTTATCCTACCACTGATGAAGATTCTGTTGCTCTGAATGGCAAAGCCTGAAAACAGCCATCAAACCACTGAGTACATCTTCCTGCTTTGTTTCTTTCCTTTGGTGGAGAAGACCAGAATCTGCTACCCCAAATATGACTGGGAAATGAGATTACACCACCCAAATATGATCACAGGAGACCAGAATATACCACCCCAAATATCACTGTAAACCAGAATACACTGCCCCAAATATCACTATAGACTAGAATATACCAGCCCAAATATCACTGTAGGAAATAAGAATACACTGCCCCAAATATGACTGTAAGAGACCAGAATACACTACCCCAAATGCCTCTTTTGTAGAAAGGTTATTTTGAGATATACCAGATATATATAAAAAAAACCCTCCAAAACAGAGAAGTTACCCTTTTTATAAAATAAATTTACATTTATATCAGAAACTTCTGTTTGTAAGGGTGTCTCTGTACATTTAGTAAATCAAAGTTCATCTCATCAATGGAGAAGATGCTGGCCTACATCTCATCATAAACCTTGCCATCTTTACCATGCCTTCCTTGTCACCTCCCTGTGCTGTCCTCTCTCACTGTCTTCTTTTCTGGATGTAGATGAAAATAGAATGTAAAACTGAATTCCAAGCCAGTACATTCTGATCTACTTTGGGCCACTTATTTCTGTGATTATCTCCTCTGTATCCATGAACCACACATGTTAGTAAATTTGTTTATTTAATTCTTGATCACCATTCAAGCACTTATGAGTAAATAATTTTCCTTTCTCATCCCACTTACCATGCTAATAATCTGTTATCATTAGCACAATAGTTGTCAGTTTCTTCTTTTTCCCACATGAAGTCCCCTGTATGTATGGAAACAAAATTTTGAAAAATATTCATCGCTAATTTTGAATGTGTGGACTTCTATTGTGAAATAAGGCTCTGCCTATTTTTAAACTACAAGTCCCAATGGGACATGATAGCACACATGTGATAGCAGCACCAGCACTTTCGAGGCAGAAGGAACAGAGGCCTCTCTGCTCTACTTATGAACTTTTGTTTCAAAAATTAAAACCATCTTTGAAGCAAGTCATATGAATATTTAGAATTTAATTCATTAAATTTATTGATTTTAATTATTTTAATATATCACTTTAATCAGACATTCTATATCTATAAAACTTCTCACCTTGAATGAGACCACAAATTTCCTGGATGAACCTGAATATTTCATGTTTCAAAGTCCTTGCCTCTCCTCTTTTTAAACTTCTCACTTCAGTTGTACTTGAAAACCTCTACAGAGTAAAAGAACCCATCTTCCAGCCTGTGAATGTTTGACAATTTGTGTATGTGTAAAATCTTCTACTATGGACAGACTCACAAGAGACAGGGTACACAACATTGAGTACATGAGTCCTTGCAAAATATGTCAAGAAAAAGCCAGACACTTGAACCTTTGATAGCATTTTGAAAAAGAATCAAAGGGACTAAAGACTGTCAGGACCCGGGGCTTCTGTAGATACAAGACAACACCATCTAGGGAAGGGTGAGTGGAAGATGCACACAACTAAGTAAAGTTTTATCTCAGGGAAGTCTGGCATTCCTGTAGCATTTCTCTGGAAAAAAGCAATAGTCAGGGACAATTTTCTCTGAATTATTCTTCTCTACTTGATGACAATATAGGCAAGGGATTCGTGTTGAGAATTTTTCTTCTGCAGGAACTTTCCTTAATCAGATAATAATAGTGTCCTTGCTTTTCAGGAGAGGAAGAGGGATGAGAGGCAAGGGAGCAGGAGAAGGCCAGAGCAAACTTTCTTCTTTTGTTGAAAGTATCCAGGATGCAAATGATCACAGTTTAGAACCCAAACACCCCAAATAACTAGGAGGAGTAAGCTATCTATTGCTGGACCTCAGATGTGATGGTTCAAAGTAGATTCTTGCCTTCCTGTCCCACACACATCCTTATTTCCATAAGTGATTCATCAAGTTCATTTGTTTGTTTGTTTGTTTGTTTGTTTGTTGAGACAGGGTCTCCCTATATCCCCAGCTGTCCTGGAACTCACTCTGTAAACCAGGGTGGCTTTGAACTCACAGAGATCTGCCAGCCTCTGCCTCCTGAGTGCTGGGATTAAAGGCATGCACCACCACACCCTGCAAGCTAGTGTTTCCCATATTTCCTTAAAGGAGATAGTCTTAAAGAAATTCTCTAACCTGCCTTGTCTGTAGCTCATAAGACTCACACTTCAGAAGGAAGCTTAATCTTTGCACAAATGGAGAAAAGCTATCCAGAGAGCTAAAGAGTCTGAGACTTGAGGCTGGAGAGATGGCTCAGCGGTTAAGACTGCTCTTACAGAGGACCCACCCACATTCCATTCCCAGCACCCACATGGCATGGTGACAGCTAAGAATTGTCTTTAAGCTGGGCGTGGTGGCAAATGCCTTTAATCCTCGAACTTGGGAGGCAGAGGCATGTGGATCTCTGTGAGTTCAAAGCCAGCCTGGTCTACAAAGTGAGTTTCAGGCCAGCTGGGGCTATAGGGAGACCCTGTCTCAAAAAAAAAAATGTAATAAAAATCCCTCCCAACTAAAAAAGGCCTGGACCCAGATGGATTCACAGCAGAATTCTATAAAACATTTAAAGAGGTCCTACAACCATATCAATCTGTTCAGAATGATACAAATAGAAGGAATTTTCCCAAATTCCTTCTATGAAGCCACCATCACCCTAAAACCAAAACTAGGCAAAGATACAACCAAAAAAGAAAGCTATAGACCCATTTCATTAATGAACATAGATGCAAAAGTTCTCAACAAAATGCTTGCAAACCACATACAGACCCACATCAAAAAGATCATCCATCATGACCAAGCTGGATTCATACCAGAGATGCAGGGATGGTTCAACATACATAAATCAATAAATATCATAAAACACATAAATGGACTGAAAGACAAAAACCACACAATCATCTCAATTGATGCAGAAAAAGCCTTTGACAAGATCCAGCATTCCTTTATGTTTAAAGTCCTAGAGGGAATCACATTGAAGGAACATTCCTCAACATGATCAAAGCCATATATAGCAAACTCACTGCCAACACCATCCTAAATGGAGAAAAATTGGAACCATTTCCCTTAAAGGCAGGAACCCGCAATGAAGGTTTCCTCCCACTCTGTGGGATTTCTCCCACTCTGTGGGAGGAAACCTTCACTGCAGATACATCTGACAAAGCATTGATTTCCAGAATATATAAACTACTCAAAAAACAAAGAAAAAAGAAAACAAATGACCCACTCAATAGATGGAGCAAAGAACTGAACAGAGACTTCACAAGTGAGGAATTAGAGATGTCTGAGAAACACCTCAAGAACTGTTCAAATTACTAATCAGTAAGGAAATGCAAATGAAACCACGTTAAGAAAAAATATCATGTTACTCCAATGAGACTGGCTAGGATGCAAAAACACATGATACCAAGTTCTGAGAGGTTGTGGGGAAGGGAACACTCATCTACTGCGGGAATGTAAACTTCGTACAGCCACAATATGAAAGCAGATGTGGAGAAACCCTTAAAAAGACTTGAATGAACTTGTCCCCTGACCAGCCATAACACTTCCTGGGCCAATGTACCCTCAAGACTTACGCCACCCAGACATACATGCACAGCCATGTTTATTCAGCTCTCTTCACAATAGCAAGAGCGTGGAACCAACCTAAATGCCATCAACTGATGAGTGGATAGAGAAAAATGTGGTTACATCTACACAATGGAATTCTATGCAGCAGTAAAGAAAGACATACTCATGAGCTTTGCAGGAAAATGGCTGGAGCTAGAGGACATCATGCTGATTGGGAATAACACAGTCCCAGAAAAACAAACGAGGAATGGTATGACCCCATCTGTGGATGCTAGTGCACATACCCAGTTGTAAGTATTTCTGTAGGGCCCCCATGAGCTTTTGTCAAAGCAGTTGGGCAGTAATGCATTTTGGAAACAACAACAACAACAACAGAATAGACTGCATAAAAGAACTGACTGAAACAGTGAACTTCTGATCAAAACAGTCAACTTCCCCATGGAAAATATTGAGAAAGTAGAGATGAAAAGCATGTTTGGCAGAATGCATGAGCTCTGGCGGGGTGGGGGAAATGGGCAGAACAGTCTAGAATTGTTAAAAATAAATAAATAAAAAATTTATGGAAAAACATCACAACCTCCCTATCATAGGAATAGAGAAGGAAGAAAACCAAGAGACATGGTATTGATCGATCTTCACAAAATAATAGGCGAAAACTTCCCCAAACTAAAGAAAACCAATAAAATACAAAGAAGCACATAGAACTCCAAACAGACAAGATCAGAAAAGAAATTCTCCATGCCACATCATAGTTAAAATGCTAGACACCCAAAACAAAGACAAATCCTTAAAGCCACAAGAGAAAAACAACTGGTGACCTCTAAGGGGAAACCTATCAGAATTACAACTGACTTCTTCACCACACCACTATGAAAGCAAGAAGAACCTTGAGCAAAAAAAAAAAAAAAGTAAAAAAAAAAAAAAAAAAAGGCAGGAACCCGACAAGGCTCCCCTTATCAACATTCTCTTTAACATAGTGTCTGAAATCTTGTATAGGCAATAAGACAAGAGAAGGAAATTAAAGGAATACTAATGCAAGAAAGAAAAGTTAAACTATCCAAGTTTGGCAATGAATATGATATTTTTTCCTAAGGAATGCAAAAACTCAACCAGAAAACTTCTAGAAACTATTAAGATTTCAGTAAAGTGGCAGGTCAAAATAACTAGATAAAATCAGTAGCTTTTCTTTAACACCAACAATAAACAATTGGAGAAGGAATATAAGAAGACCTTCCCGTTACAATAGCCTCAAAAATAATCCCCATGTTCATGGATTGGAAAATTATATAGTAAAAAATGTCCATTTTACCCAAATTGATATACAGATTCAATGCAATGCCAATAAAAAAAATCCCCATAAGCTTCTTCACCGACTTGGAAAAAAATCTTTAAATTCAAATGGAAAAACAAAAGACCCTGATATACTCAAAGCAACCCTGAATGAAAAATGTAATCAGGGGGGGGGGTTGCTCTACTAGACTTCATAGCTATATTACAGGGCCATAGTAATAAAACAACCTGGTACTGGCAAAAAACAGACCCATTGACCAAGTGAACAAAATTGAAGATCCAAACTTGAGCTCTTACAATTTCAGCCAGCATCAGTAATCAGTTCATCATCACATCATTCAAATTTCAGCTATCTCATGTTTGACAAAGGGTCAAAAAAAAAAAAAAAAACTCAATGGAGGAAGGATAGCATCTTCAGCAAATGGTGTTGGCAAAACTGGATCACCATTTGTAGAAGAACAAAATTAAATGCCTACCTCTCACCCTGTACAAAAATCAACTCCAAGTGGATCAAAGATCTCAACATAAAACCTGAAACCCTGAAGGTGATAGAAGGAAAAGTTGGCAACCTACAAGACATAGGTGTAGGAAAAGACTTTCCAAATCAGACAGCAGCTGCACAGGAAATAAGGTCAACAGTCAACAAATGGAACCTCATCAAACTCAAAAGCTTTTGTACAGCAAAAGAAATCATCAAGGAAGTGAAGAGAAAACCCACAGAGTGGGAGGAAATCTTCACTAGTGAGTCATCTGACAGAGCATTAATGTCAAGAATATATAGCCTACTCAAAAAACAAAGAAGAAAACAAATGACTTACTCAAAAGATGGAGTAAAGAGCTGAACAGAGACTTCACCATTGAGGAAGTGAAGATGGCTGAGAAACATCTTAAAAATTGTTCAACATCATTAATAATTAAGGAAATGCAAATTAAAACCACTCTCAGATATCATCTCACTCTGATACAACTGGCTAAGATCAAGAACACAAAAGACACCCAATGCTGGAGAGGTTGTGGGGAAAGGGGAACATTCATCTACTGCTGGTGGGAATGTAAACTTGTACAACCATTATGGAAAGCAGTGTGAAGAACCCTTAAAATAATCAAAATGAGCCTACCACCTGACCCAGTCATACCACTCCTGAGTATATACCCACAAGACTCATCCTATCACAAACATACATGCACATCCATGTTTATTGCAGCTCTCTTTACAATAGCAAAGAGCTGGAACCAACCCAAATGCCCCTCAACTGATGAGTGGATGACAAAAATGAGGTACATCTATACAATGGAGTTTTATGCAGCGTTAAAGAAAGATGACATCATGAACTTTGCAGGTAAATGGATGGAACTTGAATCCATTATGCTAAGTGAAGTAAAAAAGTCCCAGAAAAATAAGCGGTGAATGGTCTCCCTCATTTGTGGATGCTAATACCAAATCCCCAGATGAAAGCCAAGCTTAACATGATTATTATATTTCTGTTTATCTGAAAGCAACTATGTTGTTATAATGCAAATCTCTTAATGGGCTCTAAAATCGACCCACCACTTACTCTCAGACTCTGTAATTACTGTATATGAGTGGAGAGTATGGATTCATATTTTAGAGTAATATAAAATTAAAGGAGGAGTATATGGATTCCTAAACAAAAAAAGACTGAGAGAAAGATGAAAGACAGTTATGGCAGAATGCATGATCTGGCGTGGGGTAGAGGGAAGGGAAAGGGGAATATGTCTAAACTGAACTGAGAAATTGTACACAAAACATCAATAAAAGCATTATAAAAAATCACAGTCAATAAAAATAAATAAATAAATAAATAAATAAAAATAATGAAAACCAACTTGCTATAGGACTGAAAGCAGGAATACCTTTATCTCTCCCTTGGAGACCACTGTTTCAATAATCTGATTAACCACAGAGAAGGGCTGGTGTATCTCCAGAGAAGGTCTTCATTCCTGCTGGGAGAGTTTCAGCTTTAGTTCTTGCTTGATTTTCTTTTGTGACTTAACAGCACACTGGATCGATGAACTTAGTGAAGAAATGATGAGGATCACATTTAGCAGCAAAGGTTTCCTTTTCCTTCCAATCTAAAATACTGCATGGAAGCTTTTGTTGTTTACTTATGCTAGTGCCTTGGGGCCATCAGAGTTGTCAGTGAGCCCAGCCCTACTGTCACAGGACAATACAAATGAATGGGAACAAGGACCACACAGTCCAAGAAGCTAGGGTAGGCTTTGGGTGCCTTTCTTCTTGTGAAACTTTTGTGTGCACCCCTGGCATAGAGCAAATTGTGATAAATCTCTCTCTATTAAATACACTTAGGGTTTCGGGACATGGAGTGTTCCCACCTGGAAAAGACTCTGTGTTTCTCCGTCCTGCCTCCCCTCCTCATTCCATCTTTAATTCAGCATCTTGCCTCCTTAGCATGTAACACTTCTGGAAGATGATTTACATCAGTATCTCCCCAGTCAGCAAAAATACTCGCTACTTACTCAGCTATGGAGCCAGAGAAAGGAGCAACTTCTACAAATGCCAGTCACCATATTTAGCAGGAAGAGGGGACAGCTTTCTTTCACAAATACTTCTAATTTGATGTTCTCTGCCATGGGGACATTAGGTGGAAGAGGCTTGCAGCTGAAGATGGCTAGTTATCGTTCTTGGTGATCATTTGCATTTATATAGCATCTTTTATAGGAGTGAATCAAATCATCAAAGCTATTACGCTAATGAATGCAAGGCAAGGCAGCAAGTGTTATTACCTCCCTGTGTGTGGTGAGGCTGTGGAGGTCCCCGAGGAGCTCAAAGGGAAGCCAATTAAATTCAGGTCTCCTGTGCACCTTCCAAGACTCAAATGGATCCTATGGCACTAAAGGGCCTTGAGACAGTTTCCTCACCACTGATGAAGTAATTTCTCAGTCTAATATTTTAAAATGTTATTTTCCAAAGCTGTTTGTAGCTCCTGATTATATATTTGTCTCAGAAGTAGCTTGCATTCCAGCTCCTATCTGAAGGAATAGAAATTCCTTTCTTAATAATGTTTGTCTTCCCTAGCTTCCCAAATTCTGTCAGGGGTGTTAGTTACTTCTGACACTAAGAGGATCTAGGCATCTTGCTCCAGCATATGCATCATATTCTTCGAAGTTGTTCAATAGGTTTTAAGTTTGCAAACCTTCAAGATTAAAAATGACACCTAGGACATCTGTCTCTATCTTTCCTGAATTAGGCAAGCAAACAACAGGTCCAGTGCCTAATGGAAAGTCAAAGAATCACTGAACAAACTTCAAGACAATTGATGGAGTCCCTCATGTTTCAGCAGTATTCAGCTGCTGTGTTCAGTGTTGTCTCTAAGGCCTAGTCAAAGGCTCTTCCTGCAGAGAGTGACCAACAAGCACCCTCGCTGACCTCTAGCAGGCTTATACATCTCCTTCTATCATATGCTCAGAGTTCCAGGCAGGGTGAGGAAGGACAAGATGGTCATTCTGGAACACCCTATCTATAATGCTGAGAAGTATGTTGAACTGTCTTTTATTTATGATAAAAACAAATGCTCTACACATTTCACTAAAACAGTCTCTTGAACTAAAGAATGTTTTTCTTTGCAACTTAAACTCTTACATTCTGATTCCCTGCTGAACCTTGGGCTCACCTGCTATGAATTATATTTTACTTTGATAATCATTCCCCAAATTGTTTCTAAATGGTATATGTAGCAGGGTTCTCCTAGTTTACGAAGCTTCTCCTTTACATTTTACTTCATTTATTTGGAGTGAGGTGTGTGTGTGTGTGTGTGTGTGTGTGTGTGTGTACACTCATGTGCCATAGCACACAAGTGGAGGGCTCAGGGGAAAACTGGTGAGAATCAGGTCTTTCTTTGCACCACATGGACTCCAGGGATCAAACTGAAGTCCTCAGACTGGACACCAGGCACCATCACCTGCTGACCCACCCTACTGGCTCTGTGACTATTCTTTTTGTTGACTCAAGCAAGGTACCACAGGCTATTCGGCCTATGTCTGAAACATAAAGGAACACGTATATGTCTTTCCACAATACCAGAAAGCTGCATAAGTTTCATCAGTTTTATTGGCCACAATTCACCAAATAATTCTAGTTTCACTTCATGATGGGGCTGCTGGAAATTACAGATTCTTTCATTCTAGACTTAATTGTTAATATTAACTCTCAGGTCATTCAGTAACGCTTCACACTGACATGGCAGAATGTCTCAAAAGGGCTGAAGTGACTGAAAGGTGCAGAGGCCGTGCTGAAAGCAGAAGCAGAAATGTAAGGCAGATACAGAAAGCCATGGAAGGAAATAGTCCTTTGCAGGAGGAGAGATGAGGCAGCAGAGCACAAGAAAACTGAAGTCTTTTCTTCTTATATGTAGAATCTATAGGGACAAAGGGAAAGACAACACCATCAAATCCCTACAGTTTAAGGACACTACAATTCTCAGACACTCATCCTGGTGACCCATGACCTCTCACACAGATTATCTGGGAGCTAGTTCCTAATGACCCATAGCACTCTATCCAATGGTCCTGGCTCCAGGGAGACAACCCAAGTTGTAAAACTTCCACCTAAAAAGATAAGGAGATGTCTATTATCTATGAAGATATGGACTCTGCTCAAGATATGGGTGTCTCTCAAGAAATGGTCCATGAGATAAGACCAAGTGACTTTCCCCTCAACCACTGTAAGAGACCTCCTTCCCTTCCCAGACATCCCCTGAAATCTTATAGTGTAGCTCAATAAATTCTCCCTCTTTTTATGTCATGGAAAAAAAAAGAATAAAAATTCTTTTTACTGTCCATGTAGCCGTCCTTCCTGATGCCATTTCAAACAGCAGAATCTAACATCTAGGGGCTGGAGAGATGGCCTAGTGGTTAAGAGCGCCGACCGCTCTTGCAGAGGACCCGGGTTTGATCCCCAGCACCCACGTGGTGGCCAAGAAACGTCTGAAACTCCAATTCCAGGAGAACTCCAGTTCCAGGGGAATCCGAGACCCTCTTCTGACCTCCGCGGCATTGCATGACACGGGTGCACAGACTTGCATGCAGACAGTACATTCATACACATACAGAAATAAATAAAATTAAAAAAAATTAAAAAAAAAAAGAATCTAACATCTAGCTATCTAAAAACCAGACAGAAGTGAAACCGGGATTCTGAAGGGAGAGGAAGAGACTAAAGGCAGAGGAAAGAAGAGGAGGTAATTGCAGAAAGACAAATTATTATACATTTTCTCTCATGTGGGGAATCTTTACCCATCTATCTACTCACCTATATAGCATATTTACTGGCTCTATCATCTGTGCATCTATATCTATTCACACATATATTTATATGAAAGGAGAGGAAGATGAGGGACCATTTAAGAAGGAAGAAGACCAGCAGTTTGGTAAGAGGAGGGGGAAGAAGAGTATAGGGGGAGGGGCAGTATGAGACAAGTATAACTATATACAGATTAGATGCATAAATAGATATGTGTAGAAAGGAAAATTCCATAATGAAATTCATTGTTTCATACCCTAGCTAAAAAAACTAAAAAAGAAAATAAAGGTAAAGTAACTAACAGATACACTTGGATTGCTTGCTGTTGGAGGCTCACAGAACCAAGTTGGTTCAAGGCACAGCTGTTCAAAGAGGACTTGGTTTGGAAGCAAGGCAAGGTGCAGCCCTCATCTGGACCAACTGAAATTAGCATGTTAAAGCCTGGAGACTGTGTTGAGTTGAAGCCCTGGAGATAGTTGGGAGTTCATTGCCTGTGGATCCCATGATGCCCCATTGTTTGCTAGGATGACAGGACAGTGGGTATCACCACACCCCAGAGTTAGACTCCCCCTTTTACCATGCTCCAGGTGAATGGACCTCTGTCACTTGTCTGCTGTGCTTGATCAATTTATCAGCCTCATTTGTTTTGATATGCCTCTTAGAAATAAAGAAGCAGGTTTATAGGAAGAAGCCAACATGAAATTACCCTTCAAAATGGGGCTTTATTAGCCTCACAACCATGAACTGCTATAATCAGGCCTTGAGATGGGAGAGCATTAAGGAGATGCATTCCATAGGCCACACCATGCATCCTTGCAAGGAGAAAGTGCCTTTCCTTCAAATCCAGAACAGAGCTGGATCAGAAAAGATAGTTGCCATGTATACTCAGTTCTAGAGAATTAAGGGAATTTCTGATTCTTACAGGCTTTTAAGAGATTGGGCAAGCTTTGTACCATATGATCTAGCCTGGCCTGGCCTATGTACCCAGGCAAATGGAGGTAAGCACTAGGTAGGACCATAAATTTATCTTTTAGCAACAAGGAATATCTTCAAGGCCACAACACAACAAGCTATCTTATCAATTCTCTGTCCTAGAGAGAGAGAGAGAGAGAGAGAGAGAGAGCAACAGGTGGGTATAGCCTGCTTTCTTGGAGAGAGAGAGAGAGAGAGAGAGAGAGAGAGAGAGAGAGAAAGAGAGAGAGACTGTGATGGGACCATGCCCATGTGTCTGCAGGTTCAGCATCTACTTTGATGAATCCATATGTGATACTTTTTACTAGTTTATGCACCTGGTTGCCACTGGACACATAGTGGTTGTTTATGTGCATAAATAAATATAAACTCATTCTGCTTCAACATTTGCACTGGAAATGGAGCTAACTGTTGCTTCGAAACACGGAGTCAATAAGGGTGGACACAGCCTGAAAGCTGTTCCATACAATATGGAGTAATCAAGATCCAGACCCAAGCTGATCTATATCTATATCTATATCTATATCTATATCTATATCTATATCTATATCTATATCTATATCTATATCTATATATCATCTATATCTATCTATCTATCTATCTATCTATCTATCTATCTATCTATCTATCTATACATATATATATAGTCTTTTTTTCCAAAGAACTTGAGGTGCTTTTATTGAAAGTCCTTCATGAGATAATTCAGGGGCCTTCATCATGCTTCTGTTCAAAGACATACCCTTTTTTCTTCCAAGTTGGCAACTAATCAGCACCTTAACATATTTTTGAATATAAGTGATTTGTTCATTTGACCAATGAGAAAATTAAATGACTTTTTAAGGTCACAGGCCCATTATTATACAAGTTTCTATTTGAAGTTGTGAAGTCAATAATAACAAAACAATATAAAAACTTTTATATTCTCAGGCTATTGACTTTTTCCTTTCATTGTCAGAATATTGTATCTTAAACTAGATTTGGGAATTGAAATCAGATCATACACACTCCCTCACCAGCATGTTTTATCACACTGTCCCCCAGGCATTGCTCTGAGCTCCGTGGAATCTCCCAAGCAATCAAGAACAATTAAATGATGATTGTTCTGCTTCTCTGCTACTTCTATACCTGTCACATTAACTTGATGGGTGCTTTCTTATTTATCCTGGGGCAATTTCTTTTGAAACAACTCCCTAGAATTGTCAGGAAGATAAGATGGAGAAGCCATTAAGATGAAGGGAAAGCCAGGCTATTCAGGTGGTGCCTGATGGAGATTCCAGTGTTTGATCTTGCTATAATTCATAGCACAATGCTCTGAAATATGGCATCTTTGCATACTGAGTGTTTTAAACTGAAGAACATTGGCACAGTACTAAAGAAGGATGCTTTCTCTGGGTCAGCTAATATTTCTATTGCATGGAATGGCTCTAGCAAGAAAAATAAGTTTCTGTAAGATATTTAGTAGGACTTTCCTAAATTAATATTTAATATGTTTTTGAGGATCAAGTAAGTTCACTTCAGGAAATTTCACTTTCATGAGTTGTTGGAATATAGTAAAATGTGTAATATCCATCACATGGTAGCATCCATCACATTACCATTTTGCAAACAGCCTAATGAAGCAGTTCGTGGTAAGTGCCATACATGCTGAGGAGTGCCTCCAGGCTTTGAACCCACCTAGCCCCTCCAGCCATAGAAACTGCATCTTTACTTTCAGGATCTGTTCTTCTCTTTAGATGAAGAAGGTATGAGACCTAAGCTGGTGTGTGTGTGTGTGTGTGTGTGTGTGTGTGTGTGTGTATTTACTTAACCCAGTCAGGCATTGCACGTTCTAAGCAATACGTCCTAGACCTTCATTTGTGTTCTTGCCCTCTAGCCTAAGAAACTGGACTGGGAATAGACACTTGACTAAAATAGCCAATCAGATCTAAGATATGGCTTTCAAAGAACTTAGCTTAAAGGCGAGAGGATCTCCTGTATATACCCAAATTGTCACTTTCTCAGTGATCAACTAGATGAAACTCCATGGTCTCATGGAGTTAGCAGAGTTAGTAACATCACAGTCCCTTAGAGGAAATAAAATAGATAAATGGAATGGAGGCATGGTGGACGAGGTCTACTTTTTCTATACTTGTCATAGAAGGCCCTTCTTAGAATAGAGGGGAAGAATACGCCCATGAATAAATGTTACTTTTGGGTGTGTGTGATGTTATTTTTATTGTTTTATGACTGATTTTATACTTCAGGACAGAATATTCACCTTATTATGATGTTAAGATTGCTTAGGGGCTGAGAGATGGCCTAGCGGTTAAGAGCGCCGACCACTCTTACAGAAGACCCAGGTTCGATCCCCAGCACCCACATGGTGGCCTAAAACCGTCTGAAACTCCAATTCCAGGAGAACTCCAGTTCCAGGGGAATCTGAGACCCTTTTCTGACCTCCGCGGCATTGCATGACACAGGTGCACAAACCTGCACGCAGACAGTACATTCATACACATACAGAAATAAATAAAATAAAAAAAAAAGAATGCTTAGTAAAAATTTGTGCTGCAAGAGAAATAAAAACTAAAATGCAGAACAAGAAAAACCTCAGTTATCTTGAGTAACAAACACCACGGTTATCTAGTGGAACATCTGTTTGCGATTACCTTGCTAGCTAGGATGCCTGCAATAAATTATGTCGTTACCAAATGTCTTAACCCCTCAGTTTCTGCCTTTGCAAATAAACCTGCAGAAGGAATTTTCCCTCTGTGGTCTTACACATGTAAGCATCTCTGCTGGTAATCATGTAGACTGTAATTTAAACCCACCAATGTTGCAACAGTTAAAGAATGAGGCAGAGAAACCAACAAAAACTTTGAAGGAACTAAACTAGGAGCTCAGGGTTTTCAGGAGGATGTTCTCAAGTCCAGTGTAATGAATGATCTTTCCTGATCTCTCCACATGGGTTTCTTGGGTGCCTTCTCTGTGAATGGTGGATTCCATGCCTCAGCACCCTGTAATAAGATGGCATTTGAGAACACAAGGGAATGACTGATGGTTGTTAGGACTTGCCAAAGAGGAGCCTTCAAACACTTCCTTAAGGAAAACATGACATCTTTTATCCTAAAACAAAGAATAAAAGAAAAGAAAATCCTCCAATTCAGGTGATATGTGTATGTATGTATATATGTATATATATGCAATACAAGTTGGAGAGAACAACAACAAAAGAACTGGAAAAAAATGACTGAAACAGTGACGTTCTCCCCAAAACAATAAGCCTCTGCTTTGAAAAAAAACTCTGGAAAGACTCAGAAAAAGATGCAAGACATGTATGGCAGAGTGCATGAACTCAGGTGGGGTGGGGGGCATGGAAAGGGAAATGACTCTAAATTGGACTGAGAAATGATGTGTGATATATGAAAAAGTTTAATAACAACAACAAATATATATATGTCATATATATAACAAATATATAGGGGCTGGAGAGATAGCCTAGTGGTTAAGAGCACCGACGCTCTTGCAGAGGACCCGGGTTCGATCCCCAGCACCCACATGGCGGCTAAGAACCGTCTGTAACTCCAATTCCAGGAGAACTCCAGTTCCAGGGGAATCCGAGACCCTCTTCTGACCTCCGCGGCATTGCACGACACGGGTGCACAGACCTGCATGCAGACAGTACATTATTGAACATACAAATAATAAATAATAAATAAATAAATTATACAGAATTAAAAACTATAACGAAATATATATAGTATATATATATATATACTAGTATATATATATTCTTTTGGAGGCAGGGTCTCCCTGTAGCTCCAGCTGGCCTTGAACTCACAAGACACCTGTCTCTGCCTCCCAAGTGCTAGGATTAAAGGCAAGGGCCACCACGCCCAGGTTCAAAAATATATTTTTAAAAAGATGACATTTGAGCTGAGATTTGAATTGAAAGGGGACAGATAGACAGGTGGTGGAATGAAACTTTGTGTGTGGCTTGAAATGTTTTTGAACAGTTAAGGAAAGCAACCTCAATCAATTTCCAGTCTGCAAGTTGATCATTCTGTGCCACATGAACTCAAAAATTAAGGCTAATCATAAAAAACTATTATTAAACAAATTAGCCAATATTAAAAATTGTTTAGGTTTTATTATTGACTTTCAGCATGAGCTACAATGAACTCTTAAAGCCTTAAAGAAGAAAAGGTAAATTATAAAGCTATAAAATTTAAACTGGGGGCTGGAGAGCTGGCTCAGAAGTTGAAAGCACTGGCTGCTCTTGCAGAGGACCCAGGTTCAATTCCCAGTGCCAACATGGTGGCTAACAACCATCCCTAACTCTAGTTCCAAGGGATCAGACACCCTCTTTTGACTGATGCAGGCGCCAAATGACATGGGTGCACCTACCTTCATGAGAGAAATACACTCATACCCACAAAATAAAAATAACAATCAACAAAATATGAAACATAAACTAATAGTGGGATCACTTGGATTTAGATTATGGGATGGCTGTCACATAAAAGCTATGGAAGAAAATATAAGGAAATGATTTTTAAACATAGATAATTTTAATCTCTTGAATATCAAGATTTAGGAAAACCTGTGAGACACATTTAATTACATTTCCTGGAATAATGTGCTGCTTTATCTGTTTCTAGACAGGGGACTCTACTGCTCTCTTTACTGTAGGTAATCCCTGTGCCCTTCCCTTCTAGGGTTTTATTGCCTTTATCTATCTTTAATACTATTTTTGAGCTTACAGAGTTCTTTTTGCTTTAAAAGTAAGAAACACAAAATTAAATATGTCTCTATAAAACAGTTCCATTACACAGTGACTCAGATGGGAAAATGAAGAGGCTTCTGCCCTGATCATGCTATCTTTAATCTAGATGGTCTTATTTTTATACAGCCTAAGTCAATGGGAATTATATAAAAGGCCTCGATCTATACCTGGTCCTCATTTCCTCACCTAATATAACTTTTGTCCTTGTGAGAAGAAGCACACCATCTCAATAATTATTTGATATTCTTTTTTTGTGTGTCTTTTTGAGACAGGGTCTCCCTTTGGTAGGGAGCTGGCCTGGAGCTCCCTCTATAAACCAGGCTGGCCTTGAACTCACAGAGATCTGCCTGATTCTGCCTCCCAAGCGCTAGGATTAAAGGCATGTGCCACCACACCCAGCATATTCTTTAATGTAATTCTGAAATATGTCAGGTACAAATATGAACATATCCAAGAATGAGGAAGAGCCAGGAGTGTTGGTACACATGTACAAATCCAGCACTTGAGAGGTGGGGTGAGAAGATCTGGAGTTCAGTGTTAGCTTGGCTACATGAAACCCTGACTGGAAATAAAAACACAACCAAGCAAGCAACCACACAAACAGACAAACAAGAGTGAAGAATCTTGCTGGGCATGGTGGCATGTGCCTTTAATCCCAGCACTTGGGAGGCAGAGACAGGCAGATCTCTGAGAATTCAAGGCCAGCCTGGTCTACATAGTGAGTTCCAGGCAAGCTGGAGCTACAGGGAGACCCTGTCTCAAAAAGAAAAAACAAAACAACAACAAAAAGGAATTATCTTAGCAGAGGGACATTGTCATGGGCTTCCAAAGAAAAAGCCCAATGCCAGGAATGGACTCGTTCTTTAAAGCTCCTGACCAGGGAGCCCCATAGACCCTCAACCAGTACTGCCCACTGACCCTGATTTGGTAACCTACCAAACTCCATGGTAAGACCTTATTGCTGAAGATATCAAATACATGAACTATAACATAGACAAGCATAAATTAAGCTGGTGTCGACTTCAAAGCTTCATGTCTACTATCTAGCTTTCGTAGGGTTGGAAGGTGTTTTGCAAGCTACCTGAAGAGAAAATTTAACATGGACCAAACCCAGCTGTGAATCCAGAGAGCTACAACAACTGGTATGGAAGAAACGCCCACCGGTGTGGTGATACCTGCACATTGTGTTTAGTACGGCCCTTTCTCTACTTGAGGGATTTGGAACCAACCTGGATGGCCAACAGCACATAAGTAATGAGACTGGTTCATATACAAAATGGAATTTTATTCAACCATGAAAAATGAAATTATAAAATTTGTGGGAAATATGAATGAAACTGGAAAATGTTATATTAAGAGTGAAGGACTTAAACTGGGTGGGAGGGAGCAGAGGCAGAAGCTTGTGAGCTAGAAACCAGCCTGGGAAATGTAAGGAGAAGACCTTGTCTCTAAGCAAGCAATCATAGGCTGAATTTGGAATCCAGGGTTGATCACCAGGCTCTTAGGTGATGCCAAGTGACCCAAGCAGTTTCTTCCAATTCCATTATCCCATCTGTAAAATGAGGTAGATGACTTCAGCCAATAGTCTAGTCAAGCTGAGAGTCATTTTTAATATTTGGATAAAATTGACCAACTAACCTTGCTATGGAAATCTTTAAAAACTCTTTCCTAGATGTACATCAAGATGATAAATATATTTCAAATTTACCAGAAATTAAAAATACCCAAAGTATATCATATTTTACTCATAATTTATCATATTTAAAGCTATGCATTTAGAGAGGTGTTGAGATCAATACTGTAATGTATTATTGACATTAAGGCAAAGACAAACCTTTTCCAGTAAACAATCTTTTTTCTTGTTTATGTTATTATTATTATTTACTGAATTTTCGTGTATTTTACATGGAACATCATATTTGTCTCTATACCCCTTCCAGCACTAGCCCCCCTCACACACCCCCACCGCCACTGGAATTCATAAATTCTGTCATCTGTGTCAAAGCCCATCTTACTAAGTCAGTGTCCCTAGGTGTCCCTCAGTGCCAGCTCATCCACTGAGGTCTAGTCAGCCCATCCAGTATCCCACCCCTTAAGAAGATCAGCTCTTCCTCAGAAGTAATCAGCTGCCAATAATTAAGTTTGGGTCCTGCTGCCCATTTCCACAGTTCTGTGTTGGGTTTGTGTCTGCTTTAGTTTGTAGGGGTCTTGTGCATGCTGACACCATTGCTGTAGGTTCACATGACCAAAGTCCCAAGAGCTTGTAGGATTCTGTTTCCATATGGTCAGGCACCTCCTCCCTGGCTCTTACAATCCCCCCTCCCCCCGCAATGGTCCCTGATCCCAAATGAAACTTAATATAGGAGTTCTGTCCAAGGACCCACACTCTGTAGACTCTTATTGTCCACGCTTTGGTCATTTGTGACCTTTTGTGTTCCTAGCCCTCTGTTGCATGAGGGAGCTTCATTGGTGAGAATTAATGTTGCATTAATGTTCTTTTTACCCCTGGTTCTATGTTTCATGAGCCTTAGGTTTAGAAGTTGCCTGGGAGATGTACATGTTAGGCTTAGGCAATTCACAGACAATGTTTGTGTGACTAGTTGTGGAATTCTGCAATAATTTCCATCTGTTGAAAAAGAAGCTTCTTTGACAGATAGTAACTGGGATACATACATACAGGCAATATACCAGTACACATAAATAAATAAAAAGAATTATTTAAAATTTTTTAATATTGAGGACAATTAAAATGTAAAGTTAAGGGGCTGGAGAGATGGCTTAGAGGTTAAGAGCATCATGAGCTTTTGAGGAAGACCTGGGTTCAATTCCCTGCACCCAGATGGTGGCTAACAACCATCTGTAACACCAGGTCCAGGGGAATCTAATGCCTTCTTCTGACTCCACAGAGGTACATGAACACACATGCAGGCAATGCACTCATACACATAAAATAAAAATTAAACTATTTTTAAAATATAAAGTTAATTAAAATTGATTATAAATGACAATATTACCTATATGGTTTTGATGAAGAATGCATTTTTATCAGCAATGTATTCAGTATAACTTTTATTTGTAATTTTTTCTTTATAAATTTTCCAAATTTCTCTTATGACATTTCTTACCTCTCTATTCTTTTTTTCTTTAGATGTCAGAGTTAAGCTAATCCTGGATCTGAGTTCACCACATATTGTCAAGGTCATTTTACTTTACTTCCCCTTATCTATGTTTATCATATGTATTTGTACATGTCAACATGCACAATTATACATACATGCATACATACAAAATCTTAGGAGAGCATGTATCACATTTTGCTTTAATATGCAAAATATACATATATTTTGTTTTGAGACAGGGATGTATGGAGCCCAGGCTGGGCTTGAGCATATTATGTAGCCAAGGATGACCTTGGACTTCAGAGCCTCCAGCCCGCAACTCCAGTAAGACATACATTAAACATTTTTTGGATTTATTTTAGTTTTATTTTAATCTTATCTGTATGCATGTATTGTGTACATGTATTCAAGAACACCCATGTCCTGCAACATTCTCAGAGGACAGAAGAAGGCATTGGATCCCTTGGAACTGAAGTGATGGACTCTTGTTAGCTGCCATGGGTGCTGGGATTTGAACCCTGGTCTTCTGCAGGAACAGCCAGTGTTCTTAACCACGGAGCCATCTCTCCAGCCCCTTGATTTATTTATTTTTATATGTGTATACCTGTTTTGCTTGAATGTGTGTAATTGCACCCATCTCCTTTCAAAGCCCACAGAGGCCAAAAGAAGGTGTCAGAGTCCCCTGGAACTGGAGTTACAGATGATTGTCAGCCACCATGTGGGTGTTGGTAATCAAACCCAGGTCCTCAGGAGAGCACACACTGTTCTTAACTGCTGAGCTTGACTCCAGCCTCAAAGACATACATTTTTTAAGGTACCATTTACCCCTTCTATCTTAGACTATACCAAAAAGATGAAAAGAGGTAAACTGTAAGTGGTATATTATTGACAGCCAATGGATCGAAGTTGAGACCATCTTTCTTTCTCTTGCTGGATACCAAATGTTGGGCAAGTCATTCAGCATATTCCACACTTGTCTGGAAACAGATGAAGGTGATAGCTGTATCACAGGCTAGTTCCAACCATCAAATGACTTTCAGATTCTCTGCCAGGAGTACAGTGATTGTCATAACAGAGGCACTCATTAGGACTTCTCAGAATGGAATTTAACTGGGGACTTTACAAGGAAACCTGGATTTCTTTGAATCTGAAAGTCTTTCTTTATATTCTACAAAATCAATGAGATAAATAATAAAGACCCATTACCAGACAAGGAAAAGAAACAATTTAAAAAAATTATTTTCTGAAAATCAATTTATTTTGTAGTTTTAATCAGAAGTACCAATTTTTGTTACTCATTTCACCTACCATTGATAACATTTTTTAACGTATATTTACTGAGCTTTTGTGCATTTCACACAATACAAATTAATCATGTTTAGAACCCATCCCCTATTTGTACTCCCCTATAAACCACGCATTAAATTTCATGCAGTCTCTCATATATGTTAAGGTCCATAGAGTCAAGTTTGTGTCCCTGGATGGATATCCCTCCTTATGAGTTCATTCACTGGAACCTGTTCAGAGTATCTAGAATCACTTCATTAAAGATCAACTCTCCATTACCCAGCAGTGATCAGCTGCCAATAGTTCCTTGGCTAAGGTTGGAGCCTCCTGCCCATTTCCCCAGCTCTATGCTGATTTTTATCTGATTGAGTTTGCAGTGGTCTTGTGTGTGCTGTCACCTTTGCTGTAAGTTCATATTAGCAAGTTCCCAGAACCCTGGGAAACTCCATTTCCTTATGTTCCTGTACCAACCCTGGCTCTTACAATATTTCTGCCCCTTCTTCTGCAAAGGTCCTTGAGTCATGGGTGGGTGAGGTTTAATATAGTAGTCCAATAGAGGGATACATACTTTTCTCAACATCTAAACATTAAATTTCCTGGTGTTCAGTGTATTTCCCATGCCTGACTCTTTTCCTTGTGAATCACTCAAAGACTGTGTTCTTCTCCAGATCCAGCTGTCATTTACACAAGACTCTGAGGAGAATCTATTACTGTCATGCTTTTCATGTCACAAACATATTCCCTCCTGTCTTATTCTTCTGCCTTTATTGTTACAGATATATTCGACTCAATTGCAAAGTCAAATATTTATCAAGAAAATACTATATATTTAAGTATTTGCCATATGTTATGAATATGCAAAGGTAATTTTGCAACTGGACATAGTTATTGCTTAGGGGAGGAGGCTAGCTCTGTGCATCTGGACCACTCTAGGTGCTCAGTCACATACACTAAATCAAAAGAAGAAAGGTCAGCATTTATCCCATCATTACACAGTATGATTCTTGACATTTTATCATAAATGATTAATTTTATATGTTAATTATTAACGTTTTATTAAAGACGAAATTTCCTGCAAAGTGTGTCGCATTGAATTCTTCACAATTGTGCTTGAACTTTTCGGTTTTGCTGCCACAAATTTATGAATAACCTAAGGTTAAAAAAAAGTGTCACTGGTTTCTGGTAGTTAGGAAAGCAGCAGAGAACTGGGCTGGAGAAGGGGCAGATAAAAGGAGAAGGCAGGCAGGGTTGCCAAGGAAACGATCACTTATACATCAGTTTTAGAGGAAGGTAGCCAGGAATCATCATTTTTAGTCTTGCAGTTTGATTTCAGGATTTACAAACTATGAACAATATTTTCTCAGATTCTCTCACTGTGTTCTAATTCTTTTCGCCCATCAAATTTAAGACAGCATCTTTATATATGAAAGTAGAAAAATTACAAGACATTATCAATAGATGTTCTCATTTCTGTTGCTGTGGTAAAACACTGACTGAAAACTACTTGGGGAGGAAAGGATTTATTTGGCTTATAGCCCACAGCCATTTTAAGAGAAGCTGAACCAGGAACACAGGGCAGGAACCTGGAGGCAGGAGCTGAAGCACAGACCATGGAGGAACATTGTCTACTGGTTTGCTCTCTTGGCCTGTGTGTGCTCAGCTTAATTTTTTATACAACCTGTTCTAGTTTATCTTCCATTGCTGTGACAAAACACTCCGACCAATACCAACTTGGAGAGGAAAGGGTTTATTCATCTTACATCTCCTGGGTCAGAGTTCGTCACTGAGAGAGCCCAACATAGGAACTCAGGGGAGGAACCTGGAGGCAGGAGCTGAAGCACAGGCCATGGAGGAGTGCTGCTTACTGGCTTGTTCCCTGGGCCATGCTCAGCCTGCTTTTTTATACAGTACAGAACCACTTACCCAACGGTGGTACCACCCACAGTGGGCTGGGCCCTCCCACATCACTCAACAATCAAGAAAATACTCCATAGACAGGGCTGGAGAGATGGCCTAGCGGTTAAGAGCACCCACTGCTCTTGCAGAGGAACCGGGTTCTATCCCCAGCACCCACATGGCGGCTGAGAACCGTCTTTGACTCCAGTTCCAGGGGAATCCGATACCTTCTTTTGACCTCCATGGCATTGCACAACACGGGTGTACAAACCTACATGCAGACAGTACATTCATACACATACAAGAATAAATGAAAATTAAAAAAAATACTCCACAGCCCAGTCCAATTCCCTAAGTGAGGCTCCCTCAGTTGACATGCAACCCAGGTGTGTCAAGTTGATACTAAAGCTATCTAGCACATGACCCAAGACAACTTGCCCAGGAGTGGCACTACCCAAAATGGGCTATGGCCTCACCTTCCCACACTGTTCAACAATCAAGAAAATGCCTCATAACACACCTACAGGCATGGAAATTCCCCACCTGAGGCTCCCTCCTCCCGGGTATGCCAAGTTGACAACAAAAGCACAACTGACCACTTGTCAACTTTACAGACAAATGTATCACTATTAAATTATAACCCATCCATTTCCTGTCCCCAATATCTTCTGGCTCCATTTCTCTGGTTCTCCCATTCACACGCAAGCACCTTATCCTGTAGGCCAGGCTGACTTCCCACCATACCTGCTGTCATCCTTAGTGCTCATCTCACAGACCTGACATCACTGTTATATCCTTGGGTCTCCACAGCAACTGAGGCTGCACCTTCACCAATGGCCTCTCTTGGCCTCCCATGGTGCCAAGCCTCGGAATGTCGTTAGGCCCCTTCTCTTCTTCAACACAAGTACTACCTGGTAGATTATTATACACTGCCCACTTCTGCTGGAGGTACAGCACTGGCCTTCTCTGGAACACAGCTTCTATAAGCTGACCCTGAGGAAATCCTTTCCAGAAGATTTCACCTCAGGGATACTGATCTCTTGTTAATCACAGCTGACTTTTCAGCCTCACATGATCACCATTGATTATGCCAGTAAAACACAAAAAGTTCCACCTCAAAAAATTCTTAATTTAAAATCTATCACACAAGCTATCCTGGTAGTATTTTTCTTCTTTTTGAAGTGTCACAAGCCAGGCCTTCATCAACTACACATTTTTCAGCAGTATCTTCCAAGTTCCTATAGAACAGCTCACTGAGTTCTAAGCACTCAATGGCTCTTCCAAACAAAGCACCAAACTTTTTTACAATCTTCGCCAAAACGAGGTGGCCAGGTCTATCAGAGCAATACCCCATGATCCTGGTACCAACTTCTATATTAATAACCATGACCAAGGCAACTTTACAGAAGGAAGTGTTGATTGGACTTATGGTTCCAGAGGGTAAGAGTCCATCTATCACGGCAGGGAAGGGATGGAAGAAGGCAGCCAGAGCAGAGAGAGGAGTACTCACAAACAGGCAAAGGAAGCTGCTGGTGAAACTGAAAGCAGGAAGTCCAAAACTGGTCCCCACCGAGGTCCTTCCTCTAGCAAGCTCACACCTCCTAAACAGTACCACCAATGGAAACAAAGAATTCAAATACTTGGAACTTATGGGGGAAAATCATTCAAACTACCTCAGTGGTAGAAAACACTATTGGCAAAATCCAACATCTATTCATAATTACTACTGTCAATAAGTAAAATTAAAGAGAACATTTTTACCTGATATGAAGCACATGAGCTTTATTTTGGCTCCTAGTTCTGGGGTTTCAGGCCATGAGTCATTGAATCCATTGTTTTGGATCTGTGGCAGAAGGATGCATCACTGAGGGAGGAAGGAGGGGAACAGAGCTCTTCACTCATGGCTAGTTGTGAAAGTCACAGAATAGACCCATTATTTGATGGTCCCCTTTGAAACACACCTCCCATTCCCCTACCCCTGCAATGACCTAAAAGCTCTCAGCAAGCCCTGCCTCCACTGTCTCCACTGCCTCTCAGTAACCCCAAAGCTGGGGACAAACATTTAACCATAGGGCTTTGGATTCCAGATCCAGGTTATCACAGTACATTTGTAGCCTACACTAAACATTATTCTAACGGTGAAAAAGTGAGTGATTTCTTTTGAAGTTTTAGTCCAAGGTAAAATAGCCCACCCTCACCAAGTCCTAAACAGAACTATAAAGAAAGAAAATGAGCTGAAGGTATATACAGAAAGAAAGAAAGAAAGAAAGAAAGAAAGAAAGAAAGAAAGAAAGAAAGAAAGAAAGAAAGAAAGAAAGAAAGAAAGAAAAAGAAAGAAAGAAAGAAAAGAAAGAAAGAGGCAGAAAGAAAGCACTCTTTTTTGCAACAGCACAGTTATCTGCATTGCAAATCATAGGCAACCTTTGACAAAGCTTATAGATAAATCGGGTTGGCAAGTTCATACCACTGATGTAAAAGCCAAGGAGGGAAATGGTATCTATGTGAAAATGGAAACTCGAAGTTCGGAATTAAAGAAACAATGCCACCTCAATGGGTGTCTGAAGATGAAATAGGCAGAAATATCACCAATATCTGTAGACCCTTTGGAAAAAGTAGCAAACATCAAATGAAAAGTGAAGATATCCCAATGAGAGGAGAAAAACATCTTTGTCAACAAACTGAGAAATGATACATAGTTGAGATGTTAATTCTTCTAAAATAGATCTTGTGATTTCATACAATGCAAATTAACCTCCTGGAAACATTTTTTTGTACATGTAAATGAGATGATTATAGAGTTTATAAGGTTAGGGAACAAAAATAGTCTAAACAATTTTTTAAAGAACATATCTGAAAAAAGCACGTGTCTGAATTTTGATCCATAGCCATAGCAATAAAGAAAAGGTAGTGTTGGGGAAAGGGAAGAGGTCAGCGGAAGACAGTGAACAGGCACTGTACCACACAGATATGTTAATTTTGGCAATGGAATAAAGGCAATTTGTCACAGAATGGACAGCTTTTCTCTAAGTGTTGATATGGCAATGACCATTGTTAACCACAACAGACTTAGTGTTGAGGAGCAACATCAGAGATGCAAGGACCAAGCATTTCAATTCAAGATGGCAAACTCCGGAGCATACATACACTTAATTAACAGGACTCTATGATGTGTGAAACAAATTAAAGTAAAAAACAGAAAAAAATCACAGTCCTACTTGTTGTAAATATCCTACTGATAATTGATAGAACAATACAAAGAAAATCTCTGGGAATTCAGTCTCTAAACTCACCACCACTGTCAATCATGTTGAAACTACTGGATTCATAACCCACAATAGAGATGAGCACATGGAGCTGTCTCCAGAAGAGAATATGTGTTGGACCATTAAAGAAGCCATAATAAGTTTCTAAGGATTCAAATATTGTAGAATGTAGTATCTGATATATGATAGTGGACAATGAAATTTATTGTTGTCAGGAAAATATTAATATCATTTTCAATAAAACATGTACTGAGAAAAATTTTAAGACATTGAAATATATACAGCACTGAATGGTATTAAAATTCAATTTAAAATTTGAGGGATTGTTCTATATTGGTGGCTTACGAAAAATTTATGTTTAGAACTTTATGTTTGAAAGTAATAAAATGCAGCTGAGAGTGGTAGCACACACCAGTGACCACAGCACTTGGGAAGCTGAAGCAGGGGCTTCCTCCAAAGTCCCAAGGTGTCTTTGCAGCCTCTCAACAAACACTTGAAATTTTACAAAGGCCAGTTTTACTTAAGATAATCTTTAATGAAGTTGTAAAAGTTCTAAGCTTATTAGATATTGACCCATACATTCCTTTAAATTCATATTCTCTGATAAGATAGGAAATACACATAAAATAATTCTATCTTCATGATGCAATGACTACCTCAAGGAAAAGCATTTGTGTGAGTTTGCCGTGAGCAAAAGATCCAGGTGTGAATGTGATGTTAAAACATCAGGTATAAGTAAAATGCTCAATTGGACTGTAGAGAACACACCGAGTTCAAGGGGACAATTGATTAATACAGGGTCCAATCCCAGTTGTAAATGACTAAGAAGAAATCCCAATTGTAGCATTCCAACATAGCATCAGAAGTTAATGTTTATGATGATCCAGAACGTTGGTGAAATTCTCCTTCAGTTTAGATACTTGCACAGCTGAATTTTCTTGACAGACTTCCACAGAAACTATAGATTGCAACTAACTGATGCTAACACAGGTATAAGTATCTAGTTAATTTCTAGTAACTATGAAATACTTGGGGAAAATGTAGAGCACTATTATTCTTCTCGCTGTTTATTTTGTTTTGGAAAGTCTACTGTTTATGTTGGTGTGGTCATCTGAAGGTGAAATGTCCCCCATAGATTCAGGTATTTGACTGCTTGGTCACCAGTTGATGGTCCTTTTGGGAAGTTCATGGAACTTTTAGGCAGTGGCGCCTTGCTGGAGTAGGGATAACACAAGGCAAGGACTTGGAGAGTTTATATCTTTACCCTACTTCTAGTTACCTATGCTTCCTGAGAGGTAACTTGAGATTTGATCTCTCAACTTCCTGTGTCTGCTGCCTTGCCTCCCCAACCCTTATGGACTTCTTGAACTGTAAGCCAAAATAAGTTCCCTTTCTTAAGTTATTTTGGTCATTGCATTATATTATAACCACACAAAAATAACTAATTCAGTTGACAATTCATGATCTTATTCTAAAGATGAATTAATATTCCCTTTTTCCAACACAGTTACTAAATATGACCAAAAACCAAAAGGTTTTAGAATAATTAATAGTTCTGTAGTACAAAGGAGAATAAAATGAAAACCTGAAAAGTGCTGATATAGTGGTTTTGCATTCTGTATAATAGAATTATTGGAGATTATTTTTGTTGAATGACCCAAGTGCCAATGATGATGCATTAGGAATTAGTCTAGGGGGTTGGAGTGTCAGAAAAAAAAGGTAGAACATGTGATATATATATATATATATATATATATATATATATATATATATTATTTTGTACAATGACATTCATGTTTTTATCACTTGTAGTTAGTTTATAATTTCCTGTCTACAGTATTAGTTCCTTATTTAAAGTAAAAAAATCTAATTTTTTATTCCATTCTTTTTCTAAAATTTTTATTGAGCTTTGTGCATTTCATACAACCTTTCCCAAATAAATTTAGACCCATTCCCCCATTTGTAGAAACAAGAAATCTAATATTTTAAAACTTTAATTGTCTAGAGGTCTTTGAAAGTAAATGATTCCTCCTCTTAGTGCTTTCTTTCAGACTTCTTATGCTTAGTCTCAGGTTATCCAAATTGGGTTAGTATTGACCTTTACACATTGTAGTGCTTCACATGGAATTTCAGAGTCTCAAAGCATAAATTTAATCACTACAGACCCCCATTTGTTATATTTTTTTCATATATATATCACATCTATAAGCCATGAAATATAAATTAATGACTTTTAAATGAAGCTGTGTTTCCAAAACTTAATAGAAAATAATTTTCATATTAACATACATATTTATCTTTTTTATTTTTAGTATTTTATTTTATGTGTGGGAGTGTATTGTCTGCATAAATGTAAGTACACCTGTGTTATGTAATGCCCATGTACTTTAGATAGTTGTTAGCAGTCATTTGGGTGCTGGAAACTGAACACGGGTCCTGTGCAAGAGCAGCCAGTGCTTTTAGCCACTGATTGATGAGACATCTCTTCAGGACACATCATTTTTAAGGTCCTTAAATAATTTGTGTATATTTATTTTAAACTTATTTAATCTGATTTAATTTCTCATTTTGTAACATTTCTTGACTAAATTTTTAGGAAGCTGTGAATGTATTCATTCTGAACCCGTTTCTGAAGGACATTTTTACTGAAAATTAAATTGTCTGCACTCTTTGCTTTCAACAATTTNATGGACTCAGCAGAGAGAAAGAAGAAAATCCCAATTGTAGCATTCCAACATAGCATCAGAAGTTAATGTTTATGATGATCCAGAACGTTGGTGAAATTCTCCTTCAGTTTAGATACTTGCACAGCTGAATTTTCTTGACAGACTTCCACAGAAACTATAGATTGCAACTAACTGATGCTAACACAGGTATAAGTATCTAGTTAATTTCTAGTAACTATGAAATACTTGGGGAAAATGTAGAGCACTATTATTCTTCTCGCTGTTTATTTTGTTTTGGAAAGTCTACTGTTTATGTTGGGTGGTTTGGATGTGAAATGTCCCCCATAGATTCAGGTATTTGACTGCTTGGTCACCAGTTGATGGTCCTTTTGGGAAGTTCATGGAACTTTTAGGCAGTGGCGCCTTGCTGGAGTAGGGATAACACAAGGCAAGGACTTGGAGAGTTTATATCTTTACCCTACTTCTAGTTACCTATGCTTCCTGAGAGGTAACTTGAGATTTGATCTCTCAACTTCCTGTGTCTGCTGCCTTGCCTCCCCAACCCTTATGGACTTCTTGAACTGAAGCCAAACATCCGTTCCCTTTCTTACGGTTACTTTGGCCCATCGCATTCTATTTATAACAACAAAAATACTACTTCAGGTGACCCATTCATGATCTTATTTTTCAAAGATGACTTCATATTCCCTTTTTCCAACACAGTTACTAAATATGACCAAAAACCAAAAGGTTTTAGATCCTTAATCGTTCGTCTGTTTTGTAGTACCCAGGAGACTAAACTGCCCACCTGCCCTGCTGAATGGATGAATGAACGTGACTGCCAACGTGCCTGCCTAGTGGTTTTGCCATTCTGTTCTACACTATAGCCTCTTGGCGATTATTTTGTTGATTGCCCTGACCCAGCCCCGTGCCCACTGCTGCTGCCTCCTTCGGCCTTCGGTCTCTCTCGGGGGTGGTTGGCGTGTTGTCCCGCCGCCCCCCCAACCTGTTCGTCGCGGCGTCGACGGCTAAGTAGGTATCACCATGTGCTTTACGCTTATTATATATACTCTATATAGGATATATTATATATTATCTATTATATTTATATTGTAAGAAACGTCAAAGAAATAATTTTAAAGACAGGAATGGTGGCAATTGCCTTCTCTAACCCCAGCACTCAGCAGAAGCAAGATCTCTATGAGATCAAGAAAGCCTGGTCTACAAAGTGAAAAACCTGTCTCAAAAAACAAACAAAACACAAAAAATAATGCTGAAAGGCACCTGCGTTTTCTTCATCTTTGTACCATTAAAAATGAACTAAAAATTCAATATCCGCACTTCATAGTTTTAAAGCCTTTTCAGGTGTTTTGTTTCTTATTGTATATTTAATTTAATTTACCATTTTTTTATTATTTATATTATTTTTGCATTGTGCTATGAATTGTATGGTATTGTCTGCATGCAGGTCTGTGCACCCATTATGTCATTGCAATGCCGGCGGGCAAGTAAGAATTGAGTTTTTCTCGGACCTCTTCGGATTCCCTGGAAATGGAGTTCTCCTGGAATTGGCGGTTCAGACGGTTTTTTCGTGCCACCATGTGGATGCTGGGGTATCGAACCCGGGGGGGGTCTCTGCAAGCAGTGTCCGGCGCTCCTTAACCGCTAGGCTATCTCTCAATGCCCCTAATTTACCAATTTTTAAAGTCTCTGAACTAGTACTTCATTGAAAAAAATTTGGCACCCATCTACACAATGGATTTAGTATAATCAGCAGCAAAGAAGGATAGACCCAACATGCAAACTTTGGAGGTATAATGGAAGAAATCTCAAAGCATCTATCGTTAAGTGAAAAGAATACAGTCCAAGAAAAAACAACAACAACGGTTTTACTCATTTTTTGGATCGATTTCGCACCAAATCCCAGTTGTAAAGACAGGAGCTTGTGAAAACAAAACATTGCGATTGTTATCTTTATCTTTGTTACTTGAACGCACTCAACTCTATTGTTACTTATAATGTAAATCACTGTAGAAGAAGTTGTACCTGTACAAAAATGTCAAATCCAAATGATCAAAGACCTCAAGTGAACCCCCAAACTCTGAAGGTGATAGAATGAAAAAGTTGGCAGCCGTGCCTACGAGACATCCATCGCTTAAGACAAAAACCTTCTTTTTTTTTTTTTTTTGGGTGCTCTTAACGCTGCGCCATCTCCCAGCCCCTATCTCTAAAATTTATTTTTATGGTATGTTTATTACCTATATGTTATGAAGGGTACGGTACAAGGGTTGGTGGCTCCAAAGGTACCACACGTGGTGTCAGAAGAGGGTGTTGTATACCCCCAGACACTGCGTTACAGGTGGTTGTTAAGCTCCATGAACCTCTGGAAGAGCAACCAGTGCTCTTAACCACTTTAGCCCCCTTATCTGGCTTTTTGATACAAAATCATGTCAGGTGAAAACCGGCCATCTGAGATTTCTTGTGTTTCCTAACGACTCACTGATATTAAGTGCTTTTCATGTGCTTATTGAGCTTTCATATATCTTATTAAAACCACATTCACAAAGAGGACCTACAACCAATATTTCTGAAACTGTTTAGATTTAGAAGTATACAATCAAGGGAATTCTCCCAAAATTCTTCTTACGGAAAGGCAACATCACTTATTCCCACAACCCGGCAACAGGCAAAAGAGGGCAAAGATACAACTAAAAAGATGAATTATAGACCCATCTCCCTCAGGAACACAGATGCCAAAAAATTCTAACAGAATACTGGCAAATCGCCTACATATCCACATCAAGAAAGATATTCCATCATGATAAAGTTGGACTCATACCAGAGATGCCCGATGCAGGGATGGTCAACATACGAAAATCTATAAACATAATCAAACACATAATTGGAATCAACGACAAAAACCACACCATCATCTCAATTTTTTTTTTTAATTTGTTATCTTTTTATTTTTAGTTATCATGTCTTCATTTTTAAAGTCCTAGTGGGATTTGGATTGGAGGGAACATTCCTTAATTTAATCAAAGCCACATACAGGACACCCACAGCCAAAATCATCCAAAATGGAGAACTGAACCAAAACACATTCTCTTTAAGTAGGGACCGGCCAGGCTGCCCCCTATTCACCACTTCTCTTCAATAGTGCTTGAAACACTGGCTAGGGCACTAAGGCAAGCAAAGGACGTGTAATTAAAGGCAAGTACTAATTGGAAAAAGAGGAAGAAAAGAGGACGGACGTCAAATTTTCCTATCCCTCTTTGATGGCCCATGCATGATGTTACTTTTAAGGGATGCAAAAACTCCACCAGAAACCCTTCCTAGAAGAAATGATTTATAATAGTTTCAGCACAGTGGCAGGAAAACAAAATGAACCTTAGGAATAATCAATGGCCTTTTTTTCACCAAAAAAACAAAGCAACGGGAGATAAGAACGATAAGAATTCAAATGAGACCTTCCCATCCTACAATTCGCCTCAAAAACAATCCGTTACTAGGAAATGGAACTAACCTCAAACCAAAGATACCAAAGACCCTTTACACATACAATAAATTTTAAAAAAAAAAAAAAAAAAAAAAAAAAAAAAAAAAAAAAAAAAAAAAAAAAAAAAAAAAAAAAAAAAAAAAAAAAAAAAAAAAAACTCCCATGCTCATGGATTGGAAAATTAAATGTTAAAAGTTCCATTATTTTACCCAAACTATTTCTGGATAGCATCTTAATGCAAATCCCCAAATCAAAATCCCAAGGATCTTCACAGGCTTGGAAACAAATAAAGATTCAATTCTGGAAAGAAAAAACAAAACCATGAATAAGCTAAAACAATTCCGAGGAAACAGACTCCATAAACAGGAAGGGATCTCTATACCAGCTTTAAACTATACTACAGGGCTTATAGTAATAAAAACAGCCTGGTATATCACAAAAACAGGGACCTGGTAGACCAAGTGGAACAAACAAAGATCCAAATTGAGCACATTACATACAATTTCATCCATCTCATATTTTGACAAGGGGGCAGCAAGCGAAAAGAAGAAACCACAATGGAGATAAGACAGCATCTGCAGCAAGTGGTGTTGGCAAACTGGATCACCAATTGTAAAAAAATGAAAATTAAACCCACCCTCTACCAACTGTAAAAAGTCAATCTTCCAAGATGGATTAAAAGAACCTCAAAGTGAACACCCAAACTCTGATGAGGCGAATAGAGACAAAGTTGGCAGACAGACTACACAAGACATAGGCAAGGAAAGACTTCCTAATCAGACAACAGCTGCACAAGAATTAAGGTCGACAATTGCTACAAATGGGACCGTCATAAACTCAAAGCTTTGTCACATCAAAAGAAACAATCAAGATCTTTAGTGGAACGTCGAGACATCCAAGAAATCCCCACAGATGGGGAGGAAACCTTCACTGCAGTACAGTCTGACAAAGCATTGATTTCTAGAATAATATAAAATACTCAAAACAAAGAAAAAGAAAACAATGACCGCTCAATAGATGGAGCAAAGAATGAACAGAAGTGACTCACTGCAGGAATTAGAGCATTGGCTGAGAAAACACCTAAAACTGTCTCAACATATACTAATACATAAGGGAAATGCAAATCAAAAACCACTTTTAAGATATAAAATATTCTTACTCCAATAAAGACTGTCTAGGATCAAGGGAACAACAAATGATACCAGTGGCTGGAGAGTTGTGGGAGGAAAAGGGGAAAACTCCAGTCCAAACCTGATGGTGATGGAACTGTAACGTGTACAGCCAACTTATGGAAAGCAGTGTTCGGAGAAACCTTGGAAGACTTGGAACATGGAACTTGCACCCCCGCCCAGCCATACCACTCCTGGGCATGTACTCCTCGACAAGCCACCTGCGCCACCACAGAGAATACATGCACGGCCAGTTTATTGCAAGCTCTACTTCAAATAGCAAAGAGCTGGAACAACAGCTAGAATGCCCCTTCAACTGCGAGTGGGATAGAGGAAAATGTGCAGTACATTACACAATGGCAATTCTATTCAGCAGTAAAGACAATGCATCACGAGCATTGACAGGAAAATGGCTGGAGACTAGAGGACATCATGCTGAGTTGAGATAACACAAGTCCCAGAAAAACAAATGAGTGAATGGCATATCTCATCTGTGGATTGCTTAGTTCCAATTACCTAGTTGTAGTATTTCTTGTGTAGGGTCCCCTGAGCTTTGTACAAGAGCAGATGGGCATAATGCATTTTTGGAAACAACACATACAATACAACAGCAAAAACAACAAAGATCGGTAAAGAACTGACTGAAACAGTGTGAACTTGCTCAAAACAGTCAACTTCCCCCATGGGAATAACTAGTGAGAAAGACTAAGAGATGGAAAAGCATGTTTGGCAGAATGCAGCGAGCTCTGGTGGTGGGGGAATGAGCGGGGAACATGGGTTAAAGATTTGTTTATAAAGTAAAATATAATACATTATGTGGAAAAAAAAAAAGAAAGAAAAAAATTTTTAATTAAATAAATATAGACAATCACAGCAAGAACAAAGGGCCCAGATGAGTATTTTGCAAATAAGATATATGAAAGCTCAATAAGCACTATGAAAAAAAAGAAAAACTTCCTAAATCAGGAAGACGTGAGCATAGATGCAAGACAAATTGACATGGGACTCCTTTAACCATTATAAAATTCTGTACATCAAAAGAAACACTCAAGGAGGTGCGAGAAAAACCCACAGAATGGGAGAAATCGTTCACCTCAGATACATCTGACAAAGAATGATTTCCAGAGTATATAAAACTCATTAAAAAAAAAAAAGAAGAAAAACGAATATGAATCACTCAAAAAGAGGCGAAAAGAGTGACAGAGACTTCACAAGTGAGGAAAAGAGATGGCTGAGAAAAACTTAAACCGGTCAATATTGCTAATAATTAAGGAAATGCAAATTGAAAACATTATAATTGATAATCAAAAAATTCTGCGGGCGTGTGGAGACACGCCTAAATCACTGCACTTGGGGAGCAGGGCAGGCGAATCTTTGTGGTTCAAGGCCAGCCTGGCCTACAGAGTGCGTTCCAGGACAGCTGGGGCTCCATACAAGGGAGCCCCTGTCTCCAAAGACAAAAAAAAAAAAAAAAAAAAAAAAAAAAAAAAAAGATATCATCTCACTTCAATAAGACTAGCTAGGATCAAGAAAACAAATGATACCAAGTTCTGGGGAGGTTGTGGGGAAAGGGGAACACTCATCCACTGCTGGTGGGAATGTAAACTTATACAATGTAAATCTCTTAACAGGCTCTAGAATTGACCCACCACTTACTTTCAGACTCTGTGATTACTGTATATGGTAGAAAGTATGTATTCATATTTTAGAGAAATATAAAATTAAAGGAGGAAAATGTGAATTCCTAAACAAAAAAATGACTGAGAGAAAGATGCAGGTTAATTATGGCAGAGTGCATGATCTGGGGTGGGGCAGGGGAAGGGAAATGGGAATATGTCTAAACTGAACTGAAAAATGATGTCTGAAATACACAAAACATCAATAAAAGCATTATATTAAAAAAAGAAAGATGAAGTTAAGATCAGAAAATGGAAAGTAACATGCCTACATGCCTGTGACTGCATTATTGCCATTGGCAAAGGCAAAAGCTTGGGATCACTCCCTTTACACAGAATTGTACACAAGAGATAAGATTTGAGGACCCAATGGAAGAGATGCTTTATAAAGGTAAAGGTATTTATAGGTCAATATTTAATAAACTTGGAAACCTTTACAACTTCATAAAAGATAATCATAAGTAAAACTGGCCTTTTTAAAATTTCAGGTGTTAGATGATGAGAAGCTGTAAAGATAGCTTGTGCCCTGCTGTGCTAGTAATTTCCCTTTCCATAGCCTCTCTAACCTCCTTGTCAGCTAACAGTTATTAAATATGTGCATAATGTTGTATGTACATAAATACAAACCTGCTGCCTTAGAAAATTCTAGACTATTTAATTACATATCCCATTAGTCACCACACTTGAGGTTGCCTATGGAAAATACCACTGTCCATCTAAGAGAGTAAATATTGTTAAGTAATTGCTTTTGACCGCATAGAGTCCTTAAATGGTTTCAGAGACAGTATGAGGCTTCTAGATCAAACTTTAAGAACTGTTAGCTAATACCATTTCTGGAAAATTCTGTGGGTTACAAAATGCTGCATTTATGATGTGCTAAAATAAGTTTCCTAGTCCTACTTTTTTTTTTTTTTCTTTTTTCATGGTTAGGAATTCAGGGCTTTTCAAATCCACATTTAACCCAAAAGATCCTTTTTAGTTCACCAAAAAGAGCTCTACATTACAACCTTTATCCAGCATGAGGCCAGCTGAGGTGAAGTCACCAGAGGCCAATCGCAGAGGACAGAAGGGCACCCCAAAGCCTTCAGTCAGTACAGCTTCTGAGATGTTTGATCAGGCCTCCTTCCACGCCCTTCATCTATTACTTTTACGCCTGTGTTCCTTTGTCCGAGTTTCTTTCTGTGTGATGTTGCTGGGTGTTCTGTCCTCATTTTCCTTGTCACACAGGAGAAGGATGAGATGCAGCCAGCAGCAGCCCCACACCAGCACTTGTTCCCTGGCCGATTGCTTCATCTTCTCCCCGTTCTCCAGGACTTCAGGGGCTTTCCTGTCACCAGCAGGCAGAGCACAAGCGTTCCCTGTGCTGCTCTTCTTTCTCACTGTCAAAATCCAGGGCTGATGAGTACTCTTGGGACCCAGTCAACCCCATAAGAAATGATTCTGTTTGGAGGTGCAATTTTTTGGACAACTGAATTTGTGATTAAGCTTTGCCAAAATATAAAAATTTCCATTTCTAAACAGGTAGAAAAAAAAGAGATAAATTTTCCCCATACTTAGAGACAGCTATGCTCTTATGAAAATGTTCCATTTTAAGCACACTCAGACACCATCATGACTTCATAGTGATGGACACTGTGCATAATACATGTGATGTGGTTGGTGTGATAGTTAACATCGATTGCGAAACTCACCTAGGACACAAGCCTCTGGGCAGGGCATTGAGGGATTATCTAGGTTACTTGAGATGAGACACACCCTCGATGTGGAGGGCCCATTTCATGAATTGGGGTCCTAGGTGAATGAAAAAGAGAAAGTTAGCTGGGTACTGGCAATTGATAGTTCTCTGCTTCCTAAATGTGGACATAAGGTGGCCAGCCACCTCTTTTCTTGCTGGAACCCTGAATCAAATTAAGCCTTTCCCACTTCTGGTGTTTGGTCAGGTATTTTGTGGCAGTAATGAGGCCAGCAATTAACAGTTAATATGGATGAGAAAGTAAAGAATAAATTTAGAAAACAGGACGATGGCACATCAGTGAGCATACTCTCTATCTTTTAATCACAATGGTTTATGAACTTAAATAGTAATCTTTTATTATTACGTCAAGCTTTTCTAGCTCATGTGATCTCAATAAGTGGCTTTGAGCCTCAGGCTCAGGCTGCTGTGAAAGCCTTTAACCTTGGTAGATAACTGACATTTGGTGCATTGTTCAGGTATATGTTTTTATACAGGCAACACAGAAGTTCTTAGATGCCACCTCAAAGGACCTTTTAGAGCTCAGGTAAGCTGAACTTGAACTTCATGGTGATACTTAGCTTGGTTTTGAGACAATACTACAAGAGGAATCTTCTAAATAATGAGGAAACATTAGACAAATCAAAATTGACAACATTCTAAAGAACATTACGTCTCTAGTCTTCAGAAATGTGACTGTTATAGCACTTAGATGTAGCTTAACATATCCAAACCCTGCATATGATTCCTAGCATCAGAAAAACAAAGTTCATGTACACAAGAGAAAGACATTGGAGCATCTATGCCAGATTAAAAAGATGAAAGAGAAATGACTGAATTTAGTGCTTGTTCTTGGAATGAAGCTTACGTTAAGGAAAATAGTCTACGAGGATAATACTGGTGTAACCCTCTACGAGGATAATACTGGTGTAATTCAGAAAAAAAAACTGAGCATGTCCTCACAGAAGCTGGCAACAAATGCTAAGTTTTCCAACTTTGTTCATTGGCTTACGTTATATGACAGAATGTTTTGCTGCGGAGTACAGTATCTATGCTACAGTTTGTAGGAGGAGGTCTTGATACTTCTACAGTGGAGCATCAGCATGTTTATGCATAATACATGTAGATATGTATGCAGGTTTTTATGTGGAGCAAAGGGAGGAGAGGCAAGAGAGCCATGCAAAACTAACAAGAATTTCTAGGTAAAGGGTGTGTTGTATTTGTACCTGTGGTCTTGATAATATTCTTGCAAATTATTTCTCTAGATCTGAGATAAAAAATAATAAACAGACCTATTTTTTTTTTTTTTTGGTCTTTTCAAGACAGGGTCTCCCTGTAGTCCCAGCTGTCCTGGAACTCACTCTGTAGACCAGGCTGGCCTTGAACTCACAGAGATCCACCTGCCTCTTCCTCCCAAGTGCTAGGATTAAAGGTGTGCGCCACCACGCCCAGCTTAAACAGACCTATTTTAAAAGTAATTCCTTCTCGGGCTGGAGAGATAGCCTAGCGGTTATGAGCGCCGACCGCTCTTACAGAGGACGCCGGTTCGATCCCCAGCACCCACATGGCGGCTAATAACCGTCTGAAACTCCAATTCCAGGAGAACTCCAGTTCCAGGGGAATCCGATACCCTCTTCTGACCTCCGCGGCGTTGCACGACACGGGTGCACAAACTTGCATGCAGACAGTACGTTCATACACATACAGAAATAAATAAAATTAATAAAAAAAAATTTAAAAGTAATTCCTTCTCTTTGCCCTTTCTCTGGAGAAATTTACTTGGTGGGCAGAATGGTTGGAAAATAAGATAATTGCTGTTTTTAACTTGCTTCTCAATCAGACATTTGGCCACAAATCTTCCTGCTACAGAGCCTTGTTTAGATTATGGATGTAACTCTTCAGTGCCAAGCCTGGGAAGGTAGCATGAGAACTCGTTAGCCAAATTTAAGAATTCCTTATCACCACCATGACTATTTGTGGTTTACTCATGTTATATAAGTTTTGAATTTGATTTCAGATAGGGTAGTTTGCACCCTCCCAGAAGCAGGAAGATTCTGTTTATATACAAATAAAAAGTGAACATTGTTTTTGTCTTTAAAAAGAAAATACATTATATAGTGAATGCAGAAAAAGAAATCAAAGGAATTATAGCAACCCCAGGGTCCTAAAAAGATTTTTTTTTTTAGAACTAAAGACAAAAAGGAAATGTGGGTGGGAACTAGAAAAGTAAGTGGATAAAGCTAGAGAAAACAGCTAATTGACTATTTATTTAAGAGAAATGATAGCCACATATGGTGGGGCACGCCTTTAATCCTAGCACTTGGGATGCAAGAGGCAGGCAGATCTCTATGAGTTCAAGGCCAGCCTGGTCTACATAGCAAGCTCCAGGACAGCTGGGACTAAAGGGAGATCCTGTCTCAAAAAGACCAAAAAAAAAAAAAAAAAAACCGAGAAATGATAAAGGCCTGAAAAGACCCATTATCCACAGTTGAAAAATAAAATGAGACCTTGAAGATGAGTTTGTGAATGAAAAGTGATAATAACCTACAGCTAGGTATTCCTAAAGAGAAGCCTATAGAGAGGACCATGTTGCTATGAAAAGGAAAGGGAACTAGAAACTAGGTAACCAACCAAAGAAATTCATTGCTGGTGGCACATGCCTTTAATCCCAGCACTATGGAGGTGGGGCTAGCCTGGTCTATGTGGCAGTTCCAGGCCAGCTAGGCTACATAATGAGACCCTATTTAAAAGAAAATTCTCTGACTTGATTGGAGCAGGGACAAATTAAGAAGCTACTACATTTTAATCCTAGCACTCAAAAGGCTACATCGTTCCAGGCCAGCTGGAATGCATGGAGATCCTATCTCAAAAACAAACAAACAAAATAGTAGTTTTCTATTTGAGTATTTTTGCATTTTTGCTTTCTTTTTTATTGAATTTGTGTGTATTTCACACAGAACATCTCAGTAAAACCTAATCACCTTCATATCCCCTTTCTCACCGGCAGCCTTCCACAGAACCCAGACTGGAATTGACACACGCTGTCATTTGTGTTAAGGTCTATTGTGTCAAGTCAGTGTCCCCAGATATTCCTCAGTGCAAGTTCATCCACTGAGGTTTAGTCAGCCTGTCAAGAGTTCCCTGTTTTAAGAAGATGAATTCTTCTACACCCAGCAGTGATCAGCTGCTAGTATTTCTTCAGCTAAGATTGGGGCCTGCTGCCCATTTCCTAAGTTCTATGCTGGGTTTTTATCTGGTTGAGTTTACATGGCTCTTGTGCATGCTGACACCATTGCTGTAGGTTCATGTAAGCAAGATCCCAGGAGTTTGTAGGATTCTGTTCAAGATCTGGTCATTATCATTATCCTGAGATTCTTCTCTTACCACTATGCCTATGATATGTAAATTTGGTCTTTTCACCATGTGCCACATTTCCTGCATATTCCATTCCTATGTATTTAAGATTTTTTTCATAATTTTTCTTTATGCAGTCAATTCTTCAGCTTTATCATCAGGCCTTGATATTCTGCTTTCCATTTCATTCATTCTATGGGTGAGACGCCCCTTGTCATTCCCAGTTGGCTTATTGAATTTTTCACTTCTTTTTTCATTTCAGCTGAGCTTTCGTCAATATTTCTATCTCTTTTGTGAATTCAGTGAGAAGCTTATCCCTATCTTCTCGAGTTCTTTGATTTGTTTTTTTGTTCTTCAAATTTACTGAATTATTTGATCAAGTTTATAATCATTCTTTTAAATTCTGTGTTCTGGGTTATTTCTAGGGGGTTTTCATTGTAGAACTCTTCTACAGGGCTGGAGGGTTTTGGTGGGGACATATTATTTGGGTTTTCCACATTATTATTTTTTTGTGATTTTGGCATGTGGATTTCTTTTGTTGCTTGTGATTCTGGTGTGAAACTGAAGACTTTGTTGAGTCAGTTGCCGTCTGATTCTATTTATATACTCTGTGTGCCCTGGTTGTTTTCTTACTGGGTATGAAAAGTTGGTTGGTCTAGGCTTCAGGTTTCTCTCTTTTGATTTTATATTGAAGGGACCAGATGGCTCTAGTCCAGCTACTCAGGAGTTCCTGCAGAGGTTTGAGTCAGGTTCCAGTTACATACTCTGTCTTCCTCCTAAAGTCTGGACCTCCTACTAGTCAGCAGGCACAGCAACAATCAGCAAACTTGCTAGGCAGAAGCTGGATTTCAGTGTTCTCCGCAAAGGTGTGGGCCCTTATGAAAGGGCAGAGAAGCCTAACCCTGAAGCCGGAGGAGGCCCGTAGATGGTCCAAATGCAAGGGATGGGCTTGGTGCTATTTTAGAGCTTACTGCCATGGGGAGTTAAGAAGGTAGTCTAAAGATCTGGAGTGCTAAGAGAAAAAGTGGGTCTGTGTCCAAGGCTAGAAGGGTAACAGTATGTGGGATAGGTGAAATGGGAGTTGCTCAAACTGCAGGGGAGTCCAGGCACAGTGGGTGGGATTAGACTTATCTGGGAAGAAGGCTGGTCTTGGGAATCCAAGGCAAGGTATGGGTGGGGACAGCCAGGGTAGAAGGCTGGTCTCAGGAATGCAAATACAGGTTGGGGGTGGAGACAGCTTATGAAGGCTCTAACAAACTAGATTCAAAAATTGAGCTGGTCTGAATGCAGGGGTTCAAGACACAGTGGGCAGGTCTAGTCTAAGAGGGTAGTCCAGAGATCTGAGGTACTAAGAAAAAAATCAGACCTGTGCCCAAGGCTAGAAGGAGAACAGGATCTCTGGTTTGGGACACTGGAGTTGCTCAGGCTCCAGGGGAGTCAAGATGCAGTGGCTCCGTGTGACCTTTTCAAAAGGCCTTCAGTGTTAGTGCTCACTCCCCATACTCCTTCCTGTTAAGAAAAACTAAATTATGAAATTCACAGGTAAATAGATGGAACTGGAAACAATCATCGTGTGAGGTAACCCAGATTCAGAAATTCAAGTGCCCCACGTTCTCTCTCATAATTGAATGCTACATTTAGATCTTTTGATAGGTATATTTCGACAGGAAAATCCAGGGAAGTCAGGAAACTAATAAGAGAGTGGTGGTTTGTTCATGGGAAGGGAGAGAGAATGCAGTGATAGATATATAGGAAGAAAGGGGAATAATAGAATGACAAGGGTTAAATTGGGTGGGGAATGGGAAGGAGGGTGCATTTTACTAAGATAAAAGGCCTTTTGAAAAAGTCATATGGAGAGCCGGGCGTGGTGGCGCACGCCTTTAATCCTAGCACTTGGGAGGCAGAGACAGGCGGATCTTTGTGAGTTCAAGGCCAGCCTGGTCTACAAGGTGAGTTCCAGTACAGCTGGGGCTACAGGGAGACCCTGTCTTGAAAAGACAAAAAAAAAAAAAAAAAAAAAGAAAAAGTCATATGGAAACCTACCACTGTAGAAGCTTCTTAAAATATACCTATGCATTATAAAAAGAGTTTAAATGTACTTATCCTATAGTGAAATTCCAGTTGCCCTGCCAGGATCACAGGCTGGCAAATAGAAAGCCCAATGCCAGGAACAGACTCCCTTATTTCGGAGTTGTTGGCCAATGGAGTCCATAGAATCTCAAACAATACTGGCTATTGCCATTGCTCCTGATGACCTGCCAGGACTTGATGGTCATAGCCTGTTGCTGAAGATGCTACATATGTGAGTCCTTGAACAAACAAGGAGAAATCAAGCTGCTCTGGCCTGGGTTCCACTCCTCACAGCTGAACTACAAAGTTTCAGATGCTCAGGTTTATAAGAAAATCCCACAAGAACATAAGAGATGAAAGGTTGCTGAGCAAGCCTGAGGATGATGGCAAAGAGGGTGGTGCACAATGAGTGTGCTCTCCTGAAACACGTCCCCACACTGTGGGGGAAGGACTCTGGGGATTATGGCAAAGAGGGTGGTACACAATGAGTGTGCTCTCCTGAAACACATCCCCACACTGTGGGCAAAGGACTCTGAGGGCAGACACAGCTAAACTGAGGCAGGTGAAGATGAGCTAATAAAGATGATAATAAATGGATTTTAGGACTAAGACAAATAATGGATAATGACCTGGGGGTGAAGTTATCCAGCTCAGAGAAGTAATGGTCTATTTCTTTTTGGTCTTTTTGAGACAGGGTCTCCCTGTAGCCCCAGCTAGCCTGGAACTCGCTCTGTAGACCAGGCTGGCCTTGAACTCACAATGATCCACCTGCCTCTGCCTCCCAAGTGCTAGGGTTAAAGGCGTGCATCACCACGCCCAGCTATGGTCTATTTCTTTACTGCCTGTTTTCGGAGTGCCCAGATGCACAGATTTCATACTGTAGGATAATCCAAAAGAGATTTTTAAGGGAAATTGTAGAAGAAATAAAAAGATCTTGGAAGAGAAAAAAGAAAAACACTAAAATTAAAGAAGAAAGAGTTTCAGCTTCCTTTTATATTATGTGTGTCAGAGGAACTAAAAAGACCAATTTAAGAAACAGGTCAAGCAATCGCAAATACACCGAGCCTTCCTGAGAGCTACACAGGGAGTGGCGGGAAAAATACTGTAAATAAATGAATTAGATCAGAATCAAATCCCATATTGAAGATTTAACAGAAGGGAAAAACACTCAAAATAGTTTTTTTTTTTTAAAGTAATTTGATGAGCACCATGAAATCTTCAGGAAGCAGGATTCCACACAAGCAGAATTCTTCTTATGGTGATGCAGGCAGAACCAGTGTGAACAGGATGGCCGTCTCAAGACAGCATGACTCTGAAAGTGGACCGGCCATATAGTGCACCTCGCCACTGCCAGCCATATAGCGCACCTTGCCACTTCTGGGGGTACCTGAAGGAAACAAAGTTAGCATGAGAGATGCCTGTAGACCTGCTTATTATGGCAGTGTTCGCAATAACCATCTTAGGCAAGTACTGAAGTGAATCAACGTATAGATAGATAATCAGTACCAGTAGATAGATGAATAAGGAAAACGTGAGAACGGCAGAGCATTCGGTCAAAAAGATGCCATCGTATCATCTGCAGGAAAATGGGCAGAACTAGAAATCTTCATGCTAAGAAAATAAAGCAAGAGCAGAAAGACATGTCTTATATATCCTCTCTCTTAGTAGAAGCTAGAACTTAAAAAGGCAACCTGACAGTAAGAAAGTAACTTCTAGGAAGGTAAGCAGACTGGGCGGCAGGACATGGGTTAGGAAGGCTAATCAGAAAGTACAGTCAAACAAAGGTGCCTGCATATAAAGGAATGTCATGGTGAAACCCACCGATACATTCATGTATATATATATATCAATATATACAACTTATAATTACTGATATATATATATATATATCATATGATATATATATATATATCAGTAATTATAAGTTGTATATACTGATCATAAGTTATATATGATATATATATACTGATATATATATATATATATCAGTAATTATAAGTTGTAAGGAAAAGGATCATTACAAAGAAACTACTACTCTGCAAAGCATTCTGAGCTGTTCAAGTGGAACCCAGAACACAGCTTTGTAGACTTAATGGTCATGTTACTCAGAGAGATACTTTGTTAGTTTTGCTCTTTGGAGACAGTGTCTCACTCTCGAGCCCAGGCTGGCCTAGGAATCACTATGGAGGCTGTGCTGGATAGCTTTAGTGTCAACTTGACACACCTGGGTTGAGGGAGCCTCAATTGGGGAATTGGCTCCATTGGATTGGCCTGTGGCCACATCTGTGGAGTATTGTCTTGATTGTCGAGCAGTGTGGGAGGGCCAGGCCGACAATGAGTGGTGGCACCCTGGGCAGGTTGTTGTGTATGGTATAAGAGGACAGGCTGAGCATGGGCCAGGGGAGCAAGCCAGTAAGAAGCATTCCTCCATGGCCTGTGCTTCAGCTCCTGCCTCGAGGTTCCTGCCCTGATTTCCTGCCTTGGGCTCCCTGAGTGATGAACTGTGACCCAGGAGATGTAAGCTGAATAAACCCTTTCCTCCCCAAGTTGGTGTCGGTCAGAGTGTTTTGTCACAGCAATGGAAGACAAACTAGAACAAAGGCCACACTGCCCTTGAAGTCATGGTAATCCTTCTGCCCCATCTTTCAGGTACTGGGATTATAGGTATGAGCAACTCAGCTTGGCTTTGGAGATTGTGTCTTTAAAATAGATTTTAAACACTGTCCCAATAACAATAGTACAGATGAAAATACTTTGAAAATTTTGTTGAAAGTAAATGAAAGGGTAGAACAACTTGCTCCTCTCCAAAGAACAGAAGCTCCATTTAGAGTGGAGACAAGGATGCTTAGGAATACAGATACTTCAATTTGTACCAAACCAATAGCAACATTAACTGCAACATATCCACCCCCAGTCTTCCTTCCCGCTGGCCTACAGTGACACGTGTGCACCCAGAAGCTGACAGTATCTGGGTACCAGGGAAGCAACTGGCCTCTCTTTGGCTGTCCTTGCACAGTGAGGCAGGCTTCCTCACTTCTGCCAAGTGAGTTATCATTTGGCCATCTGGCCAGTTCTATAAAGATTGATTTGCATTTTGCTTTCAGTTGTCTAGGGGTACATTTCTTGCCTTTTGGGTTCTTGAGGAGGGCATATGCATTCTTCTGAAGCAATCAGCTGATTTCCTTATAGTTTTAATTTGCATTTCCAGCTTCAACATTAGTTCTGTATTTATGAACTAATTCATCCTGAATCCCTGCCTTATACTTCTTTGTTTTCTTGTGGGGGAATTACTGACTTTCATATCAAACCTAATATGTCTTTTTTTGCATCATGTGTATTAACTCACAGTATGAACCTTTTATTATAAATATTTTTCAAAGCTGTCAGTTACTCTTTAAAAACATTATTGCATTTATTTATTTTGTGTATATTTGTATATCCACATTTGTGCCAAGGTGTGGGCAAGTCAGATGGAAGTTGCCATCATTAAAGGTTTTACTTGTTATGCTCAATTCTCTTTCGAGTGATTTTTAAAATAAGGAAATCTATACCTTTACGTTCACCTTCAGCTTTGTGCATTTGAAGTTCTCCATTTGTTAGTTGGGTAAGAGTCCTCTCTAATTCATTCTCTTCTTCCCTGAGAAACTCCTTTCTATATTTTCATGTGACAGGTCTTGACCATAATTTCTCAGCTTATAATGAAAAACTATTCGCCTTTCTGAAAGATTATTCACTGCTACAAAATTAAAAATTAAAAATGTTTTCCAGTATTTTAGAGCCTGCACTTCTTTGTTCTCGCTCTTGCTGTGGCTCCCGGTGGGAAGCCTCCTCTGACCCTTCTCGTCCCTGTCTTCAGTGTTTATGTCTCTGGTGCCACCGTCACTGTTTCTACAGGATGCAACTTGCTTATTTTATCTTTCTTGTATTTATCCAAGGTTTTTGCATCAGCAATTCTGTATCATTCATTATTGTGATAAATGCTGGACATCTCTGCTTCTGGTTCTGGGACTCCAATGACATGAGTAGTAAGATGCTTAATGTTCTTCTAGAGTCCTTGGGTGTCTGTGGCTTTCTCTATGCCCATGTCATTTCCTTTTGATCCAGTTTTGGAACTTTCAGTGGGTTTACCCTCATGTTCTGGTTCTCATCTTAGGCATATTAAGTCTATTGAACCTAGCCGATAGTTCTTCATATCCTACTCCATGTTTTTATTTCTATTTATTTTTATTTCCATTTCATCCTCTTATTTTTTCCCCATAGCATTCCAGGGTGTTGACCTATTCCAGTACATACCTTAACTCATTAAGCATTCTTGTGTTAGAGTTGGCAAAACGGGTCAGCAGGTAAAAGCACTTGCTAGAAAGCTTGATAACCTGAGTTGGATCCTCAGGATCCACTTGATGGAAGGTGAGAACAGACTGTTGTAAGTTGTCTTCTGCCTTCCACCCATGCAAAATGGCAGGTGCAGCACCCGTGCCATAAACAAACAAATGTAAACATAGCTGTTTTAAAGTCACTGTATGCAAGTTTTAACATCTGTGTCATAATTTAATACCACTGATGGCTTTTTCTCCTGGAAACATCTTGAGGTGCATGCATGAGTGTGCACATGTGTGTGCCTGGCTGTGCTTTGCATTTTCTGATCATATTGTTGATTGCTAGACATTTTGTCTAAAACTACAGCAACTGAGGTGAATACTATTTATACTTGATGCTGTCTGCCCATTCTTGAGCCAGACCATTATTTGGGAGATTGGATGGAATTAAGAGCTTGGTTGGACTTGATTTCTGCTAAGTACACTTCACAGCACTGTAAAATTCGCTTCCTCTGGCTTTGCCCCTGGTTGTGCTTTGACTTCAGCCTGTATCTTCCTGTCCTGGAAGTCTCAGAGACACTTTGCTTCCAATTTTGCCCTTCCCTTATTGTTAGAATGCTGTACCTCAGTATCTAGTACTTCCTAGCTTGGAGGGAGGGAGAGTCTGTGTTATTTAGCCCTGCTAAGCCATGTGGGTGAGACTTATGTGCCTAGACTGTGGGATGCCAGGACTGCTGCCTGGCATGCATCTGGACCCTGAGGAGCAGTGTTTGTTTCTTCTCCTGTGGTGAAGATCTCTAATAGTTTTGTAGGATTTTCTAGGACTCTATCTATTGTTTTTCCATGGGTGTTCTGGATAGTTTTAGTTGTCAACTTGACATACCTGGTTAGAAGGAATCGCACTTGAGGAACTGTCTCCATTGGACTGGTCTGTGGCCATGTCTGTAGAGCATTTCCTTGACTGTTGAATGCTGTGAAAGGACCAAGCCCACTGTGGGAGGTGCTGCCTCTAGGCAGGCAGTCCTGTATTGTCCAAGAAAGCAGGCAGAGTGCAGGCTAGGGCAACAAGCCAGAAAGCAGCATTTGTCCGTGACTGTGCTTCACCCTTGGCTTCCCTCAGTGACAAACTGTGACCTGGGAGATGTAGGATAAAATAAACTCTTTCCCAAGATGGTTTTGGCCAGTGTTTTTCTCACAGCAACAGAAAGCAGACTTGAGCCATGGGTGCTGGGAATTTTTCTACGTTTTCTTCTGTTGGGAGAGTCTCTCCCAGTCATGATGACAGGGCTATTGTTCTGGTCCACTGAAGGCTTTTTCTCATGTGGGAGAAGAAGCTGAGTAATGGTGGGTTTCATGGCCTCCTTCTGGGCTATCAGATCCCTTTGTGATACCTGTTACCCAGGGAACCTCTCTAGAGGATACAGCTTCCTTTACATCTAGGCTCTCCAACTTGTCTGTTTGGTTATGCTAGGCACCACATGACTTGGTCGCTTCATCACCATTTTTCTGATTTCTTCTTGCTTTTGTGTATGGCTGCCTCCTTATTTGTTTGCTATCTACCCTGGAAGTCCAGGCCCCTAGCTCATGTCTGATTGCCATGACCTGCCTGTCCTCTTTTCCATTGACCCTAATGCTCTTCAACTGCAGCGCCCTGGTGAGCCTTAAAGAGCTATGGTTTTTATTGCATCTCTTGCTTTTTGCTGTAATGTAGGGACAATACTCTTCTAGATTTTCTCTTTATGCTTTTGTGTCATGTAGGAAAACCCAGTTTGGGATAGGTATGAATGGACTAGCTTTCCAGCCAGCCTCTCCCAAGTCACAGGTAGAAGTCATGAGACTTCACTAACCCCACCCCATGGGAGGGCAGCAACTCATGACCCAGCAGTACATGATAACAGGGGTTTGGAATTGGCCCTAAGAGATGACATCATACAATAATCAGATCTTCATTACCACCTTAGTCTCCAGTGTTGTGTGCTAGCATGTGGCTGGAAGGAGGCATATCAGGTCACTTGCCTGAAAAGTCCAGCATTGGAGTTAGCAGCTCCATGACTGGTGATTGTGGTTTGCCTTCAGTGTAGCCTGGGGAGAGCCAATCAGGCACAAAGCTGAAATTCCAGACCTAGGAACCATCAGCTCCTGGACAAGTGAAGGTGGCATGGCCAGACGGGGTGACATTCTGCACCCCAGGCTAAGAATCTGAGAGGGCCACTCAGATTGGGCTCCAGACAGCAGCCTGCTGGCACCCATGACAAGGTGCCAGACTTCCCAGAGAGGAAGCTTCTGGCAGCAGTCTCCCTTAGCAGGATGGAATTACTGCAAGCTCCCTGTTCTCTCAGCAGCGAGCGCGCACTACCACAGTATCACTAGGAATTGAGCCCAGGGTTCATACCAGCTAGGCACCACTCTACTGTTGAATTATATCTCCAACATTCTTTTGGCTTAAAATATATTTTTTCATTGATTCTTTGAGAATGTCATATAATGTATTTTTTATCATATTCAGACACCTCCCCATTTCTACCTGCTACTCCTCAGTGGATGCCCTCTATCATTATTTTTCTTAACTTTTTATTGAGTCCACTCTATCCTCCTCTGTGCAAATGGTCTTGGGTGCGGGTACCTGTCTTAGAGTCTGTTCAACCTACCAGGCTTCACACCCTAAAGAAAATTGATTCTGTCTCTCCCAGCAGCTACCAATTGCCGACAGATCCTCAGCTCCTGCTGGAGCTTCTCGTTCACCTCCTCCACCGCGCAGCTATGGCTGGAGCTTCTCGTTCACCTCCTCCACTGCGCAGCTATGGCTGGAGCTTCTCGTTCACCTTCTCCACCGCGCAGCTATGGCTGGAGCTTCTCGTTCACCTCCTCCACCCGCGCAGCTATGGCTGGAGCTTCTCGTCCCCCCCTCCCTCCGTGCTGGGTTTAGTCTGCCTTGGGCTTCCACAACGGGTTTTATGTGAGATGTCACAGCCACTGTGAATTTTATTTGAGACAGTGTCTCACTAAGTTGACCAGCAGGCCTGTACTTGCAGTCCTCCTGCTTCAGCCTCCTGAATGGCTGGTACTAAAGGCCTGCATCACTAGGTTCCATTCTTTCTGAATTTCTGCATCCAAGGATGAAGTTTATTTTGGCTTTTTCAATGGAACTGTTGCTTTGCTTTAAATTAGGTTGGAAAGTACTGGCAGAAGTTTTAAAAACTTTTTTTTAATTTATCTTTATTTTATGTGCATGAATGTTATAACTGTGTGTATGTAGGTGCACCATGGTTTGCAGTTCCCATGGAGAACAGAAGAGGACATCACGTTTCCCTAGAACTTAAGTAATAGGTGGTTATTGGTCACCATGTAAGTGCTGGGATTTGAACCCTGGTCTTCTGTAACAATAGCCAGTGCTATTTTTTTTAATTTTTTTTAATGTGCATGTGTATAAGTGCACCTGTGTCATACATACAATGCCCATGGAGTCAGAAGAAGGCATTGGATTTTCCTGGAACTGGAGTTACAGATCGTTGTTAGCTGCCATAAGGGTGCTGGGAATCAGCAATAACAGTCTGTGTTCTTTTTTTTTTTTTAATTTTTAATTAATTTTTTTTATTGATGCTTTGTGTATTTCATACATCATTTTCCAGTTCAGTTCAGGCGTGTATCCCCTTCCCTTCACCCCACCCCACCCCTACCCATCCCAGATCATGCATTCTGCCGTAACTTTTCTGCATCTTTCTGGTTTTGTTTTGTTTTCATTTTTTTTTTTAACAATAAGTGATAGTTTGTGAGTACAAGCATCCTTCATGTAAAACCAATTTGCGAGCAGTTGTGCCTAAACCCACACAGCTCATTGGTCCCACCATCCAGCAGGGGGGGCTTGTATGTTCAATCAAGTTGATCAAATGAGTGTCTACTCTATATTGTTGTAGTTTCACCATTCACCCCAATCGCAACCCTTACATTCTACCGCGCCTCCTCTTCCGCAGATTGTTCCCTAGGCTTAGAAAAGGGGCACAGGTGGATGGGATGCAAAACAGTCTACTTTCTCTGGAGCTGTTGTCTTGGTTTCTAGTCAATAGTCTGTGTTCTTAACAACTAAGCCATCTCTCCAGTTCCCAAGAACAGCCTGTACTCAACTGGTGAACCATCTCTCCAGCCCCATTGTAAAAACTGTTACACTGAGCACTTTTCTTCTATAAATTCAGAAATTCATACAGAGATTTGTTTCAATTTATTTACTGCAATTAAATGTGCATTTCTGAAAGAGCTGTATATAATCTTTCTGCAAAAGCCTGTTTTGTATGATCCAGGGAATCATTTGTAATAACTATATTTTCAGTTTGCATAAATGAGTCTATTAAGAATATAGTAGGGTTCTCTGCCAGCCTTGAGCCCAGGAAGGTTCTATTCCTCTGCTTCAAATTTCTAGACTAACTCTCTAACCCTGACTAGCTAAACAACCTAGCATAGAATGGTTTGTCCTCCCTTAAGTGGTCCCAAACCCTATCTCCCCTAGCTCCCAATCTCCTGGACAGACCTGCCCACCTAGGACTCTGAGGAAAAAGTAACCAAGCTACATAAATGATATACCAGAATAAAATCCAATCAAACAAAAGCAGAAGAGAAGTTCCTACTGGATATCTCACCAACAAAGAACATTCATGTGCACAAACAGTAGCACAAAAACATAAATAATATGAAAAACCAGGAGAATGTGTCCCCCCAAAACCTACTAGCTCTACAGAAGTTCACTACAATGAGAACCACCCAAGGAACAGCCAGATTCAGAATTTAAATTTTTATTTTATTTTATTTTATTTTATTTTATTTTATTTTTTATGTGTATGAGTATCCTGTCTGCATGTAAGTAGGTGCACCTGTGTCATGCAATGCAGTGGAGGTCAGAAGAGGGCATTGGATTCCCCTGGAACTGGAGTTAAGATGGTCCTTAGCCACCATGTGGGTGCTGGGAATCGAACCCATGTCCTCTGCAAGAGCAGTTTGTGCTCTTAACCGCTGAGCCATCTCTCCAGCCCCCAGACTCAGAATTTAAAAAAATAATCATAAACATGATTAAAAAAACTTAAAGAAGGGGGCTGGAGAGATGGCCTAGTGGTTAAGAGCGCTGACCGCTCTTACAGAGGACCTGGGTTCGATCCCCAGCACCCACATGGCGGCTGAGAACCGTCTGAAACTCCAGTTCCAGGAGAACTCCAGTTCCAGGGGAATCCAAGACCCTCTTCTGACCTCCGCGGCATTGCACGACACGGGTGCACAAACTTGCATGCAGACAGTACATTCATACACATACAGACCCTCAGCCCAGTTAACCAAAAGAGAGAGAAAATTTGAATTAAAAAAATCAGAGACAAGAAAGAAAACATGACAGCAGACACACACACACACACACACACACACACACACACACACACACAAATCCAGAACATTGGAAGGTAATACTTTAAAAATCTATAGGCCATTTAATTTGAAATCTAAGAGAAATGTATGAATTTCTAGAGCCATAGACACCACCAAAGTTCAACCAAGAAAAGATCAACAGCTTAAACAGACCCAATAACAAATGAGGAAACTGAAACAGTAATACAAAACCTCCCAACTAAAAAAAGCCCAGGCTCAGATGGCTTCATGGCAGAATTCTACCAGACATTCAAAAAAGATATACAACGAATACTGCTTAAAATTATTCATAAAAACAGAAATGAAATAATTTATCTATGTCCAACACCATCAATGGATTAGATTGTTCCTTATCTTGCTCATCATTATAGAAGAAATTTTTTTCTGCTTACCACAACATACTGTTTTTTCCAGCCATATCTTTTGATATTTCCTCTATTTGGTACAGAAAACCAACCTTCAATTCTTGACTCTGGAAGGTTTCCAACCATTTCATCAGCACTAGGAAAACTAGCAACACTAGTAGACTCTGAAAGGTCCAAAAGCTTGGCTCTAAACTGCTCTATGTCACTCTCTTTGCTGGCCAGTTGCATCTGAAGTTCATTTCTATGTGCACATCCTTCTACCAATTGCGCTTGCATATCAAGTTCCTTTTGATGTTTCACTACCATTTGGCTAAATTTCTCTCTTTCTTGATTCAGTTCCAACTGTAGCTTTCGATTTTCCTTTTCTTTTTTCCTCAAGTCTTGTGTATTAGCTTTCTATCTATTTTAAAATCTTTGCGATTCATTATTTCTGCCAATTTGTTAACAGCCTGTGTTTTAAGGGTTCATTCAGCATTGATTTTCTTTTCAAAGGCAGCCTTAAGATTATTAATTTCTTCTTCCTTTTTCAATTTATATTCTTCTTCTTCTGGTGTTGGACATAGATAAATTATTTCATGTTCGATCTGTAACCCAAGGAGATTTGTAGAGCTGAAACTGAAGAAATTCCTAAAATACTCCAGATACTATATGCAAATGAGGGTGAATGTAGAAAAGATGTAAAAATGGAGCCAGTTCAACAAAGTGAAAAAACTAACTTCCAGAATCACAAAGGCCAGGAGTTCATTCCTACACTCTACCACTTCCTTGCCAACTGTGAGGCCTGTGCCAAACCTTTCTGGGATGTTTTTAAGCCACCCTCTGCCCTAGAGTGTCGGAGATGCCATAATAAGTGCCACAGAGATCACTTAGATAAGAAAGAAGACTTAATTTCGCCATGCAAAGTAAGTAACAATGTAACATCAGCAAGAGACATGCTGCTGTTAGCATGTTCTCAGGATGAACCAAAAAAAAAAAAAAAAAAAATGGGCGACTCATCTAGTAAAGAAGGTCCTTAAGAATCCTGCATCTGGCTTTGTTCATGCCTCTCCTCTAACACTGTCTACAAGATCCACTGCAAATCAGTCTTTCTGGAAAGTGGTCAAAAATACATCTGGACAAACTAGTTAACCATGTGACTTACTGATGTGTGGAAATTTGCGGGATGCAACCTGATAAACCAGGCTGTTTTAACCATGCTGAGCAGACAGGCTTTCTTTGACACAAATATCACAGGCTTTTCAGGGTTAAGATTGCTGTTACTCTTGTCCTTGCTTTGGCACAAAGGACACTGAGGGTTGTTTGTTTTTACTTTTTTCTTATTGCGGGTTTGCCTACAGGTAGATTAGATTAATTATTACTATGTAATGCAAATACAGTTGAGGGAAGCTTAGCTAGATACATTTTTTTAAGGTGCTGCCTTTTTGAATTGATAAGAAAATGCCTGTCATTCGTGATAGAACAGTTTTCCTCATGGGTGAGAGGAAGGAACTTTCACTTTCAAGTGGAATGGCCCTCGCTATGAAGATTAGCTCGTGGAAGGAGTAAAGAAGATATCTCAAAATGAGACAAGTTTATTTTTTTATGACTTAAGTTTTTGTGCTCTTGCAAGACTACACAAAACTATTATAGAAAGCAGTGGCACCCCATGAACCTCAGTGTGCCCTTGCTGTGATGTTAAGGAGGAGCCTTGCTATTAATTGCCCGTAGTGGACTAGATGGAGACATTAAACATCTTACATTGGGACTGGAGAAATGGCCTAGTGGTTGAGAATGCCAACTGCTCTTGCAGAGGACCCGGGTTCAATCCCGAGCACCCACATGGTGGCTGAAAACCGTCTTGAACTCCAGTCCCAGAGGAATCCAACGCCCTCTTCTGACCTCTGCGGCATTGCACGACACGGGTGCACAAACCTACATGCAGACAGTACATTCATACACATACAAAAATAAATAACAAAAACAAAAAAAAAAAAACAAAATAAATAAAATTTTAAAATAAAAAAATAAATATCTTACATTATGCTTTACAAAATACTGTATGTGTTTCAGCAAGTTTGTAGATTAGGGAATGGGAGAAAACAGAAGAATTACATTTAATGTATGCATTGTTGCCAAGCCATATGGTGTTATTTTACTACTAGAGACATTAGGAACTAATTGTACAAAAGAACCAAGTTTAAAAGCATTTTGTGGGTACATAATTTCTGTAATTGTATAACATATTTCTCTGTGGTTTTAAGTGAAAAAGAGTACGTTAACAAACATATAAGAAATGTATGCACTGTGTCAAATGTGCATGTCTTAGAACACTTTCAGTGGGAGTTGCATCGCCCTTTTAGTGTCTTAATTTGAGAGAATTATTTTACTGCCATAAATACAGATTATTTTTTTCTTCGGAAAACAGATTTTACAAAAAAAATTATGTGTGTCAGTGGGGATTTTCATTGGTAATTGGTTTAATTTAAAATGTTTAGAAGTTTGTTGGACTTTCATAAATTGTGTACAACCTTTGCATCAAACTACCTGCTATAATAATGAATGACATATATATATATATATATATATATATATATATTCCATGATGTTTTCCAGTTAACATAGGAATTACCAGATAAATATTGTTAAACTCTTGTCCAGTATCAAGAGTTGATTTGTATGGGCAGTATGATTTTATTTACCTATTTATTTATTTATTTATTTATTTATTTAAATTTTTATTTATTTTGTATCTGTATGAATGTACTGTCTGTATGTGGGTTGGTGCACCCATGTCATGCAATGCTGCAGAGTTCAGAAGAGGGTGTCAGATTGTCCTGGAACTGGAGTTAAAGATGGTTCTCAGCTGCCATGTAGGTGCTGGGGATCAAACCCGGGTCCTCTGCAAGAGCAGTCATCACTCTTAGTCGTTAGGCCATCTCTTCAGCCCAATTTTAATTATTTTTTATGTGTATGAATGTACTGTCTGCATGTAGGTTGGTGCACCCGTGTTGTGCAATGCTGCGGAGGTCAGAAGAGGGCATTAGATTCCCCTGGAACTGGAGTCAAAGACTGTTCTCAGCTGCCATGTGGGTGCTGGGGACTGAACCCCGGTCCTCTGCAAGAGCAGTCGGTGCTCTTAACTGCTAGCCATCTCTCCAGCCCCTATTGTTTATTTTTTTTTCACATAAATTTATTTATTTATTTTTAACAAATCTAGACCCGTGTTCCCGCTCATTCCCCCACCCCGCCAGAGCTCATGCATTCTGCCAAACATGCTTTCCATCTCTCAGTCTTTCTCAGTATTTTCCATGGGGAAGTTGACTGTTTTGAGCAGAAGTTCACTGTCTCTGTCAGTTCTTTGATGCAGTCTTTTCTGTTGTTGTTGTTGTTTCCAAAATGTATTATGCCCAACTGCTTTGTACAAAAGCTCAGGGGGCCCTACACAAGAAATACTTACAACTGGGTAATTGGCACTAGCATCCACAGATGAGGGATACCATTAGTCGTTTTTATTGTTTATTTTTTAACCAAATACCTCCTCAGTAATTTATAATGGCTCTGCAGTAATATGTATCAAATAAGCACTGGAAAACTGATCGTCTCTGGGGTGATATGAATGTTTCAAGTGCTATTGAAAGCCGCATTGATGGATATGTAATAATAAGCATGTTTGTTATTAACATGCTAATGACTCTGTGCTCATTTAATGAGAAATAAAAGTAATTTATGAATGGATACTTTTAATATTGACTACTATGGTGTTTTCTTGTGGCTGGACTGAATAAACAGCATACTGCAATTATTCTATATTTGTATACAAATGTTTGCTAATTTCATGACTATATTAAAATTATTTTTAAAAGATTAAAAAAAATCATAAATGGAGGGAGAACTTCCAGACTTCTTCTATGAAGCCAGCATCATTATAATACCAAAGCCAGGTAAAGACCAAACAAAGAGAAAGCCCACACCCTTAATGAACATAAATGCAAAATACTCAACAACATACTCCCAAGCTGCATACAGATGCACATCAAAAAGATCATCCACCATGATCAGGTTGGCTATACTCCAGAGATGCAGGGATGGTTCAACATACATAAGTCAATAAATGTCATAAAATATGTAAATGGCTGAAAAACAAAAAAATGACATGATCATCTCAATAGATGGAGAAAAGGCCTTTCACAAAATCAAACATGCAATCATTTAAAAAGTTCTAGAAAGAATTGGTCTAGAGGGAACATACCTCAATATCATTAAAGCTATTTACAACAAACACACAGCCAACATCATTCTAAATGGAGAAAAACTGGAAACATTCCCAGTAAAATCAGAAACCAGTCAGTGCTGTCCACTCTCTCCACTCTTCTTCAATATAGAGGTTGAAACGACTTCAAGAGCAATGATACGAGGGAAGGAAATTAAAGGAGTGTTAATTGGAAAAGAATAACTCAAGTTCTATTTGCAGAAGATATATTATACATAAGAGGTCCAAAAATTTCCACCAGAAAACTGCTAGAAATGATTAATACTTTCAGGAAAGTGGCAGTTTACAAATCAACTTACAAAAATCAGTGGCCATTCTATATACCAATACCAGGCAATCAGAAAAGGTATTCAAGGAAATGTCCCATTCAAAATAACCTCAAAATATAATTAGAAATAACTCTAAGCCAAATCTTAGAGATCTCTACAATGGAAATTTCAAATCTTTGAAGAAATATATGAAGACACTAGGAGATAGAAAAGCCCACCATGCTTGTGGATTGGCAGACTCAATATTGTGAAAATGACCATTTTACCAATAACAATCTATATATTCATTGCAATGCAAATCAAAATACCACATTCTTCACAGAGCTAGAAAAAAATCATCCAAAAATTCATATGGAATCACCAAAGACCCTGGATAACCAAAGTAATCTTGGGCAAAAAGAACAATGCAGGTGGATCACCATACTAGATCTCAGATTATATTGCAAAGCTATAGTCATATAAACAGCATGCTACTGGCACAAAAATACACATGTAGATCAATGCAACAAAACAGAAGACCCAAACATAAGTACATAAAATTTCAGCCACCTGATATTCGACAAAGGTTCAAAGAACACACAGTGGAGGAAAGGCAGCATCTATAACAAATGGAGCTAGCAAAACTGAATCTCCACCTATAGAAGAATGTAATTGGGCCCTTATCATTTAAAAAAAAAACATTGAGGCATTTTTTTTATTTATGTGTATAAGTGTACTGTCTGCATGTAGGTTTGTGTACCCGTGTCATGCAATGCCATGGAGGTCAGAAGAGGGCATTGGATTCCCCTGGAACTGGAGTTCTCCTGGAATTGGAGTTATGGACAGTTCTCAGCCACCATGTGGGTGCTGGGGATCGAACCCAGGTCCTCTGCAAGAGCTGTTGGTGCTCTTAACCGCTAGGCCATCTCTCCAGCCCCAGGCCCTTATCTTTTACCCTGTACAAAAGTCAACTCCAAATGGATCAAAGACCTCAATATAAAACCTGAAACTCTGAAATTGCAAGAAGAAAACATGGGCCATATGGTTCAAGATGTAGGCATAGGAAAATAATTTCTTAATCAGACATCATCTGCTTCGGCATTAAGGTCAACAATCAATAAGTGGGACCTAATTAAGCTACAAAGCTTCTGTGCAGCAAAAGAAACAACTAAGGAAGTGAAGAGAAAAGCCACTGAGGGAGAAAATCTTTACCAGCTAAACATCTAACAGACGATTAATAGCCAGAATATACAAAGAATTAAAAAAAAAAAAAACAAAGAAGGAAGAAAATAAACAACCCAATAAAAAGATGGGCTATAGACATGAACAGAGAGTTCTCAAATGAAGAAATAAAAATGGCTAAGAAACAACTTATAAACTGCTCAACATTCTTAGTAATTAGAGAAATGCAGATAAAAAACACATTAAGGTTCCATCTTACCCCAGTCAGAAAGCCCAAGATCAAGAGAACAAATGACATCAAATGCTGGCAACCATGTGGAGAAAGGAAATATTCACTGCTGGTGGGAATGCAGACTAGTGTAGCTGCTTTGGAAGGCAGTGTGGAGAACGCTCAAAAAACTAAAAATTAACCTACCATATGACCCACTCCTTGGCAATTACCCAAAGGACTCATCATATTGTAAAGATACCTGTACATCTATGTTTGTTGATGCTCTCTTAAGAATAGAAAAGAAATGGAAACAACATAAATGTCCCTCAACTGACAAATTGATAAGAAAAATGTGGTATATCTACACTCAGCAGTAAGAAAAGATGAAATTGTGAAATTTGCAGGTAAATGGATAGAACTAGAGAGTGTTATACTAAGTGAAGTAACAAAGGCAGAAAACCAAGTGAGTGTGTTCTCCCTTATTTGTGGATTTTAGCACCAATCCTGTATGTGTGAGTATATATCCCTATGTAACACCAGTAAGCAGAAAAATGGAAAGGATGCATGTAGGTAAAGGAAAAGAAAGAACCTGAAGGGGGAGGGGATAGTAGGGAACAGATGTTACTGGGGGCGGGGGGAGAGTGGGAGTCTTCAGCTGAGTGGGGAGGAGGAAGGGACATGCAGGGAGTCAGGGTGGGAGGTGAGGGGATTCAGGATAGGGAGGGGTGGGGTAAATGGAAAAAATGAGCAGATGGATCATGTGTGGCTGGAGAGCCCAGAGGGTAATGTGATGCCCCTGAGACCCCATAAGAAACACACATACGCTCTCTGCCATACATGGGGTTGGTACGGCAGAGAATACAGTGTCAGACAAAAGAGGCTGCCTTTGAGTGGTTGGTGAAAGCAATCAAAGAGACCCTTCAAATAACACAAGCTATTGCCAAAGTTCTTGATTATCTCTCAGATATAGAAAATGAGCCCCTACTAAAGACAGGACACACTTCAGAAACAAGGCTGGTAGCAATGGAGCCAGAACAGATCTGGAAGCCTTCTACCGGAAGTTTAGCTCTTATCATCCCAGATGAGAGTATCTACACTGCTAAGGGGAGAAAAACAATCAATGGTCCAACCCAGCCCCCAAACCTAATAACCTTTTTGAGCTGCACAGCAAGCTACCTCTACTGGTGCAGTATGGCACTGTTATCTAGGGCGTAATTAATAACTACCCAATTAGACTTAAAGCCTTCTCAATGGGAGTGAATTCATGTGTGGCACCATGAACTCAGCCAAATACACATGGCTAGAGAGGTCATAGATCCTAGAGAAAACCCTAGCTCTGTCATATCTCTAGACAAACGAAATTCCTTACCATATGCTAAATATGGAATATTATGTTTATAGTCAAGAAAACAATACACCACTCATCAAAGACGTTTTTCTTTGCAACAATGGAGGGTGTGGTGGTTTGAATGTGTGTCCCCCATAGGCTCTAGGTATTCAGACGTTTGTCTCCAGTCGGTGGCGCTGGTTTTGGAGGTCTTGGGGTGTGTGGCCATGCTGCAGGAAGTGTGTCACTGGGGGCAGGCTTAGTGAGCTTAACAAGCCTGGTCTACAGTTGCTCCCTCTCTGTTTCCTGTGCTCATTGCGAGATGTGGCCCTCGGGTTTGCTGCTCCAGATCCAGCCACCACGCCTCCCGCCACAATGGACTCTAATTCCCTGGAACTGCCAATCATAAGCTCAAATAAACTCTTCCTTTTATAAGTTCCTTGATCATGGTGCTTTATCACAGCAACAGAAAAGTGACTAATACAGTTATTGGTACCAGAGAGTGGGCTGTTGGCTGTGAAGAACCTGACCATGTGTATATTTGGAGAAGTGTGGAAGACTTTGGAACTTTGGGCTGGAAAGGTTGTTGACTATTGTAAGCAGAGCTTTAAGGGGCCATTCTAGTGGAGGCCTGCAAGAAAGCATGGCTGCAAAAGATGTAGTTCCAGGGGAAAATAAAGACTTAGGCAGCAACCGGGATATTTTGATAAAGAATCTGGCAGCAGTTTGCCCGCAGCCCAGATGCTTGCCTGATACTAAGTTGAAAAGCGGTGGACTGATGTCTTTGGCAGAGGATATTTCAAGACAGCCTAATGTAGAAATGGTGGCGTGGCTTTTAATGGTGAATATTGTGCAGCTGTACAGTGAAGAAGAGCAAATGGGGCAGAAGGAAATGCAGAATGTACAGTTTGGATCTGAAAAGTGCACTAGGAAGATTAAAGGTGGGGCCAAGGCATGTGAAGGAGAGGTTCCTTTTGATAAGGAGATTAGAGTGCTTAAGGAAGGGCCTCGAGATTTACAAGCAAACAAAAGAATCAGTACCTTCAGGGCAAGACCACACCCAGCTAATCCTCCAGCAAGTCCAGGGCAGAGAAAAATTGCAAATGTGGTTAAAGTAGGAGAGATTCCATCCCAAACTTGCAGCCAAACTCAGCAGTTACATTCACGTGGTGCTGGCTTCAGAGGCATGAAGTTTGCAAGAGTGAAGGGGTCATCAATTCTTCCTCCACGGTTTCAGAGAGCTGCCAAGGTCAGGCAGAGTACAGCAGGGGCATCCCTGAATAAAGAAGGCCCTGATGGGCCATTGTGTGAAGCCATGAGTGTGAAGCCTGGTTGGCAGCGGAGACCCCAAGAAGACATTCGAGATGCCAGACCTGTGAGATATTTGCCAAGGAGAGCTGCATACAGGGAGTGGTACCGGCCTAAGAAAGAGATGTGTGTTGCAAGCAAAGCTGGAAGAGCTGAGCCGGAAGTCAAGTCCCAGAAGTTGCATGTGGAGCTACAGGATTTGGCATTTGCCCTGCTGGTTTTCGGTCTTGTTTTGGTCCAGTAATTCCTCACTATGCCTCTATTCCTCCCTTTTGGAATGGGAATGTGTATTTGGTTCCACTGTATGTTGGGAGTATGTAATTTGTCTCTTGATTTTACAGGAGCTTACAGTTTGGGAGATTGGCCTGAGTCTCAGAGACTTTGGACTGTGGACTTTTGAATGGCATTGAGACTGGTAAAGACTGTGGGGACTTTCAAGGTTGGACTAAATGCATTTTGCATTTTATATGGTCAAGAGCCTATGGGGGTCAGGGAGTAGAATGTGGTGGTTTTAATGTGTGTCCCCCATAGGCTCTAGGTATTCAGACGTTTGTCTCCAGTTGGTGGCGCTGTTTATGGAGGTCTTGGGGTGTGTGGCCATGCTTCAGGAAGTGTGTCACTGGGGGCAGGCTTAGTGAGCTTAACAAGCCTGGTCTACAGTTGCTCCCTCTCTGTTTCCTGTACTCATTGCGAGATGTGACCCTCAGTTTGCTGCTCCAGATCCAGCCACCACGCCTCCCGCCACAATGGACTCTAATTCCCTAGAACCACCAATCGTAAGCTCAAATAAACTCTTCCTTTTATAAGTTCCTTGGTCATGGTGCTTTATCACAGCAACAGAAAAGTGACTAATACAGAGGGTATCGTGGAAGCCCACAACTGGTCAGACCCAGAGAATAAACATCTGAAAGATATTCAGTCCTAGGTGACACAACTACAGTTGAACCTCTGCACCTAAAGTTCATGGAACATAGTGGAAGGTTCATCAGTGAAGCTTCTTTATACAGCAAAGTGTGCTGCACACAGAGGCCACAACTGGCTGAGTTTCAAAGAATTGGAGACTCCAGAGTGTGTCCCTGAATATAGGGACACACTCCTATATTGAACTTCACCCACCCAGGAGTCGTTGCAAAATTGGGCGGAAAGATTGTCAGAGCCAGGGCTGGCTCATGCATGTAGGGAAGCAGAAGCTTTTAGGCCAGCAGAAGCCTGCACATGTGATTGTGTGCTGATGTTGGCAATGGGCACAGGACCCATGCCAACTCAATCAGACAGGGCTCCAGAGTGGAATGAGAGAAATGGGTGGTGGGCCCACCCTGGACTGAGAACTACTGGAGACTGATTACTGATGGGTGAAGGAGAATTTGCCTTACTTAAAATTTCTAGGTGTGTTGACTAGACTCCAGAGGATGAATCTGCACAGAAGGACATCTGGGTACATTGACTGAATAGGGCTTAACCTGGACAGTACAATACATGGGTTCTGATAGGATGACAGAGCATTGAGTGGGGAGGGGTCTAAATTTGATTAGGAACTATTGTAGGAAATGAATGAAAGCTCAATAAAAACTTAAAAATGAATATAGAAAGCCAAAGTAAAAGAGAAAACAGTAAGTGATGGATTGAATGGATATATCATTGATAGGTAAATTATTGATAGATGGATGATTGATAGATAGGTGATAGATAAATCATAGGTAATATATAGATGATAGATGATATATAGATAGATGATAAGTGATAGATAGATGATTGATAGGTGACAGATAATTGGTAAGTAGATAGATGATTGATAGAAGATATTTGGATAGATAGTTGATAGATGATCAATGGTTGGATAGATGATTGACAGATGATAGATGATAGGTAGATAGATGATATAGATGGATGTATAGATAATAAATAGATAGATGGATAGATAGATGATAAACAGGTGATAAATGATTGATTAATAAATGATATAAAGATGATTGATAGATGATAGGTAGGTAGATAGATAATAGATAGATAGATAGATAGATAGATAGATAGAAAGAAACATCATCAAATTTGGTGCTTTAAACATCCAGTTGAAATGGACTGGGGAAGTCCCTTTAAGGCAGTCAGCTAGCTGGACTCCAATAGAGTTTCAGCAGAACACAGAACAGAGTGTCCTTCTAGATTAGGCTTCCAAGTAAATGAACAAAAAGTAGCAGAAAGCTCACATCTTCAAGTCAAGGACTCATACAGAACCAGCAGGAACTGCCTGAGAAAGCCCCTTTAAGGCTGTCAGCTGCAGTTCCCAGCTGAGAGTTCTGAGTAGTGTCCCCTCCAGTAAGGCTTTCAAGTAGAAAAAAAAGAGAAAATATAGAGTAACATCATCAGCAAAAGATAGAGTAGCATCATCTCCAATGCAGGTGGGGATATTACTACACCCAGAAGAAGCAGCCAGGGAAGTTGAGGTAGTTGGCTGAAGTTCCAAATGTGTGTCTTCTTCATGGCTGACCTACCATGACTCACTTCCCATGTCTAAGTGCCAGGTTTCTCTTTCCCACTGTAGACACTTTTCTATCATGGAATAAATAATATTAACATCTGTTGGGAATGGTTTACCTTCCATCTGTTCTCAAGGGCACAGTGGTTTTATTCTTCAACATTTTTGTTCTCTCCTGTCACAGAGTTAGGGGCCACGGGCCCACCCCTACACAGAGATCTTGGCAGATACATGACATAAACATGCTTAGGTCTAAAATGGGGGAGGGTGTGGCAACCACAATTCTGGAGCAAGCTTCTCAGTGAGTTTAAGCAGGACATGAAAATTTACCAATATAATGTACATTACTTGGGAATAATATTTACTGGTTGTGGGTCTTTATTCTTGTTGCTTACTCCAGAAAAAGAAAAAAGATGATCTGTAAGGCAGATATGAGTTTTAGGACTGCTAGGACATTGACTAACGTCTCCCCAAATAACTATAATTAGTGAGCAAGTAGTTAAGGTGTTTTTATTTTAACTCACATGGGAGAGGAAAAGCTTGCAGCAAGCCTAGGGAGGCTGTGGAACATTTCGTTTACCTGGGAAAGAACAGAAACGAAGCTCATATTCTTTTCTAAGTTCATGAGCAGAAAGACAACATACACAGTCTTCCAATATGAAATATATTGGATATATTTTTGGCGTCTTGGATCGCTCAGTGTACAGAGACCATGAATTCGTGCACAGGTGGGTCAGAGACAAATGCACACTATGTAAACTGTATGTATATTTCATTCGTGAAGTATAAGTAGATTTCAGTAACAAAGAATAACTTTCTGCAACTAGCTATGCCTCTAAGTGTTGCTTAGAACACCACATTTAAACAAAATAGAACAGATCCTAGTGACCTGGGGGCCTGCAAATCACCTCTACATTTCTAGGAGACAGTGGCATGTTGCCTGTTTAGAGATCACTCACATCATTTATAATTACGAGGAAGGTCAGTATTCTTGAGGGAAGTTTAACAATCTATTTTTATCTCTGCTTGGTATGTGGTTGTTGTCAGAAAGAGAATCATTGAGTCAAAATTCAGAACTCAGGTCATTTTATTCCATAGGTTCTTTAAAGGAACATTCTCCGTGCTCTCTACTTGAAAAATTATCATGTAATCATGATGCCATGATATATGGTAGACACCTAGGCCAAACAAAAATATCCATGTCATGTATACACACATACAAGAGGAACTGAATGCTTCTTATTCTTGCAGAATATGGAGGTCAAAGCACATCAAACAAACAACAGTGAAATGTCTATAAGCAGGGTGTTGATGTTGGCTGTTACATAGTCTCAAAAACAAACTGAACCCATTGGTATTGAGCCTTGCAGAGAAGCTTGCACATATAGCAGGGGCTCCCCTGTGGCAACCGAAACTGAAACAGACTGCTGAGCCCTCCTTGGAGTGACTGCTGACGCACTGGAAGCAATGATGCTTTCGATTTCATTGCTAACTGAAGGGGCTTCTGAGCATTTTGTTTGCCAGAAAGATAACAGTCAGCCAATATTTTGATAGCTCTGGGAAACAGTTTTACTCTGAGTCAGAAACCTTTCCAGTTGTTGTGAATAAAATCCATGTTTCAGCCCAGGTGCCTTTAACTAGCATCTTCACAGGAAAAGAGGAAAAGGCTTTGGTGGTTTGAAGAGAATGTCCCCATAGGTTCCAGGTACTTGGACACTTGGTACCCAGGTCAGAAGAGGCATGGGCATGTTGGAGGAAGCGCACCCCCAGGGACAGGCTTTGAGGGTTCAAAGCCACATTCCACTTTCAGTCTGTCTCTGCTTCCTGTGCTACTTGAAGGTGTAAGTGTGCACAGTCTTCTGCTCTGGCTGTCCCCTGCCTCACCTCCCTGCCATGATGGACTTTTTCCCCTCTGGAACTGTAAGCCAATTAACTCTTTCTTCTATAAGTTGCCTTGGTCATAGTGTTTTATCAAGGCAACAGAAAAGTAACCATTACAAGGCCACATTATATTTTCTAACCTTTGGGAGATTTGGGGGTTTTTTGCTCATAGACTTTATTTATTTATTTATTTATTTATTTATTTATTTATTTATTTATTTTCATTTTCAATTGTGATGTTTCTCCTTTCATCACAAATTCTATCGATTTGGAGTTGCTCTTTCTTTCTTTTGGTTAACTGGGCTAGAGGTCTGTCTATCTTGTTTATTCTCTCAAAGAACCAACTTTTGGATTCATTGATTTTTTTTTTTGTATGGTTTTCTTTGTTTCTATTTCATTGATTTCTGCTCTGATTTTTGTTATTTCTTCCTGTCTGTTGTGTTTAAGGTTCATTTTTTGTTGTCTCTCAGGTGTTTTCAGCTGCAGTGTTACATCATTCACTTGTGCTCTTTCTGTTTTTCTAATGTAGGTACTCAGGGCAATAAACTTCCCTCTTAGGACTGCTTTTAAAGTATCCCATAGGTTTTGTTATGTTGTATTGTCATTGCCATTCAGTTCCAGGAATGCTTTTATTTCTTTCCTTATCTCTTCCTTGACCGATTCATTATTCAAGAGTGTGTGGTTTAGTCTCCATGTGTTCTTATAGGCAGTAGGGCTTATCCTAGTGTTGGTGTTGAGCTTTATTGCACTGTGGTCTGATAGAATGCATGAAATTATTTCAATCTTTTTGTATTTGTTGAGTATTTTTTTTTTTCTGTCCCAGTATGTGGTCGATTTTGGAGAATGTTCTGTGGAGTGCTGAATAGAAAGTGTATTTTCTGGTATTTGGGTGGAATATTTGGTAGATGTTCCTGAGGTCCATTTGGTGTATCATCTCATTCAATTCAGATGTCTCTCTGTTTATTCTTTGGTTGATCTGTCCAAAGGACTTAGTGGGGTATTGAAGTTCCCTATTATGAGTGTTCTGGGGTTAATCTTTGCCTTGTGATCCTGGAGAATTGTCTTTATAAAGTTTGGTGCACCAGAGTTTGGTGCATATATATTCATGATTGTGAAATCTTCATGATCAATTGTTCCTTTGATAAAGATGTAATGGCACTCTTTGTCTCTTCTGATTTCTTTTACTTTGAAGTCTATTTTGTTTGATATTAAAATAGCAACACCTGCTTTCTTTTTGGCACCATTTGCTTGGAATATTTTTTTCCATCCCTTCACCTTAAGTTGGTGCCTATCCTTGAGAGTGAGGTGAGTTTCTTGCAGACAGCATATTGATGGGTTTTATTTCCTAATCCAATATCCCAGTCTATGTCTTTTGATTGGGGAGTTTAGTCCATTAATATTTAAGGTTATAATTGAAAGATGCATGTCGCTTCCTTTCACCTTATTATCCATTTGCATTTTTAGTCTCAGTTTCTACTTATGCAGTTATGTTTTTATTGATTTCTCTTTCTAGGTGCCTGAGGATAGTTGCTTCTCTCTTCTGTCCTTTGAATTGCTTCAAGTATTTTCTGAAGGGTTGGTTTTCCAGGCATGTATTCTATCATCTTGTATATGTCATGGAAGATTTTTCTCTCTCTTTCAACTATAATCAACATTCTTGCTGGTTAGAGTAACCTGGGTTGGCATCTATAGTCCTTTAACACTGGGAATGTTTTGCTCCACGTTCTTCTTGCTTTCATAGTCTGCACTGAGAAGTCAGTTGTAATTCTGATGGGTTTCCCCTTATATTAACTTGCCATTTTTCTCTCGTGGCTTTCAGAATTTTGTCTTTGTTTTGGGTGTCTATAATTTTAACTATGATATGGCGTGGGGAGTTTCTTTTCTGATCTTGTCTGTTTGGAGTTCTATGTGCTTCTTGTATTTGTATGGGTTTGTCTTTTTTTTAGTTTGAGGAAATTTTCATCTATTATCCGGTTGAAGATCTGATCAATACCAATCTCTTGGGAGTCTTCTCCTTCCTCTAGCCCTATGATACAGAGGTTTGATCTTTTCATACTGTCCCACATTTCCTGGTTGTTCCACTTTTGTGTATTTTTACGTTTTTCAGTTTTTCATAATCTTTACTTGAGCTTTTTAGTTGTTCTGTGTTATCTTCCAGGTCTGATACTCTTTGTTCTACTTCCTCCATTCTAGTTCTGAGGCTTTTTCCATTCCTTTCCCTTGATTGGATGAGTGTTCTATGTCCTTTTTCATTTCATCCTGTGATTTCTTTAGTATTTCCACTTTCTTTGGAGCATCTCAATCTCTTCTTTTTTTTCACATAAATTTATTTATTTTTTTAACAAATCTAGACCCGTGTTCCTGCTCATTCCCCCACCCTGCCAGAGCTCATGCATTCTGCCAAAAAATGCTTTTCATCTCTTAGTCTTTCTCAATATTCTCCATGAGGAAGTTGACTGTTTTGAGCAGAAGTTCACCATTTCAGTCAGGTCTTTGATGCAGTCCTTTCTGTTGTTGTTGTTGTTGTTGTTTCCAATATGCATTAGGCCCAACTGCTTTGGGCAAAAGCTCAGGGGGCCCTACACAAGAAATACTTACAACTGGGTAATTGGCACTAGCATCCACAGATGAGGGATACCATTCGTCATTTGTTTTTCTGGGACTGTGTTACTTCACTCAGCATGATGTCCTCTAGCTCCAGCCATTTTCCTGCAAAGCTCGTGATGTCGTCTTTCTTTACTGCTGCATAGAACTCCATTGTGTAGATGTACCACATTTTCTCTATCCACTCGTCAGTTGAGGGGCATTTAGGTTGGTTCCAGCTCTTTGCTATTGTGAAGAGAGCTGCAATAAACATGGCCGTGCATGTATCTCTGTGGTGGCGTAAGTCTTGAGGGTACATGCCCAGGAGTGGTATGGCTGGGTCGGGTGGCAAGTTCATTCCAAGTCTTCCAAGGGTTCTCCACACTGCTTTCCATAGTGGCTGTACGAGTTTACATTCCCACCAGCAGTGGATGAGTGTTCCCCTTTCCCCACAACCTCTCCAGCACTTGGTATCATTTGTTTTCTTGATCCTAGCCAGTCTTATTGGAGTAAGATGATATCTTAAAGTGGTTTTCATTTGCATTTCCTTAATGATTAGTGATGTTGAACAGTTCTTGAGGTGTTTCTCAGACATCTCTAATTCCTCGCTTGTGAAGTCTCTGTTCAGTTCTTTGCTCCATCTATTGAGCGGGTCATTTGTTTTCTTTTTTCTTTGTTTTTTGAGTAGTTTATATATTCTGGAAATCAATGCTTTGTCAGATGTATCTGCAGTGAAGGTTTCCTCCCACTCTGTGGGATTTCTCTTCACTTCCTTGATTGTTTCTTTTGATGTACAGAAGCTTTTGAGTTTGATGAGGTCCCATTTGTCAATTGTCGACCTTAATTCTTGTGCAGCTGCTGTCTGATTTAGGAAGTCTTTTCCTACGCCTATGTCTTGTAGTCTGCTGCCAACTTTTTCTTCTATCACCTTCAGAGTTTGGGGTTTCACGTTGAGGTCTTTAATCCATCTGGAGTTGACTTTTGTACAGGGTGAGAGGTAGGGGTTTAATTTCATTCTTCTACAAGTGGTGATCCAGTTTTGCCAACACCACTTGCTGAAGATGCTGTCTTTTCTCCATTGTGGTTTCTTGGCCCCCTTGTCAAATATGAGATGGCTGAAATTGTATGTGCTCAGATTTGGATCTTCGGTTTTGTTCCATTGGTCAACAGGTCTGTTTTTGTGCCAGTACCAGGCTGTTTTTATGACTATAGCCCTGTAGTATAGTTTAAAATCTGGTATAGAGATCCCTCCTGTGTAGCTCTTTTCACTCAGGATTGATTTGGCTATTCGGGGTCTTTTGTTTCTCCAAATGAATTTAAGAACTTTTGTTTCCAAGCCTGTGAAGAAACTCTTGGGGATTTTGATTGGGATTGCATTAAATCTATACAAGAGTTTTGGTAAAATGGACATTTTTACAATGTTAATTTTCCCAATCCATGAGCATGGGAGGTTTTTCCATCTTCTGAGGTCTTCTTCAATTTCTTTCTTTAAGGGTTTAAAATTTTTGTTGTAGAGGTCTTTGGTGTCTTTGGTTAGGTTTGTTCCTAGGTATCTTATTGTTTTTGAGGCTATTGTGAGTGGGAAGGTCTCTTTGAATTCTTTCTCCAGTTGCTTGTTCTTGGTGTAAAGAAAGGCCATTGATTTTCTAAGGTTAATTTTGTATCCTGCCACTTTGCTGAAGCTGTTAATCGTTTCTAGGAGTTTTCTGGTGGAGTTTTTTGCATCTCTTAAGTAAACAATCATATCATCAGCAAATAGGGATAGTTTGACTTCCTCTTTTCCAATTAGTACTCCTTTAATATCCTTTTCTTGCCTTATTGCTCTAGCAAGTGTTTCAAGCACTATATTGAAGAGGAGTGGTGATAGGGGGCAGCCTTGCCGAGTTCCTACCTTTAAAGGGAATGTTTCCGTCATTTCCCCATTTAGGATGATATTGGCTGTGGGTTTCCTGTATATGGCTTTGATTACATTGAGGAATGATCCCTCCAATCCAATTCCTTCTAGGACTTTAAGCATGAAGGGATGCTGGATTTTGTCAAAGGCTTTTTCAGCATCAATTGAGATGATGGTGTGGTTTTTGTCTTTGATTCCGTTTATGTGTTTGATGATGTTTATTGATTTTCGTATGTTGAACCATCCCTGCATCTCTGGTATGAATCCAACTTGGTCATGATGGATGATCTTCTTGATGTGGGTCTGTATGCGATTTGCCAGTATTCTGTTTAGAATTTTGGCATCTGTGTTCATGAGGGAGATGGGTCTATAATTCTCCTTTTTAGTTGGATCTTTGCCTGGTTTTGGTAATAGAGTGATGTTGGCTTCATAGAAGGAATTTGGGAGAATTCCCTCTGATTGTATACTTCTAAACAGTTTCAGAAATAATGGTTGTAGGTCTTTTTGAAATGTTTTATAGAATTCTGCTGTGAAACCGTCTGGGCCTGGGCTTTTTTTAGTTGGGAGGCTTCTTACTACATCCTCTATTTCTTCATATGTTATGGGTCTGTTTAAGCTGCTGGTCTCCTCTTGGCCAAGCTTTGGTGATTCCCAAGATTTCAGATATTCATCCATTTCTTCTAGATTTTCAAACTTGGTAGAATATAGGTTCTTGTAATATTCCCATATAATTTTCTTGATCTTTTCCTTGTCCGTTGTGATATTTCCCTTTTCATCACAGATTGTATTGATTTGGAGTTGTTCCTTCTTTCTTTTTGTTAACTGGGCTAGAGGTCTGTCTATCTTGTTTATTCTTTCAAAGAACCAACTTTTGGCTTCATTGATTTTTTGTATTGTTTTCTTTGTTTCTATTTCATTGATTTCTGCTCTGATTTTTGTTATTTCTTCCTGTCTGTTGCGTTTAGGGTTCATCTGTTGTTGCCTCTCAAGTGCTTTTAGCTGTAGTGTTAGATCATTCACTTGTGCTCTTTCTGTTTTTCTAATGTAGGCACCCAGGGCTATAAATTTCCCTCTTAGGACTGCTTTTAAGGTATCCCATAAGTTTTGTTGTGTTGTATTGTCATTGTCATTCAGTTCCAGGAATGTTTTTATTTCTTTCTTTATCTCTTCCTTGACCCATTCATTATTCAAGAGTGTGTTGTTTAGTCTCCATGTGTTCTTGTAGGCAGGAGGGCTTGTCCTGGTGTTGATGTTGAGCTTCATTGCACTGTGGTCTGACAGGATGCATGAAATTATTTCAATCTTTTTGTATTTGTAGAGGTTTCTTCTGTGTCCCAGGATGTGGTCGATTTTGGAGAATGTTCCGTGGGGTGCTGAGTAGAAAGTGTATTCTCTGGTATTAGGATGGAATGTTCGGTAGAGGTCTATGAGGTCCATTTGGTGTATCATATCGTTCAGTTCAGATGTCTCTCTGTTTATTTTTTGTCCTGTTGACCTATCCAAAGGACTCAGTGGGGTATTGAAATCTCCCACTATGAGTGTGCTGGGGTTAGTCTGTGACTTGTGGTCCTGGAGAATTGTCTTTATAAAGTTTGGTGCACCAGAATTTGGGGCATATATATTCATAATTGTGAAATCTTCTTGGTGGATTGTTCCTTTGATGAAAATGTAATGGCCTTCTTTGTCTCTTCTGATTTCTTTTACTTTGAAGTCTATTTTATCCGATATTAAAATAGCAACACCTGCTTTCTTTTTGGTACCATTTGCTTGGAATATTTTTTTCCATCCCTTCACTTTAAGGTGGTGCCTGTCCTTGAAGGTAAGATGTGTTTCTTGCAGACAGCATATCGATGGATTCTGTTTCCTAATCCAGTCTCCCAGTCTATGTCTTTTGATTGGGGAATTTAGTCCATTAATATTTAAGGTTATGACTGATAGGTTTGTGTTGCTTCCTTTTGCCTTATTATCCATCTGCGGTTTTGATTTAGGTTTCTACTTCTGCAGTTATGCTTTTATTGATTTCTCCTTCTAGTTGCCTGGGGTTGGTTGCTCCTTTCTTCTGTTCTTTGGATTGCTTCAAGTATTCTCTGAAGGGTTGGTTTTCCGGACATGTATTCTTTCAAGTTGTTTATGTCATGGAAGATTTTCCTCTCTCCTTCCACTATGATTGACATTTTTGCTGGGTATAGTAACCTGGGCTGGCATCCATTGTCCCTCAACACTGGGAATGCTTTGCTCCAGGTTCTTCTTGCCTTCATCGTTTGCTGTGAGAAGTCCGTTGTTATTCTGATAGGTTTCCCCTTATAGGTCACTTGTTGTTTTTCTCTTGTCGCTTTAAGAATTTTCTCTTTGTTTTGGGTGTCCAGCATTTTAACTATGATGTGGCGTGGAGAATTTCTTTTCTGATCTTGTCTGTTTGGAGTTCTATGTGCTTCTTGTATTGGTATTGGTTTGTCCTTTTTTAGTTTGGGGAAGTTTTCATCTATTATTCTGTTGAAGATCTGATCAATACCTTTCTCTTGGGATTCTTCTCCTTCCTCTATTCCTATGATGCGGAGGTTTGATCTTTTCATAGTGTCCCACAGCTCCTGGTTGTTCCATTTTTGTGTATTTTTAAATTTTTCATAATCTTTCCTTGAGGTTTTTAGTTGTTCTGTGTTGTCCTCCAGGTCTGATATTCTTTGTTCTGCTTCCTCCATTCTGCTTCTGAGGCTTTTTTCATTCCTTTCCTCTTGAATGGATGAGTGTTTGATTTCCTTTTTCATTTCCTCTTCTGATTTCTTTAGTGTTTCTATTTCTTTTTGGAGCTTCTCGATCTCTTTTTGTAGCTCTTTTGTTTGCTGGTTGGTTTCTTTTTCTTTTTCAGCATGGGATCTTTTCAGTGTTTCTACTTCCTTCCGGAGCTTGTCATTCTCTCTCTCTCGGTCCTCATTCTCTTTTCTTAGTTCTTTAATTTGTTCTTTATGATCTTGTAGTTCTTTAAGTATGTTCCCAATTGTGTTTCTGATGTCTGTGTCCTGGGGCATCCCCGGGGGGATCCCACTGCAGGAGTCATCCATAGGGTTGGTAAAGCTTGGCGTGGGATTATCCTGCCCCTTTCCAGTGTAGTCTCTTCTTCGTGATCCTGGCATATGGGCTTCTCCTTGCCTGTATTCCAATGTGAGTCCTAAATGCCTCTTCACTGTGTTGAAGGCTTGCTTTGCTTGCCTCCTTCAGATGCCTCTTCGTAATCCCAGTTGGTGGGGGGGCTCTTCAGCCCGTGCCCCGGTACCTTTCGCTGGGCTCAGGAGCTCTCAGATCTCAAGAGTCACACAAGCCTACCTTTAATACTGGCTGGGAGGATAACTCCGCCCCCACAGCTACAAAATCCAATCAAGCCAAAGACGGCACCTTTAATCTCAGCTGGGAGGATAACGCTCATAGACTTTAAAACAATCAGCTTAATAGACAAGACAATTACTGAAAAGTGCTTTGATCCTATAGAAAATGAAAATAATTTGTAACATGAAGATGAGTCACTTTGTACTTATTAGTTTCTCCATCCCAACTAAGATTCTTAACATCTATCAGTCTTGCTTCTTTAATCTGCAAAATGTGAAGAATGTGCTGAGTTGCTTATACCATGGGGACTTGTGTGTAGCTCTAGGGTACAACAGGTTTAGTAACCAGATCAAGTGGACACATGTTTGATGCATCCAGCTCTAAGGCTACAATATCCATTCACCATTCATTAGCTTACTCATTACTTCTAGCTTAGTTTTGGCCAGTTAGAACATGCTTTCTCTTAGAATAAACATGGAAAAGGAATTTTGTGTCACACAGCAACATAATAGTTGACAATGACTGTCTAACACAGTATGTTGGAAGAGAATAAAGAAGTTTTAGATTTACCATTATAAAGTGTTGTGAATTCCTAGTACTGTCTCATGTGTGGAATAGTATAGGAATATCCATGTATAAATTCCTTGGGGCTCAATACCTGTCATATAAATTAGATACAGTACTTTTTATGATCATCAATAATATAGACACTTTGTATGATCTTAACAAGCTATTGAAATCATTTTTTTTTAAATTTTGAAATAGAAAGAATATTGGATGCCAAATTGATTTAGATGTGGACTCATTAAGCAATAAGATATGACTTGGGTCCTCTGACTTGAGAGGCTCTTGCTCAAAGAGTGAAGGTTTCACTGTAAAGGACAGTTCTTCAGCTAAGGACACAAATGAGTACATTTCCCCGTGAGAAACTCCTTGCAGGTTGTCAGGAACTGTGAAGAACAAATTAAAATCACTGCTGTTTTCAGAATTACAAATTACTAATAATGTATTCCAGTAACAGTGGATCCTAATTTTTTTCCCAAAGTGAAGGTCTGAAGGAAAAATGTATGACAATGTAGTCTGAGCAAATAGCTCTTAAAATGAGCTATTAAGTAGTGGTCTTGCTAGTTGTAGAAAAAGTCACCGTGGATTCCAAACTACAGAAACTAAATGACCTCACATGTCTGATCAGTTCATTCACTTCATTAATATTTATTCATTTACCCCTGTATTCATTCAGAAAATAGCATTTGAACTGTGTGTCAACTCGTGGGATAAATGACGGAAGTGTGCTGGTAAGTGTACAAGCCTGATTCCTTAGCTTCATGGGCTTGACATCTTCACAGAGAAACCGTTATAATTACACTTGTGGGGACAGCTTCAAAGGACATAGAGCCATGCATGGAGGAAAATCACAGTGAGAAGCTAGAATTCTGTCAGATTGAGGGGAGGTAAAGCAGAAAGGGTTTGTATTGGCTAAATATATGAAGATGATGATGCCAAAAATATTTTCCATATGGAAGAAAACCTCTAGATCAAAGCAAAGAACTGAAACGAACACCACATCTGGTGGAGAGAAGAACCTGGCTAGATTCTAAGAAAGTAACAAGGACGGAGGCCAGAACTTGTGAGAATGAAGTAGGAGAATCCTGAGTTCAGCGTCAGTCTGGATTAGACCCGAGTCCACGTGCACAAGTAAATAAACAGGTGAGATTAGTGAGAAAATGAATTACACAGAGTGATGTACATTTCTAATGCTGGTAGTTCAACTTCACCTGAGACTAGGAGGTTTGGTACCCGGTCTCTGGACTACTTTTGTTTGGATTCTCTCTGATTCCACACTTTAGGGATGAGTCACAAATCCCTCCTTCAAGGCAAGGATCTAGAAAAGGCATTCCACATTTCCTATGGAGACATGTATTCTCAAAGTATGTGAGATGTCAAAGAGAGAACAAAAAGTCTCAGCAGGGCAGCCTAATTCCAGTGCCTGGTTAACATGGTTAAGAAGACACTGCAGACTGTAAGAAGTCTGAAGCTCTCTACAGGGTCAAATGAGCTCTTCTTCAGTGAGACTGATTTCCAGCCAGCAGCTCTGGTGTTCGGCCCTGCTTCCTCTTTTTTTTTTTTTTTTTCATATCTAGACAAAGATCTCTAGCAAGGAATCTGTAGAAACTTGCCATATTGGATCTGCAATTTCAACTTCCAGGTTCCAGAAGTGCTAGGTATGCATATCTATGGTTCCTAGCTACAGGACCCCACTCTAGCTAACTCTAACTCAGTGCCTGCTTCCTAGGAAATCCAGCCTGCAACAAGACCTTGTCACAACACTACTGACTCTGCCATCCAGATACAGCCTTGAACTCAAAGAAAAATGACAGAACCTGTTGAAACAAAGAAATTACATGCACGCTTAAGTGCTTTCTGAGTTGTAACTAGGGCTTTTTATTTATAAAGCATCTTCCCAGCCCAAATTACTCTGAGGAGATAACTGCCTGGTGAGCCCAGATCTATGCATCATTTTCATGACTTGGGGAGGCAGTGCGCATGCCCCGAGAGTTTCTGGCAGTTGGAAATGGAGAAACTGTCATTTGCAGTCTGTGGTGTCCCCGGTGGTGCTGAGTCACTTGAAATTCTCAACACCTGCGTTGTCTCCCCTAAGGCCTCTCACTATTAGAATGCAAGATGTTGCAGAGCTGAGACAGATGATAAGGAGAGCCTACTGAGCCAGGAAAACAACAAATAACTTTGCTGAAGCTGTTAGAAATGTAACACTTCCATCAAAGCTTGTCTGCTCTGAGCAGAACCAAGTCCTTCAGGCTGAATTACTTGGGGTGGGGGAGGTAAAGTGTTTATGGGAATACAAAAGAATCTGATTCTCCTTTTTGAAAAAGAGCTTTACATTTATTTGTGTGTGTATGTGTATAAAGGGAAGGGGGAGAGAGAGAAAGAACGAGAGAGGAATCTCATGTCAAGTTACTGTGTAGAGGTCTGAAGAGAACTTGCGGGAGTTGGTTCTGGCTTCCACCACGTGTGTCCCAGAAACCAAACTCAGGTCACTGATCTTAGTGGTACAAGGACCTGCTGATCCATGAATCTTGCCTCCTAATTGCCACGTCCTCAGGTGAGATTTCTCAGGCAGATTTACACAAGTAACAGCGTCACCAAGAGAAATAGAGTACTGTTTTATCATGAGAGCTGGGCTGGTGCTCACACTGTTTAGTAAACCTCCCTGGTAGTGCAGCTAAGTCTACCCAGTTGAGCCTGGAAGCTGAACCAGTCAGTTTCCATTTCTACCATCCCCCCAGTCCTGGGTTTTGAGTCATTTTTGCTCTAGTTGAAACAGAGAGATAGAGAAGAGAGATTGGTGAATGTAATTTCTGCTTTTCCCAATGCCTCAAAAGACTTCTTTAAACAAGATTCCATTCTATGCCCTTTGGAGGCCTGCACGTGTCCTTCAAGGATTTGTGAGTGAAGGTTTTCTGATTTCCCGAGGCAGGATGCATCGGTGCTTACATTGTGCCTTCCACCTAAGCACTGACCTTACTATACATGTCAGCCTTTTAATAATTACTTACTGACCTCTTAGTTGCTGCAGAGTAAGTGTTTTGGGGTCAGGGACCATGCCTTGCTAGTCTGTCAGATGAATCTAACACTGAACTTGTCAAATAGTAGATGCATATCCAAATACCTGAAGCCACACATGCAGTGGAATTTTGATTTCAGGCTCAAGTCTCAGGTCTGGTCTTTCTTCACTTACCCATGCTGTTCTGCTTCATCCACAGTAGCAGAATCACTGACCTACCTACGCCCATGCCTGAATCTATCACATCCTCGAGCTATCAGTCATACTGCTCCCTGTGTGTGAAATGTTCTCCCACCATCTGAGCGAAATCATCTTCATCTGAATCTTGCCAGTGTGTTGTGCTTGCCCACCCTCTCTCGGTGTTCCATGGGTGACAGTATTTGACTGCTTGGGAACATGACTTTTCTTGACTTATCAGTTCTTTGAAGGAGGATTCAAGTTTTTCTCTCTCCTCTGCCCCAAAGACAAATGAACCAGAACTTGGTTCCCTGAATCTGTCCCTACTGAATCTTTTTGTTTTGTTTTATTTTTTTTTAATTTTATTTATTTCCGTATGTGTATGTATTGTCTGCATGCAAGTCTGTGCACCCGTGACGTGCAATGCCGCAGAGGTCAGAAGAGGGTGTCGGACTCCTCTAGAACTGGAGTTCTCCTGGAATTGGAGCTTCAGACGGCTCTCGGCCGCCATGTGGGTGCTGGGGATCGAACCCTGGTCCTCTGCAAGAGCGGTCGGCTCTCCTAACCGCTAGGCCATCTCTCCAGCCCTTGTTTTATTTTTTTTAACATTTGGGTGGGGGTATTGATTTTTATGTGTTTCATACATAATTTTTCAATCATTCTTGATCACCTTTATACCAGCTTCTCCCTTGGCACCCTCCCTCAGGCCTCTCCTTGCCCCCTGGAGTTCACACATTCTGTCATTTGTGCTAGGGTCCATTGTGCCAAACTTGTACCTGCATGCAGCAAACTTTAGAATCATCTTAAGCCCTTTGTCAGTCACACTTCTCTGGCTTTTCCAAACCATTGCCCATGCTCAACACTATTTCCTGGCCCAAGCCTCTCCAGCTTATCTCAGTAGAGGGCCACTTTTCTCCCTCTCATCCCCTTTCCTGTAATTTCAGGTGGTGTCACTGAGGATCTTCCTTTAAATATACATTCTTAATTACCCCTAAAGGCAGGCACTTGCTCTGTTTGCCTTTCTTTTTCATTAAGCAGTCACATCTATGGGCTTATTTTGTGCCAGCTTTGAAAACAGAAATATAAGATTTTGTCCTTGTCATGGTGGCTGACATATTGTAGGATTTTAAAAATATTTCTGAAAAGAGCTCATGGAAGAGGAATTAATGATCTCAAATTAATGGGTTATCATCATTCTCTTCAGAGCTGCTTTGTGGCCCATATTCAGCTGATTTCTGCAGTTATAACATCAGTTGAGGGAAATGAAAGTCCTTTCAACAAAACAACAATCATTTAACATCAACTTTTATACCATACACACCAAAACAAAAACCACTCAAAGTGGATCATTGACCTAAATATGAAACACAAAGTAACAGAACTTTTAGAAGAAAACCTACTTGGGGGGGAACAAAGACTTCCTGGATTTATAATGTCTCTTATATAAAAGGTATGAATCGAAGGGGTTGGGAGATGGCTCAGTAGATAAAATTTTCCATTCATCTAAAAGCCAGAAGGGTCACATCTGTAAAATACCCCCCAACACTGCTTGGGGAGAAGAGACAGGAGGACCTTTGAAGTTCCCTGCCAAAACAGTAAGTAAGCTCCAGGTTCAGTGAGAGACCCTGTTTCAGAAAATAAGCTTGGAAGCAACATTGCATTATCAACCTCTGACCTCCACACTGGAAGGTATGGGTGAGCCCAGAGTTGTACCCACACACGTGCAGACCCACACAGAAGTACAAAACACAAATGAAAACAAAATGGTAACTTGAATATGTGCACCCCAAAACACCATAAACAAAATGAAATCATGAGTCACAGGCTATGAAATCATTGCAGCCCAGATCTAATAAAATACTAATTGAGAACAAACAAAAAGAGCAACCGCAACTCATCAATAAAGTGGACAACTTCACCTTAAACAGACAAAAATATTTAAACAGAGACTTTATGGAAGAACATATAAAAACAGTAAATAGGAGAGTGCCTGAATCAAGCCTCCACCTAGCAAGCCTCTCAAATTATGCTGTGCCTGCTGCCTAGTAGAGACCAAGACTTTAGAAGGAAGCCTGAGACTATCTGACTGATGCCTGACTTGGGCCTCTGAGATAGCTCCTGTGTAGCTGGGCTAGAATCATCTGGACCTTCCAATATAAAATAGAGAGAACCTGAAGCCAAGACCAACCAGATTTTCATACCTAATAAGAAACAATCAAAGCACATCAAGAATGCAAACAAAATCAGACTTCAACTCAACAAAGGAAGATGTGAGATTCATACCAGAATCACAAACAACAAAAGAAATCCACATCAAATCCAAAATCAAAAAGAAAAAATAATAATATGAAAAAATGAATACTATGTCCCCAGTAAACACTACCCATCCTATAGAAGAGTTCTAAATGAGAACCCCCTATAGATAACACAGGACACAAAATTTAAAAGAATAATCATAAACATAATAAAAAAAATCAATGAATTTAAAGAACACACACAAAAACAAATCAAAGAACCCAAAGAAGATAAGGTGAAACTTCTGAGTGAATTCACAAAAGAGATAAAACTGCAGAAGAGGGCTGGAGAGATGGCCTAGCGATTAAGAGCACCAACTGCTCTTGCAGAGGACCTAGGTTCAATCCCCAGCAGCCACATGGCGGCTGAGAACAATCTGTAACTCCAATTCCAGGAGAACTCCAGTTCCAGGGGAATCCGATGCCCTCTTCTTCCACGGCATTGCACGACACGGGTGTGCAAACCTACATGCAGACAGTACATTCATACACATACAAAAATAAATAAAATTAAAAAAAAAGAACTGCAGAAGAAAACTCAGGCTGAAATGAAGAAGGAAATGAAATACTCAATAAACCAAATAAAAATGATGGGAGGAAGCCTCAGTAATAGAATGAATGAAATAGAAAATAAAATATCAAGTTTGGAGAACAAAGTTAAAGAATTAGACCACTCAAGCAAAGATTATGAAAAATTAAAAAATAGGAAATGAAATATGCAAGAAATGTAGGACACCATGAAACTACCAAACTTATGTATCATAGGCATAGAGGAAGGAGAAGAATCTCAGGATAATGGTATTCACCAGATTTTCAACAGAATTGGAGAAGAAAATTTCCCAAAATTAAGGAAAGACATGTCGATACACATACAAGAAACACATAGAACACAAATAAGATCAGAAAAGAAATTCCCCACACCATATTATAGTAAAAACACTAAACATACAGAACAAAGAGAGAATATTGAAAGCTGTAATAGAAAAACAAGTCGCATATAAAGGAAAGTCCATCAGAATTACAGCTGACTATTCTATGCAAATTGTGAAAGCCAGAAGAACCTAGACCAAAGTAGTCCTAGTTCTAGATGACCATACATGTCAACTCAGAATACTTTATCCTACAACAATATCTGTTATAATTGAAGGATAAAAATCTTCCATGACATGAAGAGACTGAAAGAATTCATGTCCAGAAAACCAGGCTTTCAGGGAATACTTGAAGCAATACAGAGAGGTGAAGAAAGGAACAAGTATACCCAGAGACAACAGAAAGAAAGTAAATGAAGCTGTAACTATGGAAACACAAAGTTAGATCAATAATCCAAATAGAATTTAAAATGACAGAAACAAAAACACATATCTCAATAACAACTTCAAATATCAATATACTCAACTCCCCAGTGAAAAGCCACAGGCTAGTGGAATGGATTAAGAAGCAAAATCTGGGCTGGAGAGATGGCCTAGCGGTTAAGAGCGCTGATTGCTCTTGCAGAGGACCTGGGTTCGATCACCAGCACCCACATGCCTGCCGAGAACCGTCCAAAACTCCAATTCCAGGAGAACTCCAGTTCCAGGGGAATCTGAGACCCTCTTCTGACCTCCACAGCATTGCACGACACAGGTGCACAGAGCTGCATGCAGACAGTACATTCATACACATACAGAAATAAATAAAATTTAAAAAATAACATAAAAAAGAAGCAAAATCCATCTTTTTTGTGTGTATAAGAAACCCATCTCACCTTCAAAGACAGACACTACCTTAAGGTGAAAGGATGGAAAAAATATTCCAAGCAAAATGGCACCAAGAAACAAGCAGGAGTTGCAATTCTAATAACAGACAAAATAGACTTCAAACTAAAACTAAAACTAATCAGAAGAGATAAAGAGGGTCATTTCATCTGTATCAAAGGAACAATTAACAATATTACAATCATGAATATATATGCACCACACTTTGGTGCACACAACTTCATAAACACAATACTACAGGACTTTAAAACACAGATTAATCCCAATTCTCTAATAGGGAACTACAATACCCCACTGTCTCTACTAGTCAAGAAAACTGAACAAAAAATAGACAGAAACTGAACAACAAATAGAGAGACCTCTGAATCAATACCATACATCAAATGGACCCAGAAGACATATACCAAATATTCCACTCAAGCACCAAAGAATATACTTTGTATTCATCACCCCATGGGAGTTTCTCCAAAATTGATGACATACTGGGGCAAAAAACAAACATCAACAAATACAAAAGAATTTTTAAGAATTTCATGCATTCTATCAGACTGCAATGCAATAAAGCAAAAATCAACACTAGAAGAAGCCTTAGTAACTGCATGAACTCATGTAGATTAAACAACACACTCCTGAGTAATGAGTTGAGTGAAAGGAGAAATTAAGAAAGAAATTAAAGTATTCCTGGAATTAAACAAAAAGAACAATATAACACAATGAAACTTTTGAGGCACTTTCAAAACAGTCATAAGAGGGAATTTATAGCTTGGAGTCAGAATTCTATACTTTCAAAACAGTCTTAAGAGGGAATTTATAGCTTAGAGTCAGAATTCTGTAAGACATTTAAAGAAGAACTACAGCCACTACTACTCAAATTATTCAAGAGGCTAGAAACAGAAGGAAATCTCCCAAATTCTTTCTGTGAAGACAACATCACTCTAATACCAAAAGCAGGCAAAGACACAGCCCCAAAAGAAAACTATAGACCCATTTCATTAATGAACATAGATGCAAAATACTTGTAAACTGTACACAGGCACATATCAAAAAGATCATCCACCATGACCAAGCTGGATTCATACCAGAAATGCAGATGATTCAACATACGTCAACCAATAAACATCATAAAGCACATAAACAGACTGAAAGACAAAAATCACACAGTCATCTCAATCAATGAGGAAAAGGCCTTCGACAAAATTCAACATGGTTTCATGTTTAAAGTTCTGGAGGAAATCGGACTGTAGGGAATATCCCTCAACACAATTAAAGCCGTATACAACAAACCCACAGCCAGCATTATCCTAAATGAGGCAAAACTAGAAGCGTTCCCCTTAAAGTGAGGAACCCAGCAAGGCTGCCCCCTATCCCCACTCCTCTTCAATATAGTGCTTGAAATGCTCTTGAGAGCAATAAGATAAGAAAAGGAAATTAGAGTACTAATTGGAAAAGAGGAAGTCAAACTATCTCTTTTTGCAGATGACATGATAGTTTAGCTAAGAGACATCAAAAAATCCCCCAGAAAACTCCTAGAAACCATCAACAGATTCAATAAAGTGGTGGGATACAAAACTAATAGAAAAATTGGTAGCCTTTCTTAATGCCAATAACAACCAATTAGAGAAGAAATACAAAGAGACTTTCCCACTCACAATAGCCTCCAAAGAAATAAATTTTATAGGAACAAACCCGACCAAACACACTAAAATCTCTACAATGAAAATTTTAAATCCCTAATGAAGGAGATTGAGGAAGATCCTAGAAGATGGAAGAACCTCCCATGCTCACAGATTAGAAAGATTAATATAGTAAAAATGACCATCTTGCTCAAAGTAATATACAGCTCAATCTATAGGAGAATGAAACTAGACCCTTATCTTTCACCTTGCACAAAAGTCAACTCCAAATAGATCAAAGACCCCAATGTGAAACCTGAAACTCTGAAAATTTTAGAAAAAAGAAAACATTGGCAAAATCCTACAGGATATAAAGGTAGGAAAGGACTTTCTAAATCAGACATTATTTGCTCAGGAAATAAGTCAACAATCAACAAGTGGGACCTCATTAAACTAAAAAGCTTCTGCACAGCAGAAGGAACAAACAATGAAGTGAAGAGAAAAGTCACAGGGTGGGGGAAAATCTTTACCAGTGACACATCTGACAGAGGCTTAACATCCAGAGTACATAAAGAACTCAATAAACAGCAAGAAAATAAATGACCCAATTAAAAAATTGGCTCAGGATCTGAACAAAGAGTTCTCAAAAGAAGAAATAAAGATGGCTAAGAAACAGCTTAAAAAGTGTTCACCATCCTTAGTAATTAGGTAAATGCAAATTAACACCATTTCAAGATTTCATCTTACCCCAGTAAGACTGGATAAGTTCAAGAGAACAAATGTTACCAAATGCTGGAGAGGATGTGGGGAAAGAGGAACAATCATCCACTGCTGGTGAGATTGCAAGCTCATACAACCCCTATGAAAAGCAATGTGTTGGGAGGCAGAAGCAGGCGGATCTCTGTGAGTTCGAGGCCAGCCTGGTCTACAGAGTGAGTTCTAGGACAGCTGGGGCTACAGGGAGACCCTGTCTCAAAAAAAAAGAAAAGCAATGTGGAGAACACTTAAAAGACTACAACTGAGCCTACCATTTAACCAAGTCATACCACTCCTTAACATATACCCAAAGGATTCATCCTATTGCAAAGATGCTTGCACATCCATTTTTGTCACTGCTCTTTGCACAATAGGGAAAATATGGAAGCAACCTAAGTGTCCCTCAGTTGACAAGTAGATAATAAAACATGGTACATTTTCACATTGGAGTTCTAGTCAGCAGTGAAGAACTGTTAAATCTGCAGGTAAATGGATGGAACTATAAAATGTTATGTTATGTGAAGTAACACAGACTCAGAAAAACAAACACATATGTTCTCCTTGATTTGTGGATCCTAGCGCCAAATCCTTATATGTGCATATGTATACTCATGTAACTGCAGGAACCAGGAATATGTGAAGAACCAGGGCGGTAAACAGGGAACCTGAGTGAGAAGACTAGCAGGAGGCAGGTGTTACTAAGGGAGAAATGGATAAAGCAGGGTATCTAACTGGGAGGGGAGAGGGATGGTTATAGAAGGAAATTTGGGTATAAAGGGAAAGAAAGAGCTCAAGAGAGGTGGGACCACAGGAGACTGGTATTATCAAGGGAGAAATGGGGGAAATGGGGACGCTTTAAATGAGGACCACGTGGAGGGAGAGTTAGACAGGAAGAAGGAGAGAGGACAGATAAATAATGCTTAGGTATTATAAAAAAGCCCAAGGGAATCATTGGTCTAATAATCTAATGATAAATTATGAATGCAATATCTCTATATGTGTCCGTGTGCATAGCTGAAGGCTACGTAACAAGAAACAGTGTAGGGCAGGATAAACCTTTCTTTGAGTTTTTGGTTAGGGCAGTCCAAGAGACTTCCAAAATTATACAGGATATTGCCACAGCCTTTGATTGCCTCCTAGAACTTGAAGGAAAGACCCTATTGCTGAAGTCAAGACACATTATGGAGACCATATTTGGAGAAATTGAGCTGGATCTGACCTCGAAGTCATCTCCCCTGAAGGCTGACTTTCATAAAGGAGAACAGCAATTGATGCTCCAACAGCAGCTTTAAGATCAAATCCACACCAATTCCAGCACAACATAGGACATTGGCCCAGTAGTGACCCTTTTATTTCAGGGGCAATCAACTGCTAACTAATTGGACTTAAAGTTCATTCAATGGGAGAAAACTCATGTGTGGCACTGCTGACATAACCAAATACACATGGATGGAGAGGTCATGGATCTTAAAGAAATATCTAAGATTGTCACATCCCTAGACTAATGTAACTTCTTACTAAGTGAAAAATATGCATCCTTATATTTACAGACAAAGAAGCTTCTTTTGCATCAGATGAATACTATTACAGATGACCACAAATGGTTACACAGTCATTGTCTGTGAATTGCCCAAGCCTAAGTGGCACATCTGCAGCACAACCTCTACACCTAAGGCTCACAAAAAAACAGATCAAGGGGCCAAGAGGACATTAATGAATCTCTTAACTCTCATTAATGAAGCTACCTGATGCAACAGGTGGCCAGGAACTCAAAAGGTCATAAATAGCCAAACCGTGGAGATTAGGAATTACAGAGTGTTGGTCCTAGGACAGGATTCCTGTATTAAGCTTCAACCAGGGCTCAATGACTATTGTGAAAGATTGTAAGAGCCAAGGAGGTGGTGCATGACCATACGGAAATAGAATCTTACAAGATCCTGGGACCCTGCTCTTATGAACCTATAGCAATGGTGTCAGCAGGCACAAAACCCAGGAAAGCTCAACCAGCCAAAAAATTCAGCATGGAACTGGGGAAGTGGGCAGCAGAATCTAATTTTATCTGAAGAAATATTGGCAGCTGATTACTGTTGGGTGAGGAAGAACTGGCTGTCTTAAATCAAGGGATTCTGCATAGGCTGACTAGAGCTCACTGGATGCACTTTCACTGAGGAATGGCGAGGGACACTCACTTGGAACAGTAGACCTTAACAAAAATGAAAGAACGTATGAATTCCAGTGGGGGGCTATGGGAGGGTGCCCATTGAGATGGGGGTATAAAAGTGATTAAGATTGATTCAGAAGTTATGTATGAAATACACAAAATTCAACAAAGAAAAGAAGTTAGTTTAGAGATCAAATAAAAATGCTAAAAAATAACAAATAACTATATAAATGAGAATTAACATGACTATTTCTCATGACAATGAAAACTCAATCAAAGACTCCATTCACTGTGTCCCATCAGATTAGACAGAATCAACATACCAAGTATAGAGATTCTAGAACTTCATTGGGTACTGAGAAACAGTTCAAGAGCTGCAGAAAGTTTTCTTACAAATAAAATACTGTAAAGAAAGACAAATACCATTTGTTTCTTACTTAACCATAGTTAAGAAAGGAAAACATGTCAACACAGCTTAATACCTGACTGCCAAAGCAACTCTGTTAAGTAATCTATTTAATTGCCCTAAACTTCAAACAGCACAAAAGCTCAACAGGAGACTAGAGTATAACCATGGTGTCTTCACACAGTACAAAGGCTCTCATTCAATACAAAAACAGAAGCCTAAAGATACTTAGGTATTATAGATGACATTAAATCAGCATGCCAAGTGAAAGAGGCCAAGCACAGACCGGAACATAGTTTGTAAACTCACTGAGGAAATTCCAAAACATGGAAAGTAACTTACTGCAATTGAAATCAGACTGTTGGTTGCCTAGAGCTGGGAGAGGGGGCAACTGGATTGCAAAGGAGAATTTGAAATGGTGGGAAATCGACTCAAACCCTATCAAACAGTAGTTGCTTAATAAATTGACTAGTATACCCTTGACTAACCCAGGAATGCCTCAGATGTCACCTGGTTTATGGAGCTCACTCATCTCAGCTCTATCCTTGTGCCTGTATCCATCCACCGTTGCTTTGTGTTGGCCCCAGGACTCTTCCCTACTCAAGAGCTCTTTGAAGTCCACAGTAGGCAGAATTCTAGGAAGCTTCAAGAGCCTAACCCCAGGTGTTCACCATCCTTGTAGTTTCTCTAAGGCCAATCAACATGCTGCCTTGAAGAGAGTTCCACAGATGTAACTGGGTCCCAGTTCAACTGGACTTAAGATGGTTGTGCAGACAGATGGTTTCGAACAAGTCATTTGAACTCTTTAAATGTGCAGACTTCTCCAGCAGGTTGCAGAAATGGACATCGCTGCCACTACTATTTCAGCCTGTGTGTCCTGAGCCTAAGCTCCATTCATATCATGACAGACTTCTGAACACAGAATATTTAGCTCATAAATATGTGTCACTTCAGTCTCTAAGTTTGCATTAGTTTATTTCACAGCTTCATAAAATATCTCAGAGATTAAAAAAACATCTCTTATTCATCATTCTAAATTATGGCTTTTCATATACAAAGTCCTCAAGATATTTTTTAAGGAAAGACAGAAAGAAGACAAAGAAGCATAAAGAAGAGGAAACTAACATAATAAATCCAAAGAACAGAAAGGACAGAAAGAAAAGCCTTTGACTTCCAGAACAGGGGCTCTATTCCATAGCTAACTTTACTGACTCCATTTTACCAGGAGCTTTAAAAAAATCCAAGGATCTGGGTCTCACCTCCAGCAATTTTTATTTCATTTTCCCAAGTGTAGCTTGGTATCAAAATATTTAATACTTCTCCAGATGACTTTCACAGGCAACCAAGATTAAGAAATTGTTATGGTGACTCTCACATGAGCTGTAGCTCAGCCAAGACTTCTGTGGATTAAGGCTGCTGTGGTCCTGGCTAGGTCCCCAAGGCCAACCTCTGCAAAGCTTTTTAGCCCCTGGCTTCTTCTTAGTCTGCAGTTGGCTCACCCCAGGACATTAATGCACCTCACTCCAGGACCACTCCCTCTTCTCTCCACTCATAGGCTCCTTGCTTTAGGTCCAAATAACCCTTGGATACCTTGGGTATTTTAATCATACATTATAGCCTTCTTAGACACTGCTGAATGCTAGCTTTTCCTCTGCAGGGTTCTCACCTGCAAAGCAAGAGATAGAGCTTTTTGATTCTGTGGTCAGAGAAGATGAGTTTCATCATCTGGGTATTACCCTTCCCTATGACCCACACCAGAAAAATATATATATATATATATATATATATATTTGTCAATCAAATTTCTTTGACAAAGACTATATTATGATTTAAGACTATACTAGGATTCTGAACCCAGTTTTAGCTCTGCCCCTTAAACCTGCAAGATATTGGTAAAATATTCAACTTCTCCTGAAGATGCTTGTTGTCATTAATGCAGGAGTCCTTACTTGTAGAATTGCTATTAGTTAGATGCATGGCACAGCTGCACAGATGTTTGTTGCAAGAGCCTAGATGTGCAGTTCTCCCTGCGATTGCAAGGACAAGTATCATGATCAAAGGATACCATGCTTAAGTCTTTAAGCTATTCACATTTAACTTACATATCTCCCATATGATTCAGATAATTTCTACACTTACATATACTAAACATATGTAAATTCTGCATAAATAGTGCACCTGTGGAGATACATCACACACACACACACACACACACACACACACACCTACTCAGTTTTAACACATCTGCTGGAGTATCAAGTATGCCTCTGGAATCTGTGTGCAGCATTTAGAAAAAGAGCTAACCATTTCAACAAATGTCTTTATTAGTTGAGATGAGAAGGATGGAGAAGTCTCACTTTACCTAGCATAAGTATATCATAAGTATATCTAAGATCTACCTAAGTGCTGCTGATTCTTAAGCCCAGCTGGTGTCTCAAAGATCACATAACTTCAGACAAGAGGTGGGCACAGGGTGTCCATGTGAATTTTAAACAAATTTTCTCTGTGTCTAAAGTCATGCAGTATGTTCTCAATTGATAGTTTAATTCCATATACACAGCAACTGTTTTAGGTTGTTACTGTTACTCTTATTTTTACAGAAGAAAATGTTGAAGCCAATATAAACTTGATGAAAAGCATGCTATTATTACTGAATGGGCCTGACAGTTCAATTGAAGTTCTTTTGGTCTGCCAATAAAACCAGAATACTTGGTTTGGGATGACAGACATTGCCGTGAGATAGCATCAAACACTATTCAGGCTGATGGGAGAAAAATGCCAGCACCCTGTGACATAAAAGCCTCTATTTCTAATCCTAACCCCAACAGTAGAAAGTGCTGGCAGCTGGAAGCCAAGAGGCAGAAGCAGACAGAGAGGAGAGAAATGGACCAACAGAGAGTAGAGGAAAGGTTGAGCAGAACAGGAGTGAAAACATCCTCTCTCCTTGTCATCCCTTTCCAAAACTTCCACAGTTGTCAAACTTGAGGCTGCATCAGAACCCTGAGAACTTGCAAAGCACAGAGCATGGGCTCCACATTATTGTGTTTCCTCGTAAGTATGGAACACTTCATTTCTAATTTGTTTCCATTGACTATATGTTACTGGACTGGAGACCAAGTTTTGAGAACTGCTCTAATACAGACTCACAGCTCTATCAGATAACACAACTCCAAGCTTAAAGAGTCTGTGCACTGCAGCTAGACTGTGCTGCGTGAAAGGCCAGTCCATCATTTTCCAGATGGTTAATCTTGGCAATTTATTTAACTTATGGGGGCCGATGATAGATGATAGGTGATTGATAGATATATAACAGATGATGTATGATGAATGATAATTGATAGATCATTAGATGATAAATTACAGATGGATCATTAGATAATAGATTATAGATACATCATTAGATAGATGACAGTTAACTACATGATGGGTCATAGATAGATAGGACAGATGACAGATAGATAGATATATGAAAAGACCATAGTATTCACATGCAGCCTTGATTGGAACAAAGGAAAACAAGGTTGAGCTCTTGTTAAGCATCGTGTGGCAGGAGCATTGGGTAGTGGTCATGGGCATAATCTACCCAGACCTTCATAAACAAGGTTGCTTCATCGTAGGCTATTGCCAGCAGGCTTCCAGCTGTGGGTTCTTAGGGGACGGGTCAGATACAGAAGGACCTCCCTCACAGCTGAGGTCACATGCCCCTAGGCTGACTGCCTGCTTCTAGGCAGGGCACCTCCAGTGAGAACTGAGGATTTGTTAGAAAGGCTTCATCAGTGGGAGCTGGCACAAAACTCTGACAGCCTGGTCAATCTGGAGCTCAGCAGGGTCAATTGAGGTCATTCAGCCCCTTCATTCTAAGTCCTTTCTTTTCCATTCTCTCTCTCATGAGACTTGCTGCAAGAACCCTCATGCCTGCAGAACAGAAAAACAAACTCTATGACTCAGTTCTTGAGTTTTGTGTCTCACTTTGTAGAAGTTTTATCATTAAGAACAAAATCCATTTGTTGGTTGAGTCTAAATCAGGGATGTGGAACTTGATCACTGTGAAACCCCTACGGTGCTACCTGTAATCCCCGATGTCAGGACAAGATGACACAACTTTAGAAGTAAATGTTCCCGCATTCATATTGAGCAATGAACCCTGGGTGTCTCCGACTCTGAACACTGAGCGCTCATGGCATATGCTTTTCTGTCCTGTTTTTTCATTAAAAGGAAATAGAAGTATTGTTTTTCACAAGGTAAGAGGCTTGAGGCTGGGAAAGCTTTTCTCATTTAAGTAAGCCAAGCTGTCTGGGAGCCTGCTATCTTCCTTGCAGAAGAAATTGTCCTTTAGCCACAGGGGATTTGGTAACCAGTGGTGCTAGGAACTCTAGAGATTAAGAGAGCCTTTCCTCACTGGGGGCTCTGGAAAGAGGGCCTGTGAGGCATGAAGAGTAGAATTTGACACCAACTCCAGTTGTGAGTACTTTTGACAAGCCATATGTGGCTAATTCAGTTTCTGAAATAAGATATGTCAAGGTGTACATCTTATCACACCTAAGTCTCAGGTGCCACCAGGAAACTCTAGAATCATAGAACCATGCTTGGTAGAGGAATGAGCATGGGCCCATAGGCCAAGTCCCTGCCTTCCCCCCCAGACCCACCATAATGGTCTAGTCACCATTCATGTTTTACTGTTACACAGTAGAATGGCAGAATACCGTCATATTTCCATGTGAGTTTCAGGGAAAGCAAGAGAAACAAATTATTCATGGAGAAAAGATCATCCCCAAAGTGATTCCCCACAGAACCTGAGCTCTGTAACTCCTTTGTTAAGCACACCAAAAACTCTAACCTCAAGCAGCATGAGCTATTAAGGACCTTGAAGTCAAGTCTTACATCTTGATACTTTCTCAGGGAAAGAAAGAGCACTGGTGTTTCAATACGATTTGGATGAAGGCGACTCCACGGGAGACAAAGGCATCAGACACACCTCTGCCAAACATCGACTTCTAGTTCTGGAAAATAATGAGGTCTGAGTTGCTGTCGGGGTTGCCTGGTACTTCTCCTTTCACAGAATCAGTCCCCCTCCCCTCCCTTGATGCCATCCCTTCCACTACCCCCTTGCCACTTCCTTCTTTCTTTTTTTTTATTGATACGGTTTCTTTCTAAAAACATAACTGAATATTTCTGGGAAAGACCACCACATATAGAATCCCATTACAATACCAATAAAAAAGAATCATGTCTTACATGCTTAATATGAGGCTGTGAACAAGTAACTCAGCCTAACAGAACCCCCAGTTTTCTTGTCTAAAAATGAAGAGAATAGTTTCATCAGCTACCTTTCAAGGTTATTTGGAGGATTAAATAAGGGAGCATCGGTAACTTTTTACAGTTCCTGACTCAAAGAGACTAGCTCAGATTAGTGTTTACCATCATTATACTAATGCTGATGGAGGCAGAGGCATTGCTCATCTGCCACTGGGGCAGCATGTCCATGGATGAACCATGACATGGAAGTGAGCTCATAAAGCTCTTTTCTTGTCCTTTTCTCAACAGTTCTCAGATAACAGAATCATCTCATTGCCCAAATAAGATGCTTGATAAACACCTTTACCCAGTATTGTACTTCTGCACCTCAAACTCTTGACTACCTGACTCAGAAGCTGCAGGGACACACGCAGGCACTGTTAGTTTCAGTACGCTCCCCAGAGTGATTATGGAGCAACTCCAATGTACCACCACGGGGTGAGTGAGCCCTTGTGGGCAACAAAGCTAAATTCGTCCACAACACGTCTTTGGCAGGCTTAACTTTCTTCACGTCACTTTGTAATCTGTAAGCTCTTTGGTCATCTATGGGATTGTTTTCTGGTTTTTAATATGACTGCTTGGTACTAGTCTTTGAAATGGAATGTCATATAGGAGTTACAAAGGCAAGTAAACAGGTGTACAAGGTGGTCTCATAAATACATGCATGCTTCCATACAGGATACAGGGCCCTGCATACACAGGGTGCATTTGTATTGTATAATTTTGGTCATTTTTAAAATCGTGATACCCAGAAGACTGACTATGAGAAATAAAAATTGCTCATAGTCAGTCTTCTGGGTTTGTTAAAAAAAAAATAAATTTATGTAAAAAAAAGGGAAAAAAATTGCCATAGTTCAGCTTCACGTGCAGCCGTTCAATGATCCCCTCAACTAACAGAGAGAGGAGTGGAAGACAGCACTTCATAAAGCTGTCTACATCTATTAGAAAGCTCTTCAGGTGTGAATAAGCTCAATGTGGAATGGGGCTTGTGTGTTCTCATGTAACCCACAATGCCTTGCCAATACCCCTACCCAAGTTGTCAGCCACCTATGTTGGGCACAGCGCCATGGCAAATGACCTGCTGTTTACCTACTGGGTTGCATTGCTAACATGGTGACTTAGCGATTTTCATATGGATTAAACTAGATTCAACAGTTAAATAGTTACAGAATTTTCAATAGCCTCACTATACTACAATTCTTCATAATTTTTAGGAAGAATTATCATTAAAACTAAGAGTTTAGCTCAGAATGGAGCTGAAAGTATATTTTTCTCCATAGAAAATTTATTTCAAATGTCAGCATGGCTTTAGGCAAATTCTCACCATTTAGAAAGGAATGATAGGACATAGCCAGAGGCCTTATGAAAGGTGTCGAGATTACAGATGGAGAACCAAATCTGGTCTTAGTGAAATATAGATGGGAACGTTGTTGAAAGCATTTGCCAGATGATGGTAATGACATCAGTTATTTCAGAATCACCTGGGGAATTTCGTCATTCATCCTTTCCCCATTTTTAAGACTCCAGTTCCATCAGTTTGGAGTGAGGCCTAGGACTCTGTATTATAGTTTCTTTTCTGGCTATGTGCACTGTCCTATGGTCCCCTAAACCATTTGCAAAGGAGGATCCAGGGAACCTGCTAAAGGGGCAGGGTCTATGGCCCCAGTTCTGCCCTAGTAAACCATACACACAGTTGCACCATGTGGAATCTGAATTTTTTTTACTGCCTGAGTTATTCTTAAAACATTGAGAAACTTTGCTCTATGCAGTTGGTTTAATTCTACACCTTGATTTTAGAAGCAAGTAGTATATAAACTCAGAAAAATTAAATGACTCTAAAAGATAAGTCAGAGACAAAATACAGCCCTTCTTGGATATTCTGGCAAGGTGAATCACCTGTGTTCCAAAACATTGATGAACATGTTGACTAGTTGTCTTTGGTTCCAAAGTGAAAATAAAAAGCTCTGTGTGGATCGGCTTGACTAGATGGTCAGAAAAGAACAGCAGGAAGCCAGGCATAAACCAGCACTAAGACACACTTAACACAATGTATGATTGTCTACATTTGCAATTCTGAAAAGCACTTTTATAGTCTGGAAGTCCATGTGTCCCCAAAAGTCCCCTGTTGAAATCCTAACACCCTGCATAGGATTAGAAGATGGGGCTTTAAGTCCTGAAAGCAGAGCCTTGTGACTGGAATAAGAAACTTCCTGAAAGAGGCTCAAAGGGACATATTTGCTCTCAGACTTTCCTGTAAAAATGACTTTTACCGAATGAATAGAATCTGAACAAAGGACTTTTAATTAACCTTGCAACCACAAAGCTAAGCCATGTGCTCCCATGACCTGGGCACCTGATCTAGCTCTTCCTGAACCCCACTTTCCCCTAGATAGTGAATGAATGTGGGGGTGTGTGCCCAAGAATTAGCAAATTAGAGTGCTGAAAGTCAGTGCATTCATAGTCATATCTTCATGGAACACAAAGAAGAATGCTTGACATTGTGTGTTGAAGATGTTTTAGGCCTAGGGATGAACAAGATGGTTTGATAGGCAGATCCAAGCTTGCAGTTCCTCAATTGAAGATGAATAAAATGGCTTTAAATAAAATTATGGGTAAGTCCTGGCTCAAAGACACAGTTCCAGGAAATATTTGAAGGAATGGGTACCTTCAGTGTTCAAGACCACTCATAACTAAAGCTGAGAGTCAGGCTGTATATTCAGGTATAGCTGTAATGTTGGCATGGTAATGCAGCACCATGCATTAACGCAGGAAGTGTCCTTGCTGCTCACCAGGAAGAATATCTTAACAGACACCATGTCACTGGTGCCTTGACCTGGGAATTCCCAGTCTTTAGAGCTATAATAAGGAAATGCTTGCTGTTTACAAATCAACAAGCTCATGGCATTTCCTTACAGAAGTCAGCTAACACAGCAGCCCTAAAGGTCAATGAAAAGAAAGACAGATACTTGAGAACTGGGCTTTCAAAAATATGTCAACCATCAACCTGAATTATCTGTTCCATCTTAATTGTTTCCTTGCCTATAGAAACAATCAAAACACTGAATAATGTCATGGACCACTGGCAACAACAAAACCATTTCTCCTTAATAGGAAACCAGTCTCCCAATGTTGAGCACAGTCTCCCCTCTCCCCAACATGAAGTGAGAAGTGATACAGGATATGAAATGGTAATTTTTTCCCTTTTCTATATTACATGAATAAGATGGTCTGTCTGAGTTATCAGCATACTCACCAAATTTCCCTGAACACAAAGAAGGGCATTTCTTTATTCTAAATATATATGGGTCTCGAGAAGTCACATACTGAAATTTTACCCCCCTCCCCCTCATAGTGCCTTGAATTTAATTGTTTCCTTTTTATTGAAATTTGGTATTTCATACAGAACATGTTGATGAATTTTAATCACCTTATGACCCCTGAGCCATTGGCACCCTCCCACAGTGCCCCTACTGGAATTTATACACTCTGCCATTTGTGTTAAGGCATGATGTGTCAAGCTGGTATTCCTGGATGTCCCTCAGTGCAAGTTCATCCATTGAGGTCTAGTCAACTTATCCAGAATCCCTCACTTTAAGAACAGCTCTTTCTCACCCAACAGTAATCAGCTCCCAATATTTCTTCAGCTAAGATTAATATCTGAAGCCTATTTCTCTACTTCCATGCTGGGTATTTGTCTGCTTGAGTTTACAAGGATTTTGTGCATGCTGGCACCATTGTTGTAGGCTCATATGAACAGGGTTCCAGGAGCTCGTAGGATTCTATTTCCATATGGTCATGCACCTCCCCCCCAGCTCTTAAAATCTTTCAATTGTACCTGTCCACTGGGTTAGTGAACCTTAAAATGGGAGTCCTGTCCAAGGGGCCACACTCTTGTGTTCCTGGCCTTCTGTAGCATGAGGGAACTTCTTTAATGAGAGTTGACAGATCCATTAGTGTCCACTTTACCCCTTGTTCTATGTTGCATGAGCCTTAGGTGTAGAGGCTGCATACAATGCATATGGCGTATCTACAAGATACGCCACTTAAGCTAGGGCAATTTTTAGACAATATCTGTGAGTAGCCAGTTGTAGTCTCCACCTGGTGCAAAAGAAACTTCTTTGATGAGAAGTATGTGGGATACTTGACTGTAAATATAAGGATACATATTTTGTAATTAGTAAGAAATTACATTAATCTACAGATGTAACAGCATTGGGATTTCCTCAAGGTCTATGACTGCTCTATCCTTATGTATCTGGTATGTTTAAGGTACCACACATGACTTTCTTCACATCAAGATGACTTTAAGTCCAATTGGGTAGCTGTTGATTACCCCTAAGATAAATGCCCAACTACTGCACCAGCTTTGTATGCAATGCAGGTCACTGATGTTATTTGGTCTTAAATCTGGTGTTAGATCATACATTGATATTCTGCCTTAGCAACTTGCACAGTGGTCTCCAAAGCTAGTCTTCAATGGAAGTAGCTTCCAGGTGAGTTCCAGCTCCAATGCTTCAAATCCAGTCTCCACAGTGCCTTGTCTTCACCAATAGAGTCTTACCTTCAAGTTCTGGGAGGCAATCAAGGGTGGTAGCAATAGCCTGTGTAGATTTGGCAGTATCTTAAACTACTCTGGTCAACAACCCAAAGATAGGTTTCTCCTGTTTGGCACTGTTTCTTCTTAAGGAGACTTCAGCTGTATACATGGTCACATGTAGAGATAGTGTATGCGTAATTTGTCATTAGGTTGTTAGACTGATGTTTTCTCTCTCCTGTCTAACTCTTCCTCTATGTGTTCCCCATTTAAAGTGTCCCCATTTTGACATTTCTCTCTTGATAGTACCAGGCTCCTGTTTCCACCTCTCTTGAGCTCCTTCTTTCCCTTTATCCTCAAATTTCCTTTTATAACCATCCCTTCTCCTTCCTCTTAAACATCCCCATTTTATCCATTTCTCCCTTAGTAACTCCAGTTTCCTACTATTCTTCTCTGGCAGCTCCCTCTTTGTCTTTACCTCTCTGGTTCCTTAACATTAACCTGGCTCCTGCAGATACATCAGGATATACACTCACATATGAGGATTTGGTACTGTGTTCCTCAAATGAAGGAGAACATACATGGTTTATTTTTTTCTGAGTCTGTACTACTCCATAACAGCTTCTAGTTCCATCCATTTACCTACAAACTTTAGCAATTTTTATCATTTTGTCTTTTTTTTTACTGCTGAATAGAACTCCATTGTGTAAATGTACCACAGTTTCTTTATCTACTCATCAGTTGAGGGACACTTAGGTTGCTTCCATCTCTTCGATATTGAGGAAAGAGCAGTAACAAACATGGATGTGCAAGTATCTCTGCAATAGGATGAGTCCTTTGGGTGTATCCCAAGGAGAGTAATAACCAGGTAAAATGGTAGGTTCATTTTTAGTTTTTTTTTTAAGAGTTCCCCACGCATAGGGGTCACACAAGCTTGCAATCCCACCAGCAGTGAATGAGCTTCCTGTTTCCCTACATCTTCTTCAGCATTTGGCATCATTGGTTTCTTGATCTTAGCCAGTGTTACTGGGCTAAGATGAAATCTTACAGTGGTTTTAATTTGCATTTCCCTAATTACTAACGATGGTGAACACTTTTTCAAATGTTTATTAGCTATCTTTATTTCTTTAAAAAAAAACTCTCTGTTAAGATCCTTAGCCCATCTTGTTTTCTCGATTCTTTATTTTTTGAGTTCATTGCATATTGTGGATGTTAACTCTCTGTCAGATGTGTCACTAGTGAAAATTTTCTCTTACTTTGTGGATTTTCTCTTTTCTTCCTTGGTTGTTTCTTTTGGTGTACAGAAACTTCTTAGTTTAATGACATTCTACTTTTGATTGTTGACCTTAATTCCTGTGCAACTGATGTCAGATTTAGAAAGTTCTTTCCTACAACTGTCTTGGAGGGTTCTGCTAAAGTTTTCTTCTAACAGTTTCAAAGTTTCAAGTTTTATATTGAGGTCTTTGACCCATATGGAATTGACTTTTGTGAAAGGTGAAAGATAAGGGTCTAGTTTCATTCTTCTACAGGTGGAGAAGTTTTACCAGGACCATTTGCTCAAGATGTTGCCTATTCTCCATTGAGTGTTCTTAACCCCTTTGTCAAATATCAGGTGGTTGAAACTGCATGCACTCTAGGCCTTCAATTATGTTCCATTGATCTATGGGTCTATTTTTGTCACTCTCCTCGTCGCTCTCTGTTCCCAGCAGGCAGGAAAAAGGAGAGGACAAACTCTTGTTCTTCCAGACGCAGTTTATTCAGGCAACTCATACACCAACTCTCTCTCTCCTTCCAGTGCCCCTACTCATATCCCCTCTCTCAACCCCGCCTCCTGCAAGGGCGCGAGCACTGTGGTGGTCCCTCATTGGTCTGTAAGAGGTATGCACAATATACGGAAGTCAGCGGACATGCTAATGAGGGTTCAGGTTTGGCGTTCTCTTATTGGCTGGGGAATGAGCTGGGCAGTCAGGCAACAATCAGGTGATAAGACCTGGCCAGGGTCCAAAGCGCCATTTTGGCCAACGCCCACTCTCCACATATTTTTGTGCTAGAACCATACTGTTTTATGACTCTATCTCTTTTTTTGTATTTTTTTATGAAAAATTCCTTCTTTATTAGAAAAATACTATAAATAAATCAGAATAAATGTTTGTACACATAAATTATTTGCATGTCATTGATATATCACATAAATGATACACAAAGGATATGTATGCACTATATCATAGATACATCATATAACATGCATGATATATAGAGGATATATATATATATATATATATATATATATATAAATCTATATGCACACATACAATCATTGGCTAAATAATATTTTGGTGAACAGCTGCATACATGATCATGGTGCACCTATAGCATCTTATTTTTTTCTCTCCATTTTTTATTGATGTTTTGTGTATTTCATACATCATTTTTCAATTCAGTTCAGTCATATTTCCCTTTCCCTTCCCCCCACCCCACTCCACCCCACCCCACCCCAGACCAGACCAGACCATGCATTCTGCCATAACTGTCCTGCATCTTTCTCTCAGTCTTTTTTTTTTAATGTTTGGGAATTCACCTTTTCCTCCATTAATTTTATATTACTCTAAAATACAGATACATATTCTACAGATACAGAGTCTGAGAATAATTGGTGGATGGATTCTAGAGCCTGTTGAGAGATTCACATTATAACAACATAGTTGCCTTTGGATAAACAGAAATATAATAATATTGTCATTCAGCTTGCCTATATCTGGGGGATTTGGTGTTAGCATCTGCAAATGAGGGAAACCATTCTGCGTTTGTCTTTCTGGGACTGTGTTACTTCACTCAGCATAATGGCTTTGAGCTCCATCCATTTACCGGCAAAGTTCACAATGCTATCTTTCTTTAGCACTGAATAGTATTCCATTGTGTAGATGTACCACATTTTTGTCATACACTCATCTGTTGAGGGGCATTTAGGTTGGTTACACCTCTTTCCTATTGTGAAGAGAGCTGCAATAAACATGGACATGCATGTATCTTTGCGGTAGGATGAATCTTTGGGGTATATACCCAGGAGTGGTATGACTAGGTCAGGTGGTAGGCTCATTCTGAGTCTTTTAAGGGTTCTCCACACTGCTTTCCATAGTGGTTGTACAAGTTTACATTCCACCAGCAGTGGATGAGTGTTCCCTTTTCCCCACAACCTCTCCAACATCTATTGTATTTTGTTTTCTTGATCTTAGCTAGTCATATTGGAGTGAGACGATATCTGAGAGTGGTTTTAATTTGCATTTCCTTAATTATTAATGATGTTGAACACTTTTTAAGATGATTCTGAGCCATCTTTACTTCCTTACTGGTGAAGTTTCTGTTCAGCTCTTTACTCCATCTTTTGAGGAAGTCATTTGTCTTCTTTGTTTTTTGAGTAGTTTATATATTCTTGATGTCAATGTTTTGTCAGATGTATCACTGGTAAAGATTTCCTCCCACTCTGTGGGTTTTCTCTTCACTTCCTTGTTTCTTTTTTTTCAGTTTATTCTTTTCAGTTAATATATTTGAATATCATTCCATTGCTTCTTTCGTTGTACAGAAGCTTTTGAGTTTTATGAGGTCCCATTTGTTGATTGTTGACCTTACTTCCCGTGCAGCTGCTGTCTGATTTAGAAAGTCTTTTCCTACACCTATGTCTTGTAGGTTGTTGCCAACTTTTTCTTCTATCACCTTCAGGGTTTCAGGCTTCACATTGAGATCTTTGATCCACTTGGAGTTGATTTTTGTACAGGGTGAGAGGTAGGGATTTAATTTTGTTCTTCTACAAATGATGATCTAATTTTGCCAGCACCATTTGCTGAAGATGATATCCTTCCTCCACTGAGGGTTTTTTGCACCTTTGTCAAATATGAGGTGGCTGAAATTGTATGAGCTCAAGTTTGGATCTTCGATTTTGTTCCATTGGTCAACAGGACTGTTTTTGTGCCAGTACCAGGCTGTCTTTATGACTATGGCCCTGTAATATAGTTTGAAGTCCAGTAGGGCAATCCCCCCCCCGCCCCCCCGTATTGCATTTTTCACTCAGTGTTGCTTTAGCTATTCAGGGCCTTTTGTTTTTCCATATGAATTTAAGGATTTTTTTTCCAAGTCTGTGAAGAAGCTCATAGGGATTTTGAATGGGATTGCGTTGAATCTGTATATCAATTTGGGTAAAATGGACATTTTTACTATGTTAATTTTCCCAATCCATGAGCATGGGAGGTCTTTCCATCTTTTGATGTCATTTTCGATCTCCTTCTTCAGGGGTTTAAAATTTTGGTTGTAGAGGTCTTTAGTATCTTTGGTTAGGTTTGTTCCCAAGTATCTTATTATTTTTGAAGCTACTGTGAGTGGGAAGTTCTTCTTATATTCTTTCTCCACTTGTTTATCGTTACTGTAAAGAAAGGCTACTGATTTTGCTGGATTAATTTTGTAGCCCAACACTTTACTAAAACTCTTAATCATTTCTAGTTTTCTGGTGGAGTGCAAACTGGGATAGCTTAACTTGTTCTTTTCTGATCAGTACTCGTTTAATTTCCTTCTCTTGTCTTATTGCCCTAGCAAGTGTTTCAAGCATTATGCTGAAGAGGAGTGGTGATAGGGGGCAGCCTTGCTGGGTTCCTGCCTTTGAGGGAAATGGTTCCAATTTTTCTCCATTTAGGATGATATTGGCAGTGGGTTTGCTATATATGGCTTTGATCATGTTGAGGAATGTTCCTTTCAGTCCTATTCCCTCTAGGACTTTAAATATGAAGTGATGCTGGATCTTGTTAAAGGCTTTTCTGCATCAATTGAGATGATTGTGTGGTTTTTGTCTTTCAGTCCACTATGTGTTTTATGATATTTATTGATTTACATATGTTGAACCATCCCTGCATCTCTGTTATAAATCCAACTTGATCATGATGGATGATCTTTCTGATGTCCGTCTATATGTGATTTGCAAGCATTTTGTTGAGAATTTTTGCAGCCATGTTCATTAGTGAGATGAGTCTATAGCTTTCTTTTTTGCTTGCATCTTTGCCTGGCTTCGGTATTAGAGTGATGCTGGCTTCTTAGAAGGAGTTTGGGAGAATTCCCTCTATTTGTATCCTTCTAAATAGTTTGAGTAGCAATGGTTGTAGGACCTCTTTAAATGTTTTATAGAATTCTGCCATGAAACCATTTGGACCAGAGCTTTTTTCGTTGGGAGGTTTTTTTAATTACATCTTCAATTTCCTCAGATATTATGCATCTGTTTAAATTGTCAATCTCTTCTTGGTTAACCTTTGTTGGTTCCCCAGGATTTCAGATATTCATCCATTTCTCTTAGATTTTTCAAATGTAGTGGAGTATAGATTTTTGAAGTATTCCTGTATGATTGACTGGATCTTTTCTTTGTCTGTTCTGATGTTTACCCTTTCATCACAAATACTATTGATTTGGAGTCTCTCTCTCTCTCTCTCTCTCTCTCTCTCTCTCTCTCTCTCTCTCTTTGGTTAACTGAGCTAGAGGTCTGTCTATTTTTTTTTTTCAAAGAACCAGCTTTTGGATTCGTTGATTTTATGTATTGTTTTCTTTGTTTCTATTTCATTGATTTCTGCTCTGACTTTTGTTATTTCTTCCTGTCTGTTGGGTTTGGGGTTCATTTGTTGTTGTCTATCAAGTATTTTTAGCTGCAGTGTTAGATCATTTACTTGTTACCCCCCTTTTTTTTGATTTGGGCACTTAGGGCTATTATTTTCCCTCTCAAGACTGCTTTTAAAGTTTCCCACAGGTTTTGTTGTATTGTATTGTCTTTTTCTTTGGTTCCATGAATACTTTTATTTCATTCTTTATTTCTTCCCTGACCCATTCATTATTCAGGACTGTGTTGTTTAGTCTCCATGTATTCTTGTAGCTAGTTGGACTTATTCTGATGTTCATGTTGACCTTTATTGCACTGTGGTCAGATAGAATGCATGGAATAATTTCTAACCTTCTGTATTTGTTTTTTGTTTTATATATATTAAAATATATATATATATATTTTATGTTATCAATATTTTTCATATTTATATATCTTATATCTATATTTCATAGATCATTTCCAATTCAGTTCAGACATCTATTTCCCTTTCCCTTCCCCATCCCACCCCACCCAATCCCAGCTCATGCATTCATGCCAAACTTCATGTCTTCCTCTGTTTTTTCTTTTCATTTTTTAGCAATATATGATAATTTATGTACCGCATCCATCATGTCAAACCAATTTGCAAACAGTTATACCCAAACCCACACAGACCATGGGTCCCCCCATCCAGCAAGGGGGGGGGGCTTATAAGTAGATCAAATGAGCGTCCAGACAATATTGCTGTAATTTACCATTCACCCCAATCGCGGGCCTTACATCTACCACCACCCCTCTTCCTCACGATCAGATGTTCCATAGGCCTGAAAAAGGGGCACAGGTGGATGAGGAAGCAAAAAAGTCCACTTTCTCTGGAGTTGTTGTTCTTTGTCATCGAGTCAATTTCTGGCTGTTTCCTTTCATGGGGCTGACAGTTTTTCCAGGAAAAACCTTTCGAACCTACTAATAAAGCACAAGCAAATAGATATAAAGGTTATGTACACAGCACTACTAGCATGTAGGTTTCTTTGGTATAGACACAGATAGTTTGGATGGTATGTTAATCCATTGAATTCCATTTTTTTTTCCTGTTTTAAATATGACAGGGTCGTATGTGGTTTATAAAACATCTCCTAACCCTATAGGGCATGTAAAGTTTGTGGCATCAGCATGGGTTATTTCTCCAAGGTGAGAGCCAATAGCCAATTAGATTGGGACTACAGGCATATGGCTGCCTCTGCGCACAGTATTTCCAGGTGGGTGAGGTGTAGCTGGTGCTGACGGTGAGTCTTGCTTGACTCAAGGAGATCAGTTTTTGCTTCATTTGCTTAGTGGCTTTTGGTAACACCTCTGGTATTCCAGAGGGCCATCAGTACACTTTCATGTGTGGTCTTAATACATCTTTCCCATTTTAATGTCAGGTCTTTGGCAACATGGCCTTCTCGCTTTTCTTGCAGGTATCCCAGTTAGAGGCAAGGGAGCCTTTACCTTTTGTGGGGCTTGGATCCCTGGTCAATCATCTCCTTGGTAGAATTTTGAATAATCCATTGCTGATTTCAGAAGTCCTGTATTGATATATTTTGCTTAAGTGCATAGCTAAAGGACTTTAGTATTATATTTGGTCTGACAGAGAATAATATTTTCACAGTTCCTATGTCTATTTGTCAATTAAAGAGCAGTTTTACCGGTTTTATTAAGAGATTACCTCTAACTAGTTGTTCTCCACTTTACCAGTTGGAGAACTGACCTCATCATCATCTAGTTCTCCTTTGTTTTGAGTGTGGAATGCAGCAAGTCTCTTGTATTAAAACCGTTGTGGCACCTAGAAAGTACGTTTCATCGGGTGACTCATTATAGTTGTTACATGTAGGATCACAGAGGGGTTCGATGTTTGTAGGAATCTGACGGTGTTTCTTCCTTTAAATGTTCGGACAGGCCAACCTTTATGTTGGCACTTTCTGGTACATCTCACTCACATTCACAACTGATCTTTTCCTTCTCAAGCCGCTGTTCTTAGTGACATTTGACTGTGGAACATACCAACTCTTTTCCCGTCGTTAGTTTTACGATTTTTTGAATTTGCAATTTGTTTGACGCAAGGTTCTGCTATCGATATCCCCCCCCCTTTAACCATGAGTCTCCAGAAGACCATTGTATTATACTGCCTATAGGGTGGAATCAGGCACAGATTTCATCAAATTCACCCAAGCTTGTTTTGGGTTGCCTCTATATGGTTAATTTAGGAAGGCAAAACTTAATTTTTATGTTTAATCATCTTATAGGTGAAAGAACCTCTGTATTTGTTGATCTTTTGGCCCACCGCTGTGGGCCGATTTTGGAGAATGTTCCGTGATGGGCTGAGTAGACGAAATGCTTATCTCTCTGGTTATTTGGGTGGAATATTCTGTAGATGTTTGCGATGTCATTTGGTGTATTGTCTTGTTCAGTTCTGATGTCATTCTCTATTTTTTTCCTGTTGATCATCCAGGTGCCAGTGGGGTGTTGAAGTCTCCCTAATATTATGTGTTAAGGATTAATCTTGTCTTTGAGGTCCAGAAGAATTGTGTTTTAAAGTTAGGCAGCAACAGAGTTTGGTGCATTGACATTTAGGACGTGGAACTATTCTGGTTATTGTTCCCTTTACAAGGATGCAATGGGCCTCTTTGTCTCCTTGAATTAATTTTATTTGGATCTATTTTGTCTGATACTAGAATAGCCACTCCACCTTGTTTCTTGGTACCATTTGTTGGAATATTTTTTCCCCCTTTCACTCTAAGGTGGTGTCTGTTCCTTGAGGGTGAGATGGGTTTACTTGTAGACAGATACTAGGAAGGAGTCAGTTTCCTTATATATCCATTCTCCCAGTCTATGCCTTTTTGATTGGGGAGGTGTACCATTAGTATTTAATGTTAATATTGAGAGGCAGTGTGTTGCCTCTTTTACCTATTTTTGTTTGCATTCTTGGTCTAGGTTTATATACTCTGTTATGATTTTGTTGCTTTCTCTCTTTAATTGCTAGGGATAGTTTTTCTTTCCTCTGTTCTTTTTTGATGACTTCGAGGATTTTCTGAAGTGTTGGTTCTTCGACATATGTATTCTTCATCTGTTTATGTCGAGAAAGATTTTTTGTTTTCTCTTTGACTTAATTGCATTTTTGCTGGATATTATAGTCTGGGTTGGGCATCTAAAGTCATTTAGCACAGGGAAAACTTTGGTCCAAGCGTCTTTTGCTCATTGTTTGGCTGAGAATCAGCTGTGTTCTGATGGTTTCTCCTTATATGTAACCTTGTGCTTTTTCTCTTGTGGCTTCAGTATTTTGTCTTCATTTGAACATCTAGTGTTTTAACGAATATATGGCATGGGGATTTTCTTTTTGTTGTCAAGTCTATTTGTATTCTATGTGCTTCTTGTTTTTTTATGGGATTGTCATTTTTTCAAGTTTGGGGAAATATTTTCTTCCTATTATCCTGTTGAAGATATGGCTCAATAGTGTTGTCTTGGGTCTCTCCCCTCCTCTTCCCTATGGATGTGGAGGTTTGGTTTTTCATAGTGTCACCACATTTCATGGTTGTTCAATCTTGTGTTTTTTTAAATTTTTCAATAAACTTATTTAGCTTGAGTCTTTCAGTTGCTCTGTATTACCTGCAGTCTGTATTCTTTTTTTCTGCTTCTTCCATTCTGTTCTTGAGGACTTTTCACCCATATTCTTTCCTGGTGATTGGATGATGTTCATATCTTTTTCATTTCCATCCTGTAAATTCTTTTAGTTTTCCACTTCCCTTTGGAGCTTTCTTTCTCATCTTGTAGTTCCTTGGTTCATGGTTCATTTTCTTTTTTCATTTCAGCCTGGATTCTTTTCAGTGTTCGACTTCCATTCTGGAGTTTGTATTTCTCCCTCAGGTCCTTCTTGAGTTTTTTTTTTTTTTTAATTTCTTTTTTTTATTAATTTTATTTTATTTCGTTATGTGTATGAATGTACTGTCTGCATGCAGGTCTGTGCACCCGTGTCGTGCAACGCCGCGGAGGTCAGAAGAGGGTCTCAGATTCCCCTGGAACTGGAGTTCTCCTGGAATTGGAGCTTCAGACGGTTCTCGGCCGCCATGTGGGTGCTGGGGATCGAACCCGGGTCCTCTGTAAGAGCGGTCGGTGCTCTTAACCGCTAGGCCATCTCTCCAGCCCTTAATCTCTCCTCATATTTCTTTCCACCATTTGTCATTATCTCCCTCTAGGTCCTTCCTGAGTTTTTCATTCTCTTCCCTTAGTTCTCTGATTTCTTTGGATGTGTCTACAGTTGTTCTTCTAAGGTTGGTGTCTTGGCTTCTTTCCTCAGAGATCTCACTGTAGGGATCTTCCGTAGGGTTGGTAGAGTTCAGTGTAGATTTATTATGAGCTTTTCCCATGTTGTTTTTTCTTTGTGTCTTTGGCATGTGGATTTGTCTGTTTATTTGTTTCTTTGAATTCTGGGACCTCAACGTTGGTTGCACAGACTGTAATCACCAATGAGCCACCTGTTATGTCCTCTACACCAGAGTTCCACCAGGATGATGTGGGGGGAGCATTGGGTTGAGTTGCTACTTTGGCCTGCATGCCAGTAGGCCCTCAAGGGTCCAGGCAGTTCTGCCTTGCCTCACCGGAACCTCACTGATTCAGAGTGGGTGTCTGGAGTCTGAGCTGGGAGTTCCTGGGGCTGATGGCATCCCCCCCAGGACAAGGTGAGACCGCCTTGACTCCCCAGAACTTCACTGACTCAGGGCGGGTGTCTGGAGTCCTGACTATAACCCTTTAATATACTTTGAAATCTGGTATAGTGAAGCCCCCCCCCCCCACATTGCTCTTTGTGCTCAGGGTTGCTTTGGCTATCCAGAGTCTTTTATATATCCATGTAAATTTTAGGATTTTTTTTTTCTAATTCTGTGAAGAATGTCATGGGGATTTTTATTGGCATTGCTTTGAATCTATACATTGCTTTTGGTGAGATGGTCATTTTCATAATATAAATTCTTCTAATCCATGAGAATGGGAGATCCTTCCATTTTCTGGTTTCTTCCTCAATTTCTTTCCTCGAAGAATTAAAATCTTCATTGTAGAGGTCTTTAATGTCTTTGGTCAAGTTTATTCTGAGGTATTTTTAAGCTATTGTAAATGGGAGAGATTCCATGTGCTCTTTCTCCACTTGCTTGTTATTGGTATATAGAAAAGCTACTGATTTTTGTAGATTGATTTTGTAACCTGCCACTTTACTGAAAGTGTTAATCATTTTTAGGAGTTTTCTGGTAGAATTTTTGGCATCCCTTAGGTATAATATCATATCATCTCAAAAAGAGATAGTTTGACCTCCTCTTTTCCAAGTAGTCCTTTATTTTCTTTCTCTTGTCATTGTTCTAGCAAGAGTTTCAAGCACTATATTAAAAAAGAGTGGAGGTAGTGTACAGCCTTGTCTGGTTCCTGATTTTAATGGGAATTCTTCCAATTTCTTCCATTTGCAATGAAGTATGTTTCTTCCAGTCCAATTCCCTCTAGGACTTTTAACAAAAATGCATTTTGAATTTTTTCAAAGGCCTTTTCTGCATCTATTAAGATGACCATGCGATTTTTGTCTTCGAGTACATTTACATGATATATGACATTTATTAACTTACATATTTTGAACCATACCTGCATCTCTGGAATAAATCCAACTTGATCATGGTAGATGACCTTTTTGATTTTTCCTGTCTGCAATTTGCAATTTTGTTGAGAATTTTTGCTTCTATGTGCATTAAGGATATGGGTCTACAGTTTTTTTTTTATTTTTTTTTAAATTTTATTTATTTCTGTATGTGTATGAATGTACTGTCTGCATGTAAGTTTGTGCACCAGTGTCATGATTCCCCTGGAACTGGAGTTCTCCTAGAATTGGAGTTTCAGATGGTTCTCGGCCGCCATGTGGATGCTGGGGATCGAACCTGGGTCCTCTGCAAGAGCGGTCAGTGCTCTTAACCACTAGGCCATCTCTCCAGCCCTACAGTTTTCTTTTTTGGTTATATTTTTGCCTTGTTTTGGTATTACAATGATGCTGGCTTTGTAGAAGGAATTTGGTTTCTATCTTTTTGAATAATGTAAGTAGTATTGGTTGTAGATCTTCTTTAAATATCTGGTAGAATTCTGCTGTAAATCCTTATAGGCCTGGGCTTATTTTAGTCAGGAAGTTTTGTATTGGTGTTCCAATTTCTTCATAAATTATGGGTCTGTTTAAGCTGTTGATCTCTTCTTGTTTTACCTGTTATAATTTCCATGATTTTAGATATTCATCCATTATTCTTGGGTTTTCAAATTCATTAGAGTATAGGTTTTTAAAGTATTCCCTTACAATGTTCTGTATCTTTTTGTTGTCTGTTCTGATGTTTCCTGTTCATCTCTGATTTTGTTGATTTTTAGTTGCTTTTTCTTTCTTTTGGTTAGCTGGGTTAAAGATCTGTTTATCTTGTTTATCTTTACAAAGAATCAGATCTTTGATTCATTGTTTTCTTTATTTCAATTTCATTAATTTCTGCTCTGATTTGTGTTATTTCTTTGTGTGTGTTGGGTTTGGGTTTCATTTGTTGTTGCCTTTCATGTGTCTTGAGTTGCAATGTTAAGTGAGTAATTTGTGCTCTTTCTGATTTTTAATGCAAGAACTTAGTGCTATAAACATCCCCTTAGGACTGCTTTTGAAGTGTCCCAGAAGTTTTGGTGTGTTGTGTTGTCCTTTTTGTTTAATACCAGTAATACTTTTATTTATTTCTTAATTTGTCCTTTCACCCATTTATTATTCAGAAGTTTGTTATTTTATCTCCATGAGTTCTCATAGTTACTAGGGCTTCTTCTGGTGTTGATTTTAAGCTTTATTACATTGTGGTCTGATAGAATGCATGCAATTGTCTGTTATTTTGTATTTGTTGAGGTTTGTTTTGTGTCCTAGTATGTAGTCAACTTTGGAGAATGTTCCATGGGGTGCTGAGTAAAAAGTATATTCTTTGTTGCTTTGTGGAATATTTGGTAGATGTCTGTTAGGTACATTTGATGTATGGCTTAGACTTAAGGGAAGAAGACTGGTCTCGGCAATACAAGGCAAGGTGATGGTATGAACAGCAAGGATAGAAGGAGTCCAAAGGCAAGAAGAGGATAGGTACATCCCTTAAAGTCTCTAACAAACTGGACTGAAAAATTGAGCTTATGTGAGTGTGGGGGCTCAGAACCCAAAGGGCAGATCTGGACTAGGCATGTAGTCCAGAGATCTGGGGTGCTAAGAGAAACGGGGTGCCAGTGCCTAAATCTGGAAGGGGAACAGAGTGTGGGGGCATGGACTTTGGAATTGCTCAGGCTATAGAGGAGTCAAAGCACAGTGGGAGGGATCAAACTTTCCAGGGAAGAAGTCTCTTCTCAGAAATCCGAGGCAAGGTGTGGCTGGTGATAGCCAGGTAGAAGGGTGGTCTCAGGATTCTGAAGGCAAGATGAGAAGTGGAAAACACCTGTGAAGATTCCAATAAGCCAAACTGAAAAGTTGAGCCGGTCCAAATGCAGGGAATGAGGATGCAATGGTCAGGTCTGGACTACGGGGTTAGTCCAGAGATCTGGGATACCAGGAGAAAAAGCAGACCCGCGCCCAAGGCCAGAAGCAGATCAGGGTGTGGGGCTAATTAACTACCCCCACAAATGGAGTGTCTTGTTAGCCACCATTTGGGTGCTGAGACCCTAACTCAAGTCCTCTTCAAGAGCAGCAAGTGCTCTTAACCATTGAGCCATCTCTCCACAGGGTCTTGATACAGTGATGCAATATGGAAAACACGACATGACTGAGGCTGTTGCTAGTGTAATGTGTCATGCTGTTTATAGGAAACAGTTTTCATTTGAGTAGAACTAGCTGTTTATTATCATACGACAGATTTGTTTTCATCAGCAAACACTGGAGTGCTCTGAGTGCACTAGGCAATAGGAAGCTTCCAGCTCCATTATACGCCGAGACTATCCTCACATGGCCCTTCATTCACTGAAACATTCTTATGCACTGCATAACTGCATAAATTGCACTTGAGGCTTAGGGAAGCTGAGTGGCATGATCAATATCACACCATCAAGAAATGATGGACTACATATGTACATAAAATTAAATGCAGTTAAATGTATTTCATTAAATAGAATTATGTTGTTTTACCAAATGCTTCTATGTGATATGGAGTCTCTTGTTTCTCAATTCCTATTGGGTCCTTTAAGATTTATTTTCTTTGGGTTTTACCATTAATTTCTCATAAAAATTCTGAGACCTACAAATCAGTACTACAGATCAGATGGAATCAAATCACTGTAGGCTCTTAGAGCAGGAGCTATAGTGAGGAGTGCCAGAGTTCTGATATCAGAAATCTATTGAAACCAGCGTGACTCTGACTGTGATATTCATGCCAGTCAGCTTTCTATCAATGAAAAAAAATTGCTGTAATAGGAAAGTTAATTTCAGCTCCGGGCTTCAGAAGTTTCAGTCCATGTACACTTGGTCTGCTGGCCTTTGCTTTGTGTGAAGCACTAGGTCAGTGCAGCTAGTTTGTGGGGGGACAAATGCTCAGCTCATGGTGTTTAGGAAGCAGAGGACAGAAGCAGAAGAGGCGAGATCCCAATGTCCTCATCAGTGTCATATGTCCAGTGACTAGAAACTGCTCACTGCACTCTAAGTTCTAATAGTTCCACATCCTCCTGAACCATCATGGTCTGGGGACCAAGCTTTTAATACCCGTGGCTTATGGAGATGCTTATCCAAACCATAGCAGTGCCCTACATCTCTAAGCTTCAGGGATGAATATGCAAGAAAAAGGAAGGGCTACATGTATTACAGGGTGTGTTGCTAGAGACTATCTTCCCTAAAAGCCATTACTATATGTGACTATCTCTGACCTGAGGGGGTCAGAGAAAATAGACAAGAAGGAAAGAGAGATAAAACTGTAATAACCAAGGCACTTTGAAGATTTCAGAAATGGGAAGGAAGAGATTATTAAGAATTTAAATTAAATTAAGAGGTTGGAGAGTTGGCTCAGCGTAAGAGCACTGGGTGCTTTTGCAGAGGACCCTGATTCTGTTCTCGGCATTCAGGTAACAGCTAACAATTGCCTGTGACTCCAGTTCCATGGGTATTTAACACCCTCCTCTAACTTCTGTGGGTACTGCATAACACAGGTGAACTTACATATACACAGGCAACACACACACACACACACACACACACACACACACAAGTAAATAAATTTAAAAATATTTTAAGTACCTTTATTGATGATTTGTGTATTTCATTCATTATCTTTCAATCCAATTTAGACACATTCCCCTCTCCCTGCCCCCAATCATACCCTAATTCATACCTTCTGCCATACATGTCTTGCATCTTTCTCTCAGTCTTTCCAAAGTTTTTCACTGCAGAGGCTTGTTGTTTTGGGCATAGTTTAACTGTATCAGTCAGTTCTTTGACCCAGTCCTTTTTTGATATGGCAAAGTTAATTTTATTTATCAAAATGCGATTTTTTTTTATTTTTTATTATATATATATATATATATATATATATATATATATATATATATATAAAAACAAGATTTAATACAATAATGAAGACTAAGTAACTTTGCCAAAAGCTTGGTGTATTTTTTTTAATCTTGGTGTATTTTATAATGTCCTGTTTTTTATGATTTAAAAAATATAATAAGNATCGAGGTTTGTAGGACCCATCTAATCACAGGATGATCCATGTGGAAAACACGTGCAGGAAAGCACACCATATGGACACGTGCAGGAAAGCACACCATATGGACACATGTTAAGGTCCAAATGCAGAGAGAGATTTTATTGCAAAGTGTCTGGTTATATATCTAGCATGACTCACATCTCAGGACCAAATCCTAAACCTTTTCATCACTACACCCCACCCTATGGGTGTAGCCAGGGAGGTCCCATTGGCTTAGAATGCAACCCATCTTAACTAAGTTTTCCCACATCTCACCCTTTAAATTTTATTTTTTTAATTTTTCTGAGAGGCAGGGCAGCCCATGGGCGAGGTTAACAACACAAAGGAACCTGAGTTTTGAATAGCCAGTTGCTCATGCCTGTTTTGAGTGCTAGGCAGTGAGGGAGAGGTCAGACCTGAAACTTTTTTTTTTTAAGACTTAAAAAAATTTTTTTTTAATTTAAAAAAAATTTTTTTTCTCTATGTGTGGTAATGTACTGTCTACATGCAAGTCTGTGCACCCATGTCGTGCAATGCCGTGGAGGTCAGAAGAGGGTGTCGGATTCCCCTGGAACTGGAGTTCTCCTGGAATTGGAGTTTCAGACGGTTTTCAGCCGCCATGTGGGTGCAGGGGATCGAACCTGGGTCCTCTGCAAGAGCAGTCGGCGCTCTTAACCACTAGGCCATCTCTCCAGCCCCTGAAACTTTATTTTCACACTAAGGCTAATTAACATCCAAAAAATTCAACCATGAAGTGAATCAATTGTCAATCATAAGCAATGAATGTAAGTAAAATTCATGTAAAACCAATTAGCAAGTATCTATGTCCAAATTTTGAAACAACCCAAGGTTCCCATAGTCCACTTAGAGAAGCTTGTATGCACAAGCATATTGATCAAATAAGAGTCCAGTCTATATTGCTGTAATCTCACGATTCACCCCAATCTCTCCACAGCCCTTACATTCTACCACGCCTCCAATTTGTTCCCTAGGCTTTGGGAAAGGGACAAAAGTGGGTGAGAAGCAAAACAGTCTATTTTCACTGGAGATGTCATTTTGGACTCTACTCTGTTCAGGTTGTTTCCCTTCATGGATTGAAAGCTTATCCAGTGATACCTTTTTAATCCTACTAACAAAGCACAAGCAATTGAGTGTACAGGCATTTAAGCAGTAGTAATTATTATGGAAAGCTAAGCTGTGAGCATAGACACAGATGCTTGGATGGTATGCTGTTCTAGTTTGGCTTCCATTGCTGTGACAAAACACTCTGACCAACACCAACTTGGGGAGGAAAGGGTTTATTCAGCTTACATCTCCTGGGTCACAGTTCATCACTTAGGGAGCCCAAGGCAGGAACTCAGGGCAGAACCTAAAGGAATGCTGTTCACTGGCTTGCTCCCCTGGCTCATGCCCAGCCTGCCTTCTTATATGGTACACAACAACCTGCCCAGGGTGGCACCACTCATTGTGAGCTGGGCTCTCCCACATGCCTGATAATCAACACAATACTCCACAGATGTGGCCACAGGCCAATCCAATGGAGCCAATTCCCCAATTGCTCCCTCAACCCAGGTGTGTCAAGTTGACACTAAAGCTATCCAGTACATATGCTAATCCACAAACTGTGGTTTCTCTATAAAGGGTGGCAAGTTCTTATTGTGGCTTATAACATCGCCTAATCACTAGAGGACATAAGCTTGTGGCATCCGCTGTGAGTTATTCCTCCATGGAGAGAGCTAATAGACAATTAGATTTGGGATATCTATAGACACATGGCTGCCAATATTGCACAGTATCGCAAGGCAGTTGAGGTGTAGCTGATACTGACAGAGGAGTATTGCTTGACTCGAGGAGACCAATATTTTGCTTTATTCATTTAGTGGCCTTTGGTAATGCTCTCTGGCATTTCAGAGGCCAACTGTACATTAGCAAATGACGTCTCAAAACATTTTTTCATGCTTACACCAGGTCTTTGACAACAGGGACTTACCACCTTTCTCCTTGCAGATATCCCACTTATAGGCAAAAGCCTTCATTTTGGGGGCTTCAATCCCCTAGCTAACATCTCCTAGGCAGAATAATCCACTGCTGATATCAGAGCTCTCCTGTATTAATATATTTTGCTTAATTACACAGCTTATAAATACTTTTTGCTATTATACTTGGCTCTAAATAGAGAATTATCCTTTCACATTTCCTATGCCTATCAGTCAATTAAAGAAAGTAGTTATACCTGTTTTATAAGAAATTACCACTATAACAGTTGGCTCTAATTTACAGTTAGGGAATGACTTCATTACCATCATGTTTTTCTTTTTCATATAACAGGGGAAACATAGGAAGGTTTCTCAGCATCCGGAAGGTAAACTTCATTAGGGCACATTATAAACAGTTATCCCAAATAGAATTCAGAGAGATGCTCAGTGTCTGTGACTCAGGCAGTCTGAGGTTCCTCTTTCTTTAATGTTCAGATGGGTCAGCCTCTCTGCTGGTTCCCAGTCCATCCTGCACAGCCAAAAGTTGTACATTTTCAGGCATTTAGATTAGTGTTTTTACCTGTGGGAACATACAAATCTCCCATTGTTACTTTCAGACCTCAAAATTGAAAATTTATCAAAAGGTTTGGAATACAGAGTTTTCCATTTGTATCCCAGAGTAATATTATACCACCTCCCTCTTTTTGTCTTTTAAATGTTTATGTTTTGACCTATAGATGCCTAAGTTGTATTACACATACCTATTAACAGGCACCAAGGCATAAGTTTTCATTAAATTCACCCAAACAGTTTATCATTGACTGTATGCTACTTATTTGGGAAGTAAACTTAAACTTAATTCCTTTAAATTATCCTACAAGTAAAAGAAAGTGTTACAAGGTGATACTGTATAACACAGAAAAATATAGAGACCATTTGTGTACCTTAACCCCAAAGTTATTGTTGGAAATTCAATACAAATTATAAATAAAACAATTAACATTTTATATTACCAATTAGTTCAAATGTATTAACATATTCAACAAAACCAACCAAATTTAACTAATCTAAACATTTTTACTGAGTCTTTTACTAACTCTACTAATATCCTATAATATGTAGACAAACCTTGGGCAGAGTTGAATACCTGCCAAATAAATTTTAACCAAATAAACACATTGTTCTTTAAAACTATATGAGTAGACTATGACTTCAGAGAAATCAAGTCCATTAACTTATATGGTTTATTTTGTATTTCTGCATAAATCTCTATTGAAATACCTCTTTATATAAATATATGTTATTTTTAAGTGTACCATTTTAAACTGCAAACCTTACAAAGTGGATTTTAATGACTATCTTCCTCCAAGCTCTTGGCCTTCTCCAGGCCTGGCATGAAAACTTGCTTTAAAGATTTTTCAATATCTAGCTCTTAATAAAATTTTCTTTTACAGTTCTTATGCCCATTACTTAATTAAAGACTGGCTAGATATGCCCCATGAGAAGCTGTTACCATCATTACCATCTTGATTTTTGTTGTTGTTGTTTGTTTGTTTGTTTGTTTTTGTGGGAGCTTCTAGGAAGCTTCCTTTGTCATGAGCAGGTGCAGAGCAGTCCTGCTAAGGGAAGGGGGACACAGTGCCTACTTTGTGGACACTGTGAGGAACTGACCCCGAGGCGCAAAGGTCAGCTGGTTACTCCTGTAACCCAACTGGAGAGGTAACTTCCTATTCAGGTCCTTAGCCTGGGACAATGAGACACGTTTCCCACTCTTGGCTGTGACTTTCCACCCACCCAGAGCCAGGACAGGAATTTCACACCAGCTACCCAGGTTGGTGGTCCACAAAGGGAGACTTTTGGCCACCCAAATGAAATGCAGGCCTCAACACTGGCTACCCACTGTCCATCTGAATGAAATGCAGGCTTGTCTTAGCCTGTATGCCCACAATAATTAAAAAAAAAAAATGGCAGCCATGAATTCCACAATGATGTTAATGTGAATTTATGTTTTTTTTATTTTCTAAATTTTTTAATTTTTATATTTTTTATTTTTTTATTTTTATTCCCAAATACCCCTAAACTTCTTAACACTTTAATACAATGGAAACCTGGTTGCATCTTTTAGATGTTGAAAGGGCGTAACCAGTAGATGGCAGGGTGGCAGTGTCGATCCATTATTTAAAAAAATTTTTTTTGTTTGTTTTTTATTGATGCTTTGTGTATTCAATACATCATTTTCCAATTCAGTTCAGGCATGTATCCCCTTCCCTTCCCCCCACCCCACCCCTACCCATCCCAGATCACGCATTCTGCCGTAACTTTTCTGCATCTTTCTCTGTTTTTTTTTGTTTTGTTTGTTGTTTTCATTTTTTTTACAATAAGTGATAATTTGTGAGTACAAGCATCCTTCATGTAAAACCAATTTGCAAGCAGTTGTGCCCAAACCCACACAGCTCATGGGTCCCACCATCCAGCGGGGGGGGCTTGTATGTTCAATCAAGTTGATCAAATGAGTGTCCAGTCTATATTGTTGCAGTTTCACCATTCACCCCAATCGCAGCCCTTACATTCTACCACTCCCCCTCTTCCACAGATTGCTCCCTAGGCTTAGAAAAGGGGCACAGGTGGATGAGAAGCAAAAGAGTCTACTTTCTCTGGAGCTGTTGTCTTGGTCTCTAGGCAATTCTTGCTGTTTTCTTTCATGGGCTGACAGTTTGTCCAGGCATAACCTTTCGATCCTACTAATGAAGCACAAGCAATTAGATATATAGGTATTTAAACAGCATAATATATGGCCTTTCGATCCTACTAATGAATCACATGCAATTAGATATATAGGTATTTAAACAGTACTAATCGTTATGGTAGGTTACTTTGGTATAGACACAGATGTTTGGATGGTAGGTTAATCCATGAATACATTTTCTTCTGTTAAGTATGACAGGGTCTTCGTGTGGTTTATAACATCTCCTAACCATTAGAGGATGTAAGCTTGTGGCATCAGCCGTGGGTTATTCCTCCAAGGAGAGAGGTAGTAGCCAATTAGATTTGGGATATACAGACATATGGCTGCCACTGCTGCACAGTATTTCCAGGCAGGTGAGGTGTAGCTGGTGCTGATGGCGGAGTCTTGCTTGACTCAAGGAGACCTATATTTGCTTTATTGGTTTACTGGCCTTTGGTAACACTCTCTGGCATTCCAGAGACCATCTGTATACTTGCAAGTGCGGTCTCCATACATCTTTCCCATGTTTATATCAGGTCTTCAACAGCAGGGCCTTATTGCCTCTCTTCCTGCAGATATCCCATGTTGGAGGCAAGGAGCTATTTAAAAATTTTTAATAGATAACCCATAACCTTTGTTGAAATTGAATTATGTGTTGGCTGTTTAATATAAATTTGCATCTTGAGAAGGAAGGACCACATTCCAACTCAGAGGCAATGTTTTTACTGGTATCATGGCTGTTAACATTAAAATATACTTAGAACACAATTACACACATCCATACACATGTGGGCATGCACATACATACATACATACATACATACACATACATACATACATACATACATACGAAAGATTTGTTAGGTTAACCTGCAAGAGAAGAGTGCCATATTGTTTGATGTTCATTGAGAAACATGAAATTTTTATAATTTGTTTTAAGGTTATTTTTACATAATTAGAATAAATGTCCTAGTAATGCACAAAACAGCTGAGATCCATATGCCACCTCTTTGGCCCATTCCCAACAATTTGGCTTCAATGAACTATCCCTAAAGTCTACTCCTATTCTTTCCCTATCCTGTCCCTTCTGGTAAACTACTACTAAGCTGTCCCTCTGCTAAGCCTAACTGTCCCTATGCTATTTACAAATCTAAAGATTGAGGATGGTGCCCAAAAGTAGACAGGCCAAAGTTGTTTGTAGTCTTGGACCAATCCATCTTGTCTTATTATTAAGGACTTTGGAAGAATAATAATTATACATAATTACAATAATAATAACCATTATTAATTATTATTAATTATAAATAATTATCATTAACCATTATTAGTCATAATCATCATTAGTAATTATTATGAATAATAATTGTCAATAATAATAGCCAACAACAATGAACAATTTATCATTAGACTGAATTTTTATCAATTATTAATAATTATATTTAATAACATTAACTATAACTATTAATAACAATTACTAACAATAATCAACAATTTATCATTAAACTGAATAATATGCATACTATAAACCCAATTAAAAATTGTTATAAGGGGTATAAAGCAAACATTATTTATGAGTTGAATCTATCTTTGTTTATAGTCATCCTAATTAGATTTAAACCTGTGGGATTATAATGAATTAAAAGCAGTAACTTGCATTCACTTATACATGCACACAACTTGAAGATGGACTTAAAGAAACATGAAACAGTTTTATTCAAAAATTTCTCATTTAAATTAACCAAAATATCAATTCATGTTTTTACTAATGGTCTTTAAAAAAAGAAAATTTATCAGAGCAAGTTTGTTTTGTTACAACTCCAAGGCCTGTAAATTCTCCTAGAAATCCATCTATTTTGTTTCCAAGCTGAAATCAAAAGAATGTTATCAAAAATCAAATTTTAAAGGGCATGATTTAGATTCCACATGCTCAGTCCAGCAGCTGGTATGCATGCACAGCAGGCAGGCTATGGCACCAGAGCTCAAACCACATGTGATCAAGAATTCTGTGAGAAGAGATCTTTAAGGTGGAACACATTTAAAAAGAGCAAGATAAAATTAAATCAACCAATTAATTTTAACTGTGCACATATATTTACTCAAAAGATATCTAAGGTATCCGGGGGTTAAGTAAAAATATTACTCTTTAAGTTAAGCATGCTGAAATGGATTTGAATTACTGCTAGCTGATTCCCAGTCTTGGATCTACAAATAGCCAGCAGGTTTAGGTAAGAATTAGATTTAGAAATAGTTATGAAAGAAACCCACAAGAAGACAAGAGAGCAATAAAAGGCAAAATTTAAGAAAACGGTTATCAAGTGGCCAAGGTTTAAAATTATCTGGAAAAAACTGCACTGTTATGTAGAGTGGTTCCCTTGAAAAGCTTTAATTTGCATCTGAAAGAAGTGGGCTCAGGTCTAGGAGAGCTACCTGGAGAAAATTTACATATGAACAAGTTAAGGTTAGAGCCTAACTCTAAGAACAGGTTCAGGTTCTTCACAGTAGGAGATGGAGTCTTTCTTTGGGGGGAAGAAATTAAAACCAGAAAGTTTTTCAGACCTGTAGAAGTATGAAAAATGGTTCCAAGGCCAAGCATGGCTGATAAGCCTTGGTATTAAACTCAGCCTTAAAGTCACTGGCTTTTGTAGCCTGCAGGAGTGACCGTGCCAGGAGGCATGTGCCTGGAAGGCATTGGGTGCTCCCTCTGAGCCAAATCAGAGCCAGGCTGCTCTCCTCCATGTGTACAAAGCCGCATGCTCTCAGATCATTCTCCCATCCATTGAAACCAGCAGGAAAGACAGCTCCACCACAACAGATAGGTATCAGGAGAGAGAGGAGAAACAGAACAAGGCAAGATTTAGGGGTACATATACCTAATTTGTTAAGGTTTGCTCCTGCCCCACATACGGGCACCAATTTTGGGGACCCCATTGAGGTTTGTGGGGCCCATCTAATCCCAGGACAATTCATGTGGAAAATATGCGCAGGAACGCACACCACATGGATGCATGTTAAGGTTCAAATGCAGAGAGAGATTTTATCGCAAAATGTCTGGTTATATATCAAGCATGACTCACATCTCAGGACCAAATCCTAAACCTTTTCGTCACTACACCCCCCCCCATGGGTGTTCTCAGGGAGGTCCAATTGGCTTAGAATGCAACCCATCTTAACTAAGTTTTCCCACATAGACCCATGTCCCCCTCCCTACCCCCCACCCCACCATAGCTCATGCATTCTGCAAAACATGTTTTTCATCTTTTTCCCAGTCTTTCTCAAAATTCTCGATATAACAAGTTGATTGTTTCAATCAGCAGTTCACCTTTTCAGTCAGTTCTGCAGCAAGAGTAACACCACCTCATTGCATCTCCATGTTTGCAGTCTTCTTTTACTTACTCCTGAGAAGATACTTATGAAGGGCTTGGGATTAGGGTGAACATATAATCTGCTATATGATCAAGGTCCAGAATAAACTATCTGGGTTGGACTGTGTGCCCAACACAGGGGTTAGCTTGGCTCTGAATCTGTTGACTTTTGAGACCTATGTTCTTGGCCCCTCTGCTATATTACTTTTCTTACTTTTGAATATTTAGTACATGCTGTCTTTCTCTGTATAATGTCAATAGTAGAGTAGGCCTACTATTGTACCTACTGTGCAAAATTGGTGGTGCCAATCATAGGAACATCTTCACCTGTTGGATTAAATAAGGAGGATGATGGCTCTCTAGACTGATAATACATCAAGAAATCAAGAATAATCTAAATAAATCTATTATCTATCTATTTATCTATCTCATTTATCATCTATCAATCAGCTGTATATCAGCTAACAGATATATATATATATATATCTTCTCTATCAACATATCACCTATTTATATTTATGTATTTACATCATATATCTACCATATATCATCAATCTATAGCTATCTCCCAGTCATTTATCTAGTATATGTCTATATCATCTTTCCATCTACACCATCTCTCTATCTTTCTATGTCTATTATCTGCCATCTATTATCTCTACTGATAATTTCTATCTCTCCATCAATTTATCTGTATCTCTCCATCTACCATTTACCTATCTATATGTGTCTATCATTTACCTATTTAGATATCATTTATCATCTATTATCTATGTCTCTAAAATATGTCTCTATCATCTCTATATCATCCATTTATTTATTATCTATTGTCAATTTATATTAATCTACTATGTCTATCATCTATCAAAGTAGCATCCATTTATATCTATGTATATATTAATCAATTGTCTATCATCTATCAATCATCTATCTAGCTATATATAATTTATTTTTCTACTATCTATCATTACCTCTGTCTAACATTTCTTCTTTTTCCTTGTTATAGAAGTCTTTAAGTATCTTAGAGACATAAGAGTTAGTTATGAAATTTATTTAATAAATATTCTTTTATGAGTATATTGGCTAGACTTCTGGATTATTTAGGAAACATATTAATGTTTGAATTCCCATAATAGACTCAAACCCAATCATTTGGAAAAGAAACAACTTGACTTTCATTAAAAAAAGACCTACATATTTTAAACTCAAAGATTCAGTCATGTAAAAATAATTTAGAGAGTATTTAAAGTTCTTAGTTTTAAAATGCTTTAAAGAATTAGACAGACTTTCCCCATCATTCAGAAGAATACAGATTGAGGTCAGTTCTAATCATGATCATTTCCAGAGAAGAAACAAAACCCTGTCCAAAACCAAAGATGACAAAATTGAGCTGTCACCACCTGTGCTGTGGCTGTGGAGGAGTGAGAGGGCCTTGGATTCTCCTGTTCTACACAGCATCCCCTGGCCTCTCCAGTTCTACCCTAGGGCATGGTGGAGCTAGTCATTTCTGCAGACAGGAGTATGGACTCAGTCTTGTGGGGGGAAAGTCAGTGAATTCACAGAATTATCATTTTGGCACTATGATTTCCTTAGTAAATATATTTTCCTTGTGACTTTTCATTTTCTTTTTTAAAAAATATTTTATTATTTTCATTTTATGTGTATGTGTATAAGTATATTGCTTATATGTGCACCAGTGTCATGCAATACAGAGGTCAGAAGAAGGCATCAGATCCCCTGAAACTGGAGTTACACATGATTATTAGCCACCATGTGGGTGCTGGGAATCGAACCTGGGTCCCCTGCAAGAGCAAGCCAGGATTCTTAACCACTAAGCCATATCTCCAGCCCCAACTTTTCATTTTCTACCACACTGGTTCATTTTACAGTGATTAAAGACCAGCTATTTTATTGGCCATTATTAGATTTCTCAATAAGAGAAAATACCAATTTCTAAGCAGTTCAGACTTCTCACCCTCAGCTAGTTGAGACACTGTGGTAGCCTGTGAGCTCTGTGAGGGCACACTCTGTTAATACCATTCAATGACATTTTTTTAAGTGCCTAAAAGGGTTCCCAGCACACAACAGACACTCCAGAAAGATAACCTGTAGAAAATAAACAGTTATTGAAGAGAAATCCCACACAGTGGAAGAAAACCTTCACAGCAGAAACATCTGACAAAGCATTAATTTCCAGAATATATAAACTACTCAAAAAACAAAGAAGAAAGAAAACAAATGACCCACTCAATAGATGGAGCAAAGAGCTGAACAGAGACTTCACAAGTGAGGAATTCGAGATGGCTGAGAAACACCTTAAGAAGTGTTCAACATCACTAATCATTAAGGAAATGCAAATCAAAACCACTTTAAGACATCATCTTACTCCAATAATACTGGCTAGGGTCAAGAAAACAAATGATACCAAGTGCTGGAGAGGTTGTGGGGAAAGGGGAACACTCATCCACGGCTGGTGGGAATGTAAACTCGTACAGCCACTATGGAAAGCACCCTTGGAAGACTTGGAATGAACCTGCCACCTGACCCAACCATACCACTCCTAGGCATGTACCCTCAAGACTCAACCCCCGCAGAGATACATGCCATGTTTATTTCAGCTCTCTTCCCAATAGCAAGGAGCTGGAACCAACCCAAATGCCCCCTCAACTGATGAGTGGATAGAGAAAATGTGGTACATCTACTCAATGGAGTTCTATGCAGCAGTAAAGAAAGACAACATCATGAGCTTTGCAGGAAAATGGCTGGAGCTAGAGGACATCATGCTGAGTGAAGTAACACAGTCCCAGAAAAACAAATGATGAATGGTATCCCTCATCTGTGGATGCTAGTGTCAATTACCTAGTTGTAAGTATTTCTTGTGCATGGCCCCTTGAGCTTTTGTCCAAAGCAGTTGGGAGTGATGCATATTGGAAACAACAACAACAACAACAACAACAACAGAAAGGACAGCATCAAAGAACTGACTGAAACAGTGAACTTCTGCTCAAAACAGTCAACTTCCACATGGAGAATATTGAGAAAGACTGAGAAAGAGATGAAAAGCATATTTCGCAGAATGCATGTGCTCTGTTGGGGTGGGGGGATGTGGGGGGACAAGGGTCTAGATTTGATAAAAAATAATATATAAATAAATAAATTTTTTTAAAAAGAAAATAAACAGTTATTACCAGAAAGATAGGCTTTTTTCCTGCTGAGTCATTGAATGCCCAATAAGTAACTTGGAAGTTTCTATATTTGGAAACATCTTGCAATATAGAATATAGAGAATGTCCTTCTTGATATCCTGTATTCCAACTGTCACAAAATCCAATGGCCATGCCACCCAGGTATTAAAGCTTAAAAAGCTTGGAATAGGAGGCAGTCTGCTCCAATGCTTCATTCTCTCTGCCAACACAGAAAGCAACTGGCAGCTTCTTTCCGTAAAATGCTATATCTGGGCTCATTTAAATGCAAGTAAGAGAAACTATCTCTACCAGCTTAAGAAAAAAAAAAAATCAGAGCTTTTATTGTACAGTCCCAGAGGCAACTTGGAGCAAATAAGGACCGCATGCATAACTAGGCACTGTCAGTTTCTGCAGTCCAGCTGCCTCGGGGAGCATAGTGTTTGAATCCCTAGCCTTATGTACAGAATGTAACCGTTGCCTCTCAGGAGTGACTGTGCCTATCACCATATCAAGCATAAGGTTATAAACACTTCGAATGGCCAGACAAATGGAAGAGAGGTGTGGAGGGCAAATGGCTCCGTGTACTGCAGAGTTCCTAAATTTAAAATTCTTTTTTTTTTTTTTTTGGCTGACATGATTGGTTGATTTCAATTCTGGCAGTGACTTGTCTCCTTCCAGGGTCCCAGTCTCTGCTCCGTTGCTCATCTAATGAAGTATTACTGTATGATCGGGGCTCTGTAGTCCAATCCCAGGGACAGGGAGGCAGATGACAGGAAAGGGGGGTTGCCTGAGCAGGAGTCCTAGGCAGTGTCTGCTCAACCTGTGACTGAGTACTTATCAGCTTCGTTTAAACTTTACCCACAGATTCTTTCGCAGTGTACCTGTGCTAATCTTCCCATCAGGAAAGTCCATTTCCCGTTTCTTGAATCTAGGCTGGATCTATGACTTGCCTATAATAACAAAAAGTTTCCACATGAAGGCTTAACAGGCCCTGAGTATGTTGTACCAATGCTGGAGGAATATCCATTTCACGTCTTGGCCACAGGATATTCTAAATTCAGTCAGCAAAGGCCGTGCCAAATCTCTTGGCTTAGTGGAATTTCAGGTGACTCTCGCCATGTGAGTGACTCCAAGTCACATCACCAACCCTCTGTGTACACATAAAGTGGCTTAGGTTTTAAGCCTCTAAGGTTTGGGGTGATTTATTATGTATGGTGAAATAGTTAACTGATGCATCTTTTTCATACGTTTTAGAAGTTTTCTCTCTTCACCTGGACAAGGTGACACTAAAAGCTAAATCTTGAATTGGAGCCAAAGATTGCATTCATAAATTCACAACTTTCCAAAGTCAGCCTGGCTTAAAAGAATGCTCTGGAAGGACTTGAAGAATAGAAAGAGAATTAGGTTTGTGTTTGCTAAGCTTCTTAGACATGATGCTACTTATGCTCCCTCCATCTCAGTTTAATGAGAACTGCAATGCATGCAGTTTAGACCAAGCTATGAACACCATTTACTAAACAGAAGGCATGAGCATTTTGGGGGTGGGTGCCCTCTGAAAATTAAAGGAGGTACTTTGTTATATAATTTACATAAAATGTGTGTGGGCAGTAATTGACCAATATAAGTTTAAACTCTATTTTCCAAAGAGCATTGTAAAGCTCAGTTTGTCTGCATGGAGTCTCTGGGTTGAGGGAAGTTTGGGGACACAGGTGTGCAAAGAGCAAAATCAGGATGGTGCCTTCACATGTGTCTTCCCTGTCCCCACACACCACCCCAGACAGCTTTATCCTTCCACTCTATCTCAGGTGCTCCCTGGTAAGAAAGTGGTAGTCCATCTCTCCTCAGATAGGGAACCCCAGACATCATCGTATAGCACTGCTGAGCTGCTCTGGGAAACTCAGTCCCACTGTAGGTGTTTAACTGTGTGGTTTGGTGAAGTTTGGGAAATGACATCAAACACCTCACCTCTGTGTACCTGTAAAATAAATGCCTAGATTAGTAAAGAGCATCTCTGAGCATGTCTGTTAGGTGTCTCCAGAGATAGACCCAGAAGTCTCTGACTCAATGCATATATTCATTCATCCCTGGATAGATTCATAAATAATACCATTATTGGGAGGTGATGGGAAGCAGGCAGTGAGGCCTGGTCACAGGAAGTGAGTAATTAAGGACAGGCCCCTGGGATCCATCTTGCCCCGACCCTTCCTATACTGATCCTCTCTCTGCTTCTGGGATGCCATGAAATGACTAACACTTCTGAAACCTTGAGCCCACCCTTCCTTCCTTAGGTTGTTTCCTTCCTGTTGTCATTTGGTAATGACAACAATGATATTAAATGCAGCATTTTATATTACCACATAATGGCCTTGGGAAATCACACAATAAAGTACATGACTAAAGACCATGATAGCACACTTTGTCTAAACACAGATGTCCATTTGTTTCAAACGTAGTTTGCTTTTTACCATATAAGTTTTTTGAGGTAAGGTCTGGTATAGTCCAGATTGGCCTTCAACTCCCTACATAGCCAAGGATGACCTTGGACTTCTGTTCTTCCTGCCTTCATCATCTTAGTGCTTAGAATACGGTTATCCACATTACAAACACAGTTTATGCAGCACTGGTGATTAAACCCAGGGTTTCATACATGCTAGGCAATCTATCAACTGACATCTCCAGTACCAGCATTCCCTTTTAACATGACACTAAATTAGCGCACATCAGGACACACCATGGAAAGTCTAGAAGAAAGGTCAACCTGCACCTTCTTTAATGAAAGAGGACCCTGAGGTTCCAATCTTCACTCTACCATGCAGCTCTTTTCAGGCTTTCTTCCTCCTTCCCCTGGTAAGGGCTTTCCCAGAAACTACACTGTCCTGCATTTTCTTATATGGAACCCTCCTTGAAGCACATAAAGGCTGCATAATTTCTTTACCATTCTTTTCCACATGTTTCCACATGGAGAGGCAGCACAGTACAGCAATTCTGCCTAGTGAGGACCAAGGGCCCAGCAGCTCCATCTATCTCCGTTAACAGCCAAGCTTGCTGTCATGGTCTATTCATTACAATCAGGGCACAGGGGAAAACCATAACCTTCGTCACAGGCGGGATATTTACACAAACCCAGAATCTCTCAGCAGTGGTGTTTTCTTTGGCCCAGCTGGGTTTTCCTTAGCAGTCAGACATGACAAGTTCCTTTAACCCACTATGGAAAGAGTAGGAGCTGTGGCTTACAGAAACAGGGTTTTCAGGGATGTTTGAAAGGCAGGACTTATGAGTGACTGAGAAAGTTCTGTCGTGAGAGATACTTGGGTTTGATCGCTAGCTCTATCTGGAACTTGGGCAAGTCATTTACCTTTCCAAATCTCTATTTCTTCATCATGTCTGATTCATGCAAATAAAATGCTTAACACAGTGTCTAGCTCAGTAAATAATGGCCATTGCTAGTATAAATAAATTTAATATTACAAGGAGTTTTAAAAAAAAAACTGAGAGAGGTTTTATTTATTTTTCTCATTTTTTTCAGAAATTCATGCATGATTACTGTACTGGAATGTTCCAACCCCCTTCATTAAACCCCACTTATCAAATTCCTGTCCTCTTCTTTGAGTACAATCATTACATATATACATATGCCTATATCTGATATATGTGTATATCCATATATATAATATCTGATATATATATATATATATATATATATATATACATATATATAATGCACTGTGTCCATTTAATTGTCTACTTCTATGTACAACTGACTCCTTGAGATTACATAATTTATCCAAACATTTGTCTCTGGAGAAAACTGATTCTGCCTCCTGAGCCTCTTTTGATTGCCTTGATCTAAATTTCAGCCTGAGATAAATCCATGTTGAAAGAAGTGTAATTTCTGTAGAGAAGTTGTGATAGCAAATGGAGCAGAAGATCATAGACCCTTCAACAGCATGTGATGGCGGGTAGAGATATCTAAGCTCATGTTGCAATAAACACCAGGAAATATGAATGAGGACTACACATTTGTGCAGAATTGGTGCATCTGAATATCAAGGGGTGTATAATAGAATCTGTGTCACTATTTTTAATTGAATTTTTTAGATTTCATAAAATGTATTTTGATTATATTCAAAAACCCTTTCTTATGTCCCACCCTACTTATTTATACCATCATGATTTCATGTATTATACTATTTTTAGGGCTTAGCCATTTTAAAATTATTTATTCATATACTTATTTAAGATTTGTTATTGAGCTTTTGTATATCTCATACAGCAGTTCCTAATCAAATTAAGTGACCTCTCCCCTTCCCCACTTCTCCACCTTTTCACCCATACCCCACCATATATGAAGCAACTGGAGGACCATGCAGCCTTAGAGACCTCAAAATTGATTGGACATGGTGCTAGAGTGTATGCCCTACAAGGAGTTTCTAATTTCCTTAAAATTCAATCATTCACTCAACACATATCTGAGTCCTTTCTACTCACCTGACATGATATTTGATATTGAAGACATGGACAAAAGGAACACATTGCCTTTCTATTCAAAGAGCTGACTTTGTAATGAAGAGAGGGAAATAGGTTGACAACGCCCCAAGATTCATTCTGTCTTCAATGGGTTCTTCAACCACGAATCTTTTTCTAACAGTGTTAACTGATGTCTCTAGGTATTATCTCAAAAAATGAAACAGAGAAAATAGAGAATGCCCAATTTTTGAGAATGCCAAATTTAATGTTGTTCATCTGAAATTATATTTTACATGATAGATTTTATTTTTATGTACAAAATCTCCCAATACTAAACCATGTGCTCTGGTTTGAAAGTGTCTCATGTGGTAGAAACTGAAGCTATGGTGCACAATGCTGGAAGGCGGGGCTAAAAGAGTTGGTCACGTGGCTCTGCTTCCAGGAATAGATCCACACCCTTATCAGGGAGAGTGGGTTTCTTATCGCCTGTGCTGATTCTGACAGAGAAGCTGACTCACTCTAGCTAAGTCAGCAGCGGTGATGCCTTCCGCCCACCACCGTGGATGGCTGCTACACCAAGACTTACCAGCACCCAGGGTTAAATATAGGTCTGTCCTTTATAGATGGCCCCCCTCCCATTTATATTGTTATAGTAGCACAAACAGACTAAGGTATTGGGTGAGAGTGCTTGTGTTAATGATGTTGGTCTGAAAATAGAAAGTTTCCAATCCTGTCCTGCTAGACATGTTATTCTCTACATTTGACACCAGATTCGGAGTGTCTCCCTCCTGCTTCTGAGTAATCCCGAATCTCGAAATACTGAGCTGGAATCTGGGCTATCTAAACTCTCCAATTTACAAACGTTGTATAAGTTTTCTCTAAATGTCACTTTTAGCACTTATTAAAATTACACTTCATGCGGCTATAACAAAATCTACAAACAATAAAGCAAAGCAATTCATGAGGCAACTCATTCAATTAATACTTTCCAAACATTTTTTTATGTGCTAGAAAGATACTGGAATTTCCCATCCCTTCATGAAGTTTAAAGTTTGAGGTGGGACTGCTGTAGGAAGAAAGACTGAAATCACGGGGCATTCAGCTCTTTGATCTCTGATCCTCTCAGTTCCCTGGACAGACTCTTGGCTATATTTTCACATAAGCATATGCGCATGCTCAAACACATACAGACACGGAAGCTGTATGGACAGAGACATCTTCCCCAAATCACCAAGAACAACAGAGAAAAGACCGCCATGCTTGCCAGCAGTCACATCCTGGTACCCAGCTCCCATCCACGCCCCCACCCCCGAGAACCACTGCTCTATCCACACTGTTCTCTGAGCATCCGCAGCCCCAGGTCTACACAGTATCAAACCAGCTCCAAGCACCATTGCTGCTGCATCCTGTGCTCCCGCTGCCAGGACGGGGTCATGGCGGCTGGCAGCTCCTGCCACAGGAGGAAGCAAGGGGGCAGCTGGCAGTGGCCTTCTCTGCTCCTCTGGCACATCTAGCTGAAGGGCTGGGCTCTTCAGTGTCCTTGTCTGCTCATCCATAAACTCCAGGGGATGCCTGCCAAGGTCTTGGGCCACGCCCGATGAAGACAGAGGCTGTTGGCAGCTACCGACACGCTAGCTAGGGAGATCTAAAATCTGTCTTGTTGGTTCAAGTATCCGGGAGTCCTGGCACTGTCTTGCCCTGGCTCCACTGGCTCCCGGTCCGTGTCTGGCCTTGTTCTTTTACTTGCACTTCATTTCCATTGCTGGGACTGGTGCATACTCCACTGTTACTCTCCACAGGCGATCTGTGACCCTACCTCACTCACTCCTACCATAAAACATGTATTTTTGTTCTTACCATATAATCCTTGTATGACATATGTGATGAATATTAGGAAGGTTAATAACCACATTTCATAGCCAATAAAGGTCATTATACTTTTCCTGTTTCTGTATAAGGAATCAAGGGCTCAGAGACTAATTGCGCCAATCACAGCACTAAGATTAAAACCCTAACATCCAGACTCTTTTGCTTTATGCTGAATTTGCCTTTGGCTAGAGTGCCCTTCAAAGGGTGCCAACTCACAGCAGCGAAGCTGCCGCCATCGGATCTTGACCTTGTCTCCTGTCTGACCTATAGGTGCTGTCCACCACAAGGTACCTTCATGAGCTTGAATCTGGCTCCCTTCCCCGGGATCCTGCAAAAGTAAAATTTAGCTTGAAATCTTTCCTCTTTGGTGATCACGCCTGTCCCTTGGCCGGTTTCCCACTCCATTCCCCACACCAGTCCTCCTCTCCTTTCACTTTTATAGTGACCTGCTGCTAAGCTTCTGGCTAGAATGGCTCATTCAGAACCCTGAATGAGGCCACAATTCAGGAACTGCAGCTGGTCCCCAGACCCAGGACTTAAAGCCAAGACAAAGAATGAAAGTCGGACTCCAAAGTGGAAGGGCTCTGTCTGAAAAAAGACCCTGACCCAGAGGGCTGGACCAGAGACCAGGTGGCTTAAAGTCAAGGAACTGCTGTGGGGAGAGAAGGGCTGAAGCTTCAATGCAGCAAGGTAGACAGGACACGAAGAAACTCCTCCTGGCAGAAGAATGTTTTTGCAGGACATCTGGATTATGAAGGACACTGGGGAGGACCCCTTGGTATAGGTAGATATCTTACCTATAAAGCATAATCCCATTGGTTTTTTAAATTATCACCAGAAATATAGAGGTAAAGGCCACAGAGGAAGGCTTCCTTTGAGTCCAAGATGAACTCATTTCCGGGAGGCAAGACTTGCAGGAAGGTCTCATGAGGTCTAGCCATGGCTCTTGTAGTGGTCCAGTCACCCACACTGCTAACACAACGTAGTGCAGCCTGCAGCTCCTGCCTACTGCTGGCTCCCCACAGAACAGGGGGTTCTGTGAAGGAACAGTCACAATGTTCTATTAGCATGGTTCCAGTGAAACATAGAAATTATGCCATGAAAAGTTAATTGCTACTTTATTCACTAATCAGCATTAGCATAGAGAGTATTTAAAGCTGCAGCAAATTGTGCAGCAGCCAGGCTTAGGCAACAGCAGCTTCTAGAAAGCTCCAAATTAGGGCATAAGTAGACTATGGCTGGATAAGTTACTTCAGGCCCTGTGACACTGTATGTGGAAAGGACCCTTCTGGTCAGATCGTTCTATGAAAGGCATGTGGAGACCTCCAGCTCTTTTGATTCCCCTTGCCTGTGGTCATATGAATTAAACTCAGTCAATTCATTTCCACTCATCATTAACTAACATTACCCAATGTTGCTACAAAGAAGACACAGCTGTGTCTTCCAGGAGGTTTTAGTATGTTACTGTGTGTCAAAGGTACAACGATAATTACAATCAATGCTTTATCTATTCAAGAAAGAGAACTGGCTTGGTTTAATTCTTGATTCTAAAATCCATGATTGTTTGGCCTTTGGCCAGTTACCCAATTTCTTTAAGCTTAACCTTCCTATTCTTTGCAGTCAGATAGAACATAGCAAGAATACTAGAGTATTAAATATATTCATATTTGATGTCTTACAGTGCTTGCCATAAACTAGGTCTTTGTTAACTAGTTTTAGTGAATATTTAAGGCAAAACCCAACAAACCACAGTTTCATAAGAAAATAAAAAATAAAATCTTGAGGAATTCGATGAGAATGGGATTGCAAAGACAAGATAAGCTCCTTTGTGACACATGGTTGCAACTTGATAGGCACTTTGCAGAGGACAGACTTTAGAATTTATAGTAGTTGGTCAAAAATTACTGCTGAACTCATGAATTAAAGGTGTGGCAATGTGGAGCTGGTTACAGGAACAGCAGGATTCATTCATACGGGAATTAATTTAAAGGTGAAGTACATGAAGTCAGAGAGCCCAGACCATAGGGCATACCCACTCTTAAACAAAAATGTTAGCCTGCATCACTGCTTCACGCATGGCAGAGACAGGAAGAGCTGTGGGAAATTTCTAGGCAAAGAAGAAACTTATTTGAAAGTAGCAGTGGTATGAGGAATAAATGCTTGAGGGGAGGCCAGAGGCAGGGACAGTGGTAGAATTTGTTAAACCAGTTTAGACAGGAAATAATAAGGCTAGAGACAATGAAGACAGAGTCAACAAATGTGAAGATACTGAGGACTAGAACTTCAGGAATTGGTGTGGAGCTGGATGTGGGTTAAGGTATTCTCTCTGTGTGTCTTGAATGGTGAACAGAAAAAAAAAAATCCTGCAGGTAACCCACTGGGTAGAAAGCTTTGAGAGAATTACAGCATTAGAGACACAGAGCATCTTCTTAGGAGGGGATTAGAAACCATGGCAGAAAGAGCTCCACTGACCTTGAGAACTTAGCACCTTTGTAGCCAGATCAGTCTCCACCTCAGCTGACATGTTCACAGGGAGGCTGGCCAGACTTTCTGGTAGTTTTCAGTGTCATCTGTGTGGTGGATTAGAAGAGCTGGGTTTGCACAGGAGCAGTGCCACATGCATCCGAACCAGGCTTCTGATCACCAAACACCTGCCCCACCTCTGCTCCCTATCTCCAAGGCTCATCACCAGTGTAGGCACTGAGAAAACCCAGGAAAACACATGGTGCCTGTCTGTCAAATCCATCACAGCCTACAAAGTGGGATGCTCAAGCCACAAGGGAATGGAAAATTAATATGATAACTTTCATTGTTTAATGTAAAAAAATTTTAAGATAAACAATATTAACATTTAGGCCAGGCATGGTGGTACACACCTTTAATCCTAGTACTTGGGAGGCAGAGGAAAGTGGATCTCTCTAGGGATGGAGGGCAGCCTCATCTTACACAGTGAGTTCTAGGAGTGCTGGAGCAATAGGGAGACACTGTCTCAAAATGAACAAACAAACACACAAACAAACAACAATAAGACTTATCATGCAGGTGGACATGGAGAAGAAGACTTAGCATGCAGTGGACATGGAGAAGAAGATCAAGACTGCAGTAGATATGGAGAAGAAGACTTAACATGAAGTGGACATGGAGAAGAAGACTTAACATGCAGTGGACATGGAGAAGAAGACTTAGCCTGCAGTGGACATGGAGAAGATGACTTAGCATGCATTGAACATGGAGAAGAAGACTTAACATGAAGTAGACATGGGGAAGAAGACTAAGATTGCAGTAGACATGGAGAAGACTTAACATGCAGTGGACATGGAGAAGAAGACTTACCATGCAGGTGGACATGGAGAAGATGACTTAGCCTGCAGTGGACATGGAGAAGATGACTTAGCATGCATTGAACATGGAGAAGAAGACTTAACATGCAGTGGACATGGAGAAGAAGACTTACCATGCAGTGGACATGGAGATGACTTAGCATGCAGTTGACATGGAGAAGACAGCATGCAGTTGACATGGAGAAGACAGCATGCAGTGGACATAGAGAAGAAGACTCAGCATGTAGTGGACATGGAGAAGACTTAGCTTGCAGGTGGACATGGAGAAAATGACTTAGCCTGCAGTGGACATGGAGAAGATGACTTAGCATGCATTGAACATGGAGAAGAAGACTTAACATGCAGTGGACATGGAGAAGAAGACTTAACATGCAGTGGACATGGAGAAGAAGACTTAACATGCAGTGGACATGGAGAAGAAGATCAAGACTGCAGTAGATATGGAGAAGATGACATAACATGAAGTGGACATGGGGAAGAAGACTAAGATTGCAGTAGACATGGAGAAGACAGCATGCAGTGGACATGAAGAAGAAGACTTAGCATGCAGTGGACATGGAGAAGAATACTTAGCATGCAGTGGACATGGAGAAGAATACTTAGCACACAGTGGACATGGAGAAGAAGACTTAGCCTGCAGGTGGACATGGAAAAGATGACTTAGCCTGCAGTGGACATGGAGAAGATGACTTAGCATGCATTGAACATGGAGAAGACTTAGCCTGCAGGTGGACATGGAAAAGATGACTTAGCCTGCAGTGGACATGGAGAAGAAGACTTAGCATACATTGAACATGGAGAAGATTTAGCATGCAGTGGACATGGAGAAGAAGACTTAGAATGCAGTGGACATGGAGAAGAAGACTTAGCATGCAGTGGACATGAAGAAGAAGACTTAGCCTGCAGTAGACATGGAGAAAACTTAGCATGCAGGGGGAAAGTGGAAAAAGTTTATTACTATTAATAAGGGAGGGAAAAACGCAGAGAGAAATGGAAAAAATGAAAGCAATGAAATCTTTCTTCACTCTACTAAGAACACCTAAGAGGCAAGGAAGCGATGACCTTTTCTGTAAAATCAGAGCTGCTTTATAAAGCTGCCCTTCGCTGCGGACTGCCAGGCTTCCCTATGCTCCCATGGTACCCAGGGCTGGGGAGAAAGTCTGTCTGTGGATGACACTTCAAGCAGCAATCCCGCTTGTCTCTCCCCTCCCACATTCCAGAGGCTGTTGCAATGGGCACATTTTTAGAATATTTAAAAATAAATTACAGTTACTGGTGAAACACATAAGCCAAAAAAATGCGGGGCAGGTTTGTGCTGCAAGGACACAGCCCAGGGCTGCTGTGGGTAGAAATACCCATGTCTTCCATTGCTCTAAATGGAGCTTTAGCAACTGGTAATTTTTGCATGTCATAGTCACTGCTGACTGTTGAATTAGAACATCTGTCAAAAATGGGAATTTTTTTTTTTCAGAAAACAAAACAGGGGACACAAGCTCTTCTGTAGGGCTGTGTGGCCTGTCACATGGCTCCCCCACTGTCAGTGCTGATGCTTTCTTATTCTGTCCACTGTTTACACACAGTGTGAGGGCTTTCTGCCCACCTTCTCTGAGAAGCAGACAGGGCATTTGCAGGCTCTTCAGCTGCCTCCATGGAAAAGTCAATTAAAGTGTTTCATGAAATACATGATTTAACAGTTTCTTCTCTCCAAACATCCAAACTGTTTCTGCTGGATCTTATCCTAAGAAGCACGAGTATAGTCCAGAGCCCAGTTCCAACAAGGCCTATATACACGGTTTTGTGCAAATCTTACAACCTATCTGGGTCTCATTTTTTTATTTCTATACAATGATAGGATTGGACAGAACCAGTGTTTTCCAAACTGATTCTCCTGGATGTCTGCGATGAGTGGCCTTGTCTCTGAAAGGAATGAAACGAATCAGCCTTTACCTGTCAGAAGTTTAGTTCTTTTGTCTATGCATTGTGTTTAATAATCAATTCAGATAGGGAATGATCTCACATATAAAATATTTAGGTTGCAAAAGTCTTGTAGAGGTCTGCTGTGATGAATCCAAAGGGAGGGTCCATTCAAAAGTTAGGCCAACCAACACATCATGCTGTGAGCAGACAGGACCTGTGTCCCCATACCAGCCTTATCATCACACCCAGACCTGCCCATCTTGTCAGGCCCTCAGCTTCATCCATTCCACTCCTTCTGATCCTCTTCTCCTAACTGACTGTGTTGCTCTTTTCCTTCAAAGCACAGCTGCATTTTCCCAATCTATTTGAAGCCTTCAAATCTACTTTTCCTATATTTTTCATACCTGTGTATCTGAACCATTAAACATCTTTATTTACTGTCTGCAACCAGGCTAAATTAGATTATTTTCTACAAATTATATTTCTCTATCAAAGGTAATAGCATCTCAAAGGTAGTAGCCATTAATTTTTATTTTTATAGCTCAACATAACATATTGTCTCTTAAACTGGATTACTGTTAACTGAATGATTGATTGACATATAAGCCCAAAAGTCAAATTGAATCCATGATACTTCATGAAATCCAGAACCCAAGTCTGTTATCACTAATGTCCTGAAAGATCCATCCATCCTCCCACCAAGAAAATAGGTGCTGATCTTGCGTATACTGTGGGTTTTGTTTCTCCTTCTTTAATGTCATCACAAATCAGTGTCTAGATGTTGCACTCCCTCCATGTGCATGTAAGCCTTTTCCTTATCTGCATTCTTCTTCCTCTACTCACACATTGCCACAAAGCCTTGCATCTTCCTACCAACTAACTTCTCTTCTCCTGGGTGGTTCCCCTCAAATTTGCCATCCAAGCTGTCTGCAGATTGGTTCTTCTAAACTGCAAATATAGCCATGCTTTTCTTCTATTTAAAACAGTTCGTTATTCTCTATCACCTATAAACATGAGACAAACGTCTTAGTCATTGGAGTTGCTATAACAAGCCACTAACTAGGTGTCTTATAGAGAGTGACAGTTTTTCCTTGGTGCTTTGGGGGCTACATGTTATAAGAACAGGTGGTAGCAGATTTGACATCTGGCCACAGCCTACTTTCTGGTTCATAGACAGGGAATTCTGTGCTGTCTTGTGGTAGAAGGGCCAAGACATCTCCTTAGGACTTTTTGATGGTAATTCCAACCACATTCTTGAGTGGTTTGCCTTCATAAGCCAATAACTTCTCATGTCTCTGCCCTCTCATGCTGTCACTATGAGTTTGAAATTCAACACATGACTGTGGGGCACATACTCCTTCAGACCACAGCAGCATGCAATTCCTGGTACAACCTGCTGTCAGCTGACATTTAAGCCTTGTGTCCCCTTCCTGGCTTATAACATATGTTCAGTGATATCCAACTGACTTACTTCTTCACTGTTGGATAGCCTTCCAGTTTTGCTCACTCTGTCTCCTCCATCTGGCCTGGTGACTCTTCTAACCCTTGTACTCAGTCTACTCTTCCTTGCTAAGGAGCATGTTTAGACACCTATCCCTAAAGTAGGTTCTTTTTAACTGATTGCCTTAGTGAGATGGGTGTTTCTCAACTACCATTCTATTCCCAGCATAAATCTAACTCACTGTTTCCTGAAACGAAATTTATTCAAGCACAAATACAAATGCAAAATATATAAGCACATCTAACACAGGTAAAATCACATATTTAAAACATGTCATTAAACATATGTGTAAAGCTAATGAAATATTTCTCTAGGGACTTATGGGCAACAACGTACATTCTCATTTGCCATCCCCTTTGAAACTCATTATCGTTTTGTGACAGTGAGAGCAGCAACCATTGTCTGAAATGGTCATAAATGGTAAGAGATAAACAGGACTTTCCCCAAATCAGGAAGTGAGTAGCTTAAAGGGGAGCAAAATTCTAAAGAATCTACTCATGCTGTGAATACCTTGGGGTGTGACTCACACTGATGCTCAGAGACACAGCAGCCAATCTCAGCAAAGCCTCAGGACTGTGTACCACACACATGCATGCTGACGCTAACATGCTTGGCCACCAGCCTGTCCAGTTTGTTTCACACAGGTCTTTTGAGAAGCAGAGTCATGGCTCAGAAATTATTTGGAAAACAACCATTCAAAGAAAGTTGGGAGCAGGATTATGTAGGACCTTAGCCACACAGCATAATTTCCCCAAGACATCTGATCTTTCTTCGCAATACTCTTTCTATTGTTCAATGGCTGGTTATTCTGGAACTGGCTTACTTTTGATCTAGTTTCCTATTTTATTTTTATAGTTGGCTTTAAATTATGCCTGAAAATGAAAAACTTAGAGGCTTTTTGTAGCATATGGCTTTGTGCTAGAGGTGTGTGTGTGTGTATTCTTGAAAAGTATTGTGAATCAAATTCTGGTAAACCAAATCCTATTTTAAATGCCTGGAAGATTTACTTTAAAAAGACTCTTCTGGGAAATTATTTTATAAAGTGAAAATCTACTCCCTTCTGAATGTGTCAGTATATTTGGATTTTCACATAAATTTCTTAATTGGTACGTTCTAAATATACATGTTCAAAAATAAATGTTTATAAATCATCTATCATGTATCCAACATTTGTTGGTACTAAGCATATAACACTTGGAGTTCACATTGTACTGGGGAAGAGAAATTAAATCATAATTATTTAAGTTGTCAATCAATTAGTTAACAGTGCCTTTGTGATACACAGAAATGTATCTGTGCTCAAGCAGTGAGTAACAGACAAGCTTAGCCTTGTTATAGGTCCCGGGAAGACAAGGAGTTCCCTGTGCAGAGAGAGAGACTGTTTGGTAGGAATGGCAAAGTGCTGAGACTGAGACTGGACATACTTGTGAGCCTCACATCCTTGCTTGGGACAGATCTACAGTGAAATCAGATCCACATGTTTTAAGTCAAACCCTCCCAGACAGAAGAGGCAGCCCATGCATGATACTTAGTTAAGTCTCTGTCTTGTTTCTCCCCCTTTTACAATGCCTGATTAAAGGAATTTTGGGAAAAGGGCAAATGGAAACTTACCCTTCTGTATAGTTCTATTGCCAAATATTTAGCCAAAGACAACTGTCTTTGAAAGCAGTCCATCAATTGTTATTATTTAGATTCATTTCCAGTCTATGGAATGCTACATAAAAATGATTTTTAAGCTAATTTTTTAAACTAATTTCTTAAATGTCTGCCTCTTTTTACAGCAACTTCCTATATCTTATGGAATATTTTGAATTGAAGTATAGAGTTTCATAACAAATATCAAGACTTATAAATTGGGATGGTTATTTTTTATTTGTAAATATACCAACTTTTATTGCACATGGGGAGAGTAAACTAGCCTATGCTATGTATGGCAGATACTACTTATAGTTTATCCAACACTCTCTTGACCCACTCCATTCCTGGTTATTGGCCAACAGAACCCTGTTTCAGAGCTTCGGTGGAGATATCTTTACCCCACACGGGTCAGACCTCTACTTGCTCCAGCATAGACAACAAAAACAGTGACTTTATTATGCATGACCATTTGTTGTTCTACAATGGGAGGCTTAGAATTCAGCTCTGGCCAATAAGGTGTGAAAGGGCATTCTGATAGGAGAAACTTCTGTTTATGAATACAAAGCCAAGCTCTGAAGAGACTTCTTTAATTCACTTTGTTATTCACTTTTGGAACTGAAGTCTGATGTCATCTTGTGATAAGTAAAAAAAAAAAAAAAAAAGTAGGGTGGTGATGATATCCTAAGACTTGGAGAAGAAAGATAGGATTGGAGTTTCTGTCATAATTACTGAGATGATTCAGTTCCACCCATATCATCCTGTCAGCTTTTGCTATTTGGAAAATGAGAATGCCATTCCTTGTGGTTTCAATGTTTGTGTTTCCACCAAAGTCATGTGTTGAAATTCATTGCCATGGTGTGAGGCGTGAGGAGGGGGGCCTTTGGGAAGGTGACTTGGTTATGAGGGTGGCTCCTTCATGAATGGGATAATACCTAAAACTCCTTCCATGTGAAGATGGAAGAGGAAGCAGGAAATGAACATTACCAAATCTATGAGGGTGCAGACCTTGGACACCAGTGACCAGAACTGTGAGAAGTTAATTTCAGAAGTTTTTGAAGATACCAGGTCTGGTATGTTTGATTGTAACAACGCAAATATACTAAGGCATTATTCATTTAAGCCATTTGTGTTTCTGTTGCTTCCTGCTGAAATGGAAAGTTGGTTTCCTTTAAGGAGGCTGGATCCACACTTAAGGGCTTTGGAGGAACACAAATTAAACTTGATAGGCCTTTAAAAATAACATAGAGATCTGGGATCTCTCAAGACCACAGGCAAAGAGAAACCCATATGCCAGGGACATGAAGAAGAGACAGCATGGGAAAGGAGCAGGATAATTCTACACCAAGCTCTACCAACCCTGTGGAAGATTCCTACAGTGGGATCCCCCTTGGGATGGCCTAGGACACAGATATTAGAAGTACAATTGTGAACACACTTAAAGAAGTACAAGATTATAAAGATCAAATCAAAGAATTAAGAAAAGAGAATGAAAAACTCAAGAAGGACCTAGAGAGAGATAATGACAAACTCTGGAAGGAAGTGGAAACACTGAAAAGATCCCATGTTGGGGGCTGGAGAGATAGCCTAGCGGTTAAGAGCGCCGACCGCTCTTACAGAGGACGCCGGTTCGATCCCCAGCACCCACATGGCGGCTAAGAACCGTCTGAAACTCCAATTCCAGGAGAACCCCAGTTCCAGGGGAATCCGATACCCTCTACTGACCTCCGCGGCGTTGCACGACACGGGTGCACAAACTTGCATGCAGACAGTACATTCAAACACATACAGTAACACTAAATAAATCTTAATCAAAAACAAAATTTTTTTCAAACAAAATGGATCCATGTTGCAAACAAGCATACAGGAAACCAAAACCAAGGCGAAGCACAAGAACTACAGGAACGAGATTGAGAAAGTTCCAAAAGGGAAGTGGGTAATACTAAAGAAATCAGACGATGAAATGAAAAAGGAAATCCAAACACTTCATCCAATCAAGGAGGAAAGGAATTGGAAAAAGCCTTCAGAAACATGAATGCGAGGAAGCAGCAAGCAACACCAGTATCAGATGTCGCGGAAGCATAACATAACAACACCCTCCAAGTTAAAGGTTATGAAAAATTTAACAATACACAAAAGTAGAACAAAAGGACTCGTGCCCTAAGTTGAGCGACCAACTATGAAAATATTAAACCTCTGCATCATAGAAAAGAGGAAGGAGAAAGACATCCCCGACGCTAGCACCATGGTATTGATCAGCACTCCTTCAACACGAATAAACTAAGGTTTGAAAACTTCCCCAAATTTAAAAAAAAGACAACATATACACCACATACCAACGAAGCGACATAGAACTCCAAACCAACCAGACACAGATCAGAAAAGTAACACTCTCCAGGCCACCTATATTATAGTTAAAACACTAGACGCACCCCCCACTGAAATGGCTGGACCTGTGGGGGTTCGGGCACAACAGCTCTGTAGATTAGGATTCTTGCCACGCCACAGGCCATGCTGCTATCACCTTCATCGATTAATTTCACCTCTATAGGCTAACAAAACATCGCACCAAGAAACAAACTCCTGAAAGCATGCAAGGACCAGTTTTATGGCCAGAACCATACATCGATCTCTGCGGGATCGGCCGTGCGGTCGGGCCAAGCGGAAACGGGAAATATGCCTGATCTGAATTGGAAAATGATGTACAAAATGCACAAACCATCAATAAAAATTAAATTAAAAACAAACAAACAAACAAAAAAAAAAAAAAACACTAGACGCCCAAAACAAAGACAAAATCCTTAAGGCCACAAGAGAAAAACAACAAGTGATCTATAAGGGGAAATCTATCAGAATTACAACTGACTTCTCAACACAAACTATGAAAGGAAGAAGAGCATGGAGCAAAGCATTCCCAGTGTTAAAGGACAATAGATGCCATCCCAGGTTACTATACTCAGCAAAAATGTTGATTACAGTTTAAGGAGAGAGAAAAATCTTCCATGACATAAACAAGATGAAAGAATACATGTCCAGAAAACCAACCCTTCAGAGAATACTTGAAGCAATTCAAAGGACAGAAGAAAGGAGCAACCATCCCCAGGCACCTAGAAAGAGAAACCAATAAAAGCATAACAGCAGAAGTAGAAACCTAAACCAAAACTGCAAATGGATAATAAGGCAAAAGGAAGCAACACAAGCCTATCAGTCATAACCTTAAATATTAATGGACTAAATTCCCCAAGCAAAAGATATAGACTGGGAGATTGGACTAGGAAACAGAACCCATCAATATGCTGTCTACAAGAAACGCATCTTACCATCAAGGACAGGCACCACCTTAAAGTGATAGGATGGAAAAAATATTCCAAGCAAATGGTACCAAAAAGAAAGCAGGTTGTTATTTTTTTTTTAATTTTTTAAATTTTATTTATTTTGGAATGTGTATGAATATACTGTCTACATGTAGGTTTGTGCACCGTGTCGTGCAATGCCGCGGAGGTCAGAAGAGGGTCTCTGATTCCCCTGGAACTAGAGTTCTCCTGGAATTGGAGTCACAGACAGTTCTCAGCCGCCATGCAGGTGCTGGGGATCGAACCCTGGTCCTCTGCAAGAGCAGTCGGTGCTCTTAACCGCTAGGCTATCTCTCCAGCCCCAGGTGTTGCTATTTTAATATCAGACAAAATAGACTTCAAAATAAAGGAAATCAGAAGAGACAAAGAAGGGCATTACATTTTTATCAAAGGAACAATTCACCAAGTTTTCACAATTATGAATATATATGCACCAAACTCTGGTGCACCAAACTTTATAAAGACAATTCTCCAGGACCACAAAGCACAGACTAACGCCAGTACACTCATAGTAGGTGACTTCAATACCCCACTGAGCCATTTGGACAGGTCAACAGGGCAAAGAATAAGCAGAGAGACATCTAAACTGAACGATATGATACACCAAATAGACCTCACAGTCATCTACTGAATATTCCACCCTAATACCAGAGAGTACACTTTCTACTCAGCACCCCATGGAACATTCTCCAAAGTCGACCACATACTGGGACACAGAAGAAACCTCCACAAATACAAAAAGATTGAAATAATTTCATGCATTCTATCAGACCACAGTGCAATAAAGCTCAATATCAACACCAGGATAAGCCCTATTATCAAGAACACTTGGAGACTAAAAGACACACTCTTGAATAGTGAGTGGGTCAAGGAAGAGATAAAGAAAGAAATAAAAGCATTCCTGGAACTGTATGACAATTAAAATATAACACACAAAAAAAACCTATGAGATACCTTAAAAGCAGTCCTAAGAGGGACGTTTATAGCCCTGGGCGCCTACATTAGAAAAACAGAAAGAGCACAAGTAAACAATCTAACACTGCAGCTAAAAGCACTTGAGAGGCAACAACAGATGAACCTTAAATGCAGCAGATAGGAAGAAATAACAAAAAACAGAGCAGAAATCAATGAAATAGAAACAAAGAAAACAATACAAAAAATCAATGAATCCAAAAGTTGGTTCTTTGAAAGAATAAACAAGATAGACAGACCTCTAGCTCAGTTAACAAAAAGAAAGAAGGAACAACTCCAAATCAATACAATCTGTGATGAAAAGGGAAATATCACAACGGACAAGGAAAAGATCAAGAAAATTATATGGGAATATTACAAGAACCTATATTCTACCAAGTTTGAAAATCTAGAAGAAATGGATGAATATCTGAAATCCTGGGAATCACCAAAGCTTGGCCAAGAGGAGACCAGCAGCTTAAACAGACCCATAACATATGAAGAAATAGAGGATGTAGTAAGAAGCCTCCCAACTAAAAAAAGCCCAGGCCCAGACGGTTTCACAGCAGAATTCTATAAAACATTTCAAAAAGACCTACAACCATTATTTCTGAAACTGTTTAGAAGTATACAATCAGAGGGAATTCTCCCAAATTCCTTCTACGAAGCCAACATCACTCTATTACCAAAACCAGGCAAAGATCCAACTAAAAAGGAGAATTATAGACCCATCTCCCTCATGAACACAGATGCCAAAATTCTAAACAGAATACTGGCAAATCGCATACAGACCCACATCAAGAAGATCATCCATCATGACCAAGTTGGATTCATACCAGAGATGCAGGGATGGTTCAACATACGAAAATCAATAAACATCATCAAACACATAAACGGAATCAAAGACAAAAACCACACCATCATCTCAATTGATGCTGAAAAAGCCTTTGACAAAATCCAGCATCCCTTCATGCTTAAAGTCCTAGAAGGAATTGGATTGGAGGGATCATTCCTCAATGTAATCAAAGCCATATACAGGAAACCCACAGCCAATATCATCCTAAATGGGGAAATGACAGAAACATTCCCTTTAAAGGTAGGAACTCGGCAAGGCTGCCCCCTATCACCACTCCTCTTCAATATAGTGCTTGAAACACTTGCTAGAGCAATAAGGCAAGAAAAGGATATTAAAGGAGTACTAATTGGAAAAGAGGAAGTCAAACTATCCCTATTTGCTGATGATATGATTGTTTACTTAAGGGATGCAAAAAACTCCACCAGAAAACTCCTAGAAACGATTAACAGCTTCAGCAAAGTGGCAGGATACAAAATTAACCTTAGAAAATCAATGGCCTTTCTTTACACCAAGAACAAGCAACTGGAGAAAGAATTCAAAGAGACCTTCCCACTCACAATAGCCTCAAAAACAATAAGATACCTAGGAACAAACCTAACCAAAGACACCAAAGACCTCTACAACAAAAATTTTAAACCCTTAAAGAAAGAAATTGAAGAAGACCTCAGAAGATGGAAAAACCTCCCATGCTCATGGATTGGGAAAATTAACATTGTAAAAATGTCCATTTTACCAAAACTCTTGTATAGATTTAATGCAATCCCAATCAAAATCCCCAAGAGTTTCTTCACAGGCTTGGAAACAAAAGTTCTTAAATTCATTTGGAAAAACAAAAGACCCCGAATAGCCAAATCAATCCTGAGTGAAAAGAGCTACACAGGAGGGATCTCTATACCAGATTTTAAACTATACTACAGGGCTATAGTCATAAAAACAGCCTGGTACTGGCACAAAAACAGACCTGTTGACCAATGGAACAAAACCGAAGATCCAAATCTGAGCACATACAATTTCAGCCATCTCATATTTGACAAGGGGGCCAAGAAACCACAATGGAGAAAAGACAGCATCTTCAGCAAGTGGTGTTGGCAAAACTGGATCACCACTTGTAGAAGAATGAAATTAAACCCCTACCTCTCACCCTGTACAAAAGTCAACTCCAGATGGATTAAAGACCTCAACGTGAAACCCCAAACTCTGAAGGTGATAGAAGAAAAAGTTGGCAGCAGACTACAAGACATAGGCGTAGGAAAAGACTTCCTAAATCAGACAGCAGCTGCACAAGAATTAAGGTCGACAATTGACAAATGGGACCTCATCAAACTCAAAAGCTTCTGTACATCAAAAGAAACAATCAAGGAAGTGAAGAGAAATCCCACAGAGTGGGAGGAAACCTTCACTGCAGATACATCTGACAAAGCATTGATTTCCAGAATATATAAACTACTCAAAAAACAAAGAAAAAAGAAAACAAATGACCCGCTCAATAGATGGAGCAAAGAACTGAACAGAGACTTCACAAGCGAGGAATTAGAGATGTCTGAGAAACACCTCAAGAACTGCTCAACATCACTAATCATTAAGGAAATGCAAATGAAAACCACTTTAAGATATCATCTTACTCCAATAAGACTGGCTAGGATCAAGAAAACAAATGATACCAAGTGCTGGAGAGGTTGTGGGGAAAGAGGAACACTCATCCACTGCTGGTGGGAATGTAAACTCATACAGCCACTATGGAAAGCAGTGTGGAGAACCCTTGGAAGACTTGGAATGAACTTGCCACCTGACCCAGCCATACCTCTCCTGGGCATGTACTCACAAGACTCATCTTACCGCAGATATACATGCATAGCCATGTTTATTGCAGCTCTCTTCACAATAGCAAGGAGATGGAACCAACCCAAGTGCCCCTCAACTGATGAGTGGATAGAGAAAATGTGGTACATCTACACATAGAGTTCTATGTAGCAGTAAAGAAAGATGACATCATGAGCTTTGCAGGTAAATGGCTGGAGTTAGAAGATATCATGCTAAGTGAAGTAACACAGTCCTAGAAAAACAAATGATGAATGGTGTCCCTCATCTGTGGATGCTAGCAAAAAAAAATTTTTATTACAAAAAATAAATAAATTAATTAAAAAAATAAATAAAAATAACATAGGACATGAAGTGACAGGGGTGTGGAAGCAAGGGTAGATCTAAGGTGGATGGGGAATGGGTCTGAGTACTATCAGAATACAATGTACAAAATTCTCAATGAATCAATAAAACTATTTTAAAGTATTTTAAATCATATTTCCACCAATTGCTGCTGTTCCACATGCTTCTGGGCCCTTTCAATGTTTAACATTCAAATTAACTACTACCAATAATAGATATTATTAATGGGTTTTTTATAACATTTTCTTATTGAATTTCTTACATGTTTCATACATAAGTTTTCAGTCATCCTTGATTGCCTTTATACCCACTTCAGCATGCTCCGGCACCTCCCCCAACCCAGAGTCCACACCTCTGTCACTCCTGCTGGAGTCCACTGCACCAAACTACTCTCCACACTCAGTCCTCAGGGCCGGCTCCTCCCCTAGGCTCTAGTCAGCCTATCCAGAATCTCTTCTCTAAAGAAGGCCAGGTCTTCCTCACCCAACTGCCATCTGATGCCAATGTTTCCTCAGCCAAGGTTGGGCTCTGCTACCCATTTCTACTATTCTGTGCTGGGTTTTTGTCCAGCTGAGCTTGCATATGTCTTGTGCATGGTGATACCAATGCTGCGGGTTCATATGAACAGGGTTCCAGGAACTTGTAGGATTCATTTCTCTTTGGTCTTGCATCACCTCCTTGGGTCTTACACTCTTTCCACCCCCTCTTTCACAATGTTTCCTGACCCCTGGGTGGACAAAGCTGAATATATGCAGCCTGTCCATGGAACCACACTCTGTAGACTCCTAAACATCACAGTTTGGCCATTTGGGGCCTTTTGAGTTCCTGGTATCCTGTTGCATGGAGAAGCTTCCTTAAGGTGTGTTAAGAGGTAGTTAATGCTTTTTTGGGTCCTTGTTCTATGATGCTTGGGTCTTATGTGTAGAGGTTGCACTGTAGATGTGTTGGTTAGGCATGAGCAATTCACAGAGTATGTGTTTATCTAGTTGTGGGACTCTTTACTCTTATCCTCTTATACTCTTATCCTAAATAAGCTTCTTTTCTGAGTGGTGTCTGGGATATTTGTCTGTAAATATAAGGATACTTCTTTTGTAGTTAGTAAAATGTTACTTAAAGAGACCTCCCTTGAAGGCTAGCTCTCATAGCTTTGAGGAGCACTGTGCAAGCCACTAAGGGAGAATATCCATCAATGGTCCAACATCAGCCTTAAGACCAAATATCTACATCAATGACTGGCACAGCATATGACATTTGGTGCAATAGCAGCACTTCTGTCTTGGGGGAAATCAATGACTAACCAACTGGACCTAAAGCTCACTCAGTAGGAGGAAACTCATGCTACCAATGCATGGGGTTTGGAAGGGCTGAAGAGTTAATACAATGGAGTCATTTCTTCTTCTCACATTCTCTGCACAATTCTGTACCAACTGCATTATCTCTGCAGAACCAAAATGTCGAATGCCATCTGTCTTTGTGTGTTGAGCTGTTGTCACAATAATATAAATTCGTGCCTTCCTTATAAACAGGAAGAATTACTTTTCACAGTCCTGGAGGATGAACAGTCCAGTTTGATTACATTAGAGAAACAGTTTTGTAGGTCCAAGTTGGCCAGATTTTTGCTAGGTTTCCACATGGAAGATGAGGCAAATCAACTTCCTTGGGACAATTTGGCAAGGGCACTATTTCTCTCAGAAGGGTCTACTTCCCTAACTAAATCCTTAACCAGCAGCCTCTACCTCCTTCCTCTTTACACCATCATATAATTAGGGATCAGCATAGAAATGTGAGGGAGACACACATACTCCAATCAAAATCATGGTACTCATTGTCAATCTTAGTTTGATCCACCATGAACTCATAAGTCTAGTGTTCACAGACTTACTTAAACAATACCTAAAACATGTGTAGACATGCCTCAATGTGAAGTTCATTATGAAACAAACCTTCCTTTATCTGTGAGCTTTCTCTGGTTTGGACAGGTTTCCCCCGAGCCTGTCTCTTAAAAGCTTGGTCCTGATCTTGGTGGTGCTGGAAGGTGACTGGAACTGTAGGAGATGGGTCTTAGTGCAAAACTTTTCATCATGCCCTCACAAGGCCATGTCTTCTCTTCTAACCTGCCTATGAAGTAAGTGTTCTGCTCTACCACATGCGCCAAACACTATGTACTGCCTTGAGAGTGGTCCACAAGCAATGAGGCCAATTAATGGTGGGAGGAAACCTCCAAAATTGTAAACCAAAATATATACCATTAGGTTTTGTTTTTTTTAAGTTGATTATATCTGGGATTTTTGCAGTAATAGAAAACTATTACAGAACTTGTGAAATCAGAAAATTCGTGTGCTTCTGAAATGCAGAAGTGGGATGAGGAAAAGATGGACATCCAGGAAATCAGAAAAGTCACAAGTAAGTCCACAACCAAGATCCTGCTCTCCTAGCTTTGCATTCTTATAGAGGCCACCTCTGAATGCTTTTATGTTGACATTAGTTTCCAACATGGGACCTGCACCCAGACCATAGCACTCGTCTTCAATATGGAGTATCGAGAAAGCTGGAGTTGGAATATGTTTCCTCAGAGTGGTTTTCTGTAAACTGTACTCTTATGCTTTTGCTTCCCATATTCCAGAGTTTATTGATATTTATTTTACACATATTTTACATGGGGATGTGAGATTCAAGAAGCAAATAATAATGCCAGTGCTAACCGGGAGGCGAGTGCTAATCTTAGGCTGCTCCTAACATTGCCCGTAGCTTTGTACATCATAGGGCATCCCTTGTTGAGTGAGACAAACAGGGCTTCGCATGGGTAATATGGTGGCCTAGGGCTACAATTCTCAAATGCCCAACAGTGAGATGACAGCAAAGAAGCACCTGGGAACTTGTTAAAAACATAAATTCCAGGTGTTCCTCTGAAGATGTTGATTTAGGAACTCTAAATCTAGACATTTTATTTTTAACAAGCATTGTATATGATTTATTAGTGAAGCATATTCTAAAATTAGGACATGGTTTTTATCTTACCTCCATAACTCTTGCCCTTATAAGTGCATCATTGTGTAAACATCTCTGTACACACTTGTCTCATGTTTCCCCTAATATCTACCCTAGAAGCACATCAGAAAGACCTGAACAGGGAAAGAAACCACATAGCATGAATGAAAAACATTTACAGAGTATCAGGGGGTCATCAATAAGACAAATAGCATGCAAGCTAACAAATTTACTAATTATCCAGAGTTCCCCATAAACAAATGACCCCTGGACACATTATCCAGATAGAAAGACTATGCATTTCTTACCTTCCCAAAGCCCTAAGGAATAATTGTGTGTAACCTTTTCACTAGGAAACAGCTGTGTTTATCTCTCACTTGGGGTGTCTCCATGAAAACATCATCCCAGAATTGCTGTCTCACAAAGGCAATGTCTCTGTGGCAGCCAGAAGATGCCTGAACAGAGTCTGCAAGTGCAAAGGACCCCCATTTCACCAAAGCCTGCCAAACTCACCCAAGCTGCACTTTCTCCTTTTATGTTCATTCCATTGTAGCCAAAGTCCATGTGGCTCTGGAATCTTTATTTATCACAAAGTACTTCAATACATGTGACAGAAAACAAATGTATAGCAACACTCAATAAGGCAAAGATTAGGCAACCAAGGCCTGCCTTGTCCCCTCACAACACCTGCTAAGAAAACAGCTGTGAGAAGCACTATCACATCTCAGTGAGAAATAGCTTAGCAGGGCCTATCAGCTGTCTTGTCATTTTCCTCTTGTGAAAATGGAGCCATACGTCTAACCACATTGTCACGGGATTCAGCCTTTAAGCTTGTGAGGCAATTCTTAGCAAAAATCCACCCTGGAGCCATAATTCTGATGCTCCCATATCCGATACTCTGCTTTGAGACAATCTGATAACCTCTATCTCCAGTCCCCTTGCAAAGAGAGCTACCTCTATTCTCTGTGACCATATTGTTGGGGGGGGGGGTGAAAAAGACAACAAGAAACCATACCATTTCTTTAGATGAAAAAATTAAGTTTAAAGTTATGTGGATCATGGGGACTGGGAAGATGGCTCAGCAGTTGAGAAAGTTTGTTCTTCGCGAGGACCAGAGTTTAGTTTTCTGCACCCACATTAGTTCAGAGATCCTAGTCCCTCTTTTGGTTTCTGTGGGTACTGCACTCATGTACATGAAGGCAGAACACTCATACACATAAATAAAAAAAGTTTTATACATCAGGTTTCTTCCTTTTCTACAGTTGATATCCTGCTTACTCTCACTGATAATTTGAGAAATTGCATGGGCTCAAGACTCAATTTCCACAAAAATGCTATGGATTTGCAGCTTAAACAAATGCTACAGTGCTGCAGTCATCTCTGGGCGAGCATAAAATATAACGTTTTATTTTCAAAACAAGTCATCAATTGATGAGATTGAGTACCAAACTAGGTTTATTCTGAAAGACTTAAAACCTCATAGAATAAAACTGTAAGTTACAAATGGATGCAGGGAGTAAAGAACAGAGATGATCCTGAGCAGGAGGATCAGCTCTTGGATTTTGAAGCAGGATGGGGGTAGGGGAGGAAGGACCTCACACTGCCCTTCTGTTACCTGTAGAGCAACCATCGAAGCATAGCCAGCATAGCTCTCCACAGAGCTTGTCTGTAAATAGTTCTGCAGTTGCTGTCACATCTGCTGCGTCGAGAGGATATGCTCTATTCTCTGCTCCAATTCAATTCTGTAAGTATTGATTGAGTTCCTGAGATGCACTCAGCCAAGGCTGACCTGCCTTGAGGCTGGAGCAGGGATGGCCTTCATGCTCTGCGTTAGGTACAGCAAGGAAGGCCTGCCTCCCCACATCGCCACCTCCCCACTCTCTGCTTTCCGTTCAGCACCCAAAACTCTGCTGTCTCCCAAGCTGTAATGCCTGTCCTACAAGATGCATTTGATGTACAGGTAACTCAGAGATGCGCCCCGCCCCCCAGTCCCCGGGGAAATGCTGCAGTCTCTACCTCCTTTCAGAGGTTCCTCGTGTCTGCTAGCAGGAAGGCTAAGTATGCCTTCGCTTTAAGATGGTTTTCCAGGCTAATTTGACCACATGGTTTCCACTGTCCTTCGTTTCTCTTTCTCTTATGATAATGATTGTTCCATGGTATGAGTTACAGTTGGGGAGAAGAAAGTCCAGTTCTATAGAAGGCAGAACTGAATAGCTGTGTAGCCCAGCCGCCTATGAGTATGGAACCCTGGGCAAATTACTTCACTCCCAAGACTCATTGGCCTCATCTGTAAATGCAGATAAAAGTGCTGGTCCACAGATCCGTGAACTTCCCTAGAGGTGAAAGTGGTGAAGGGAGCGTTACCATCCTGGATACTGAACAGGAAGCCAAAAACTGACCATTCTCTTCCCATCATTTACATCAGCTTTTCTCAGAGAACCATTTTATTTACAGGGCATTCATTTTAAATCTCCAGATAACCTGGGATGGTAGAAGGCCTCTTTGGTTGGAATGACCCTATGTGGGATGAAATAGTGTATCTTCTTTGAAATGGATTTATCACCGGATAAGCCGTGAGCTACAAAAATGGCATCTGGTTTACTTAAAGGGAGGGGCTAAGGGCAAAGCCAAGGGATGCTTGTGGGAACACACATGGAACTCTGGGACTCTGGGATGTCTGGGGTATATAAAAGCCTGCCACGTGGGGCTGGGGCGCTCACCATTTTACCATCACGGGAGGAGGACACAGAATTTATGCCAGGTCTCCAAGCATCCATGTTGGGAAAGGAGAATTCCTGCTCTGCTAGTAAATCTATGCTTTCCTCTATCACTTTGTAGGCAAGCCAAATAAATTCTCTAGTCTTTCCTGAAACTAGGATTCAAGAGTCAGCCCCTTGCTGTCCCTAGTAACTGGGGAACCAATAATGGCAGAAGTAGGAAGGATGCTACATGTGTGGGTACCCATCCCCAAGGAAAATTCTCTGCAATACCCTACCTGATCCCTCCCAGGGGAGATAGTCTTCCTAGACGGTCTGACTGAACACTTCAAGATGCTTGATGATGTTAGAAGCTTTAGCGTCTTGACTCCCAAAGTGCTATTTACTGAATTCTCCTGTCATACCATAACTGGCATACTTAATCCATTCTGCCTAATTTCATAGTTCTCCCAACAATTGCTGGATGTTATAGGTTAGAATATGAGGTTATCAAGGGAAATGCTATCTATTTCCTGGCATGTGGTGCTTGGAAGAGTGTTGTCCAATAGATGATTGTTAAGTGATCACCAGATTGCTTTCTTCCATTACACTGATCATAATCTTTTTTATGATCTTCTTTATGGACAAGTGGGGTCTATTGTTGTAGAGAGAGGGGGCCTGAGGACATGAGGCTGCCATTATCCTGCAAGAAGCAGAACTGCTGGGAAATATTTGGAGAAGTAGAGACAGGTGTCTTAGAGGAATCAATCTGTGTCTTACACAGAATGCACATTGATGTTTGCAAGTTTTCCCAGAGAGGATTCCCATACCAGGCCTATGAAGTGCTTTTGAACACAGGCAGTCTTAGTCCTCAAGTGGCTTATGATGAGTTAGGAGGCAAATTTTCAAAGAACTGGTATTAAGAGCAGTGATGAACTATTTCAGTCATGACACATGTTTTAATACCATCCATGTGGTTTCCAGCCCACATTCTACCATAATAACTGTGGGACATTGAGCCTCAGTTTCCTTATATGACTTTCTGGGTGTTAATTATATTGTTTTATTCCATTTAAGCTAATATAATATAATATTTATATAATAGAAACTTTAGACTGAGTAACATGTATATTAGAAACATTTCTCAAAGTTATGAAAGCTGGGGGCTAGAAAGATGGCTTAGAAGCTAGGAGCATTGGCTGCTTTTGCAGAAGACTCAGGTTTGATTCCCAGCACCCACATGGTAACAAACCACCATCCATAACTCCAGTTTCAGGGGCTCCAACACTCCCTTCTGAACTCTGCGGGCATTGCACAACATGGGTGCACTTCCATGTTTGCAGGCAATACATTCATAAACATAAAATAAAAATAGTAAATAATGGGGCTGGAGAGATGGTTCAGCAGTTAAGAGCTTAGATTGCTCTTGCAGAGGACCTGGGTTCAATTCCCAGCACCCACATGGCAGCTAAGAACCATCTTTAACTCCAGTTCCAGGGGAATCCAACACCCTCTTCTGACCTCCTTGGCATTGCATGACATGGATGCACCAACCTACATGCAGACAGTACATTCATACATTAAAAAAAATTTTTAAATAGTAAATAAAATATAAAAAACACAAAGTTCTGGAAGCTAGAAAGTCCAAGATCAAGGTGGAACAGTTTCTATGTCTAGTCAGGGCTTGCTTTCTGCTACAAAGATGGTCCCTCTGTCTCATCATCTGGTGGGAAAACAAGATAGGCTGAGCACTCTCTCTACCCCTTTCAAGGATACTTGTCCTACATCAATAAAGGTAGAATGTTTACAGCACAATTACTTTTAAAAGTCCCCACTTCTCAATGCTATCACCTTGAGGTCCAAATTCCAACATGTACTTTGGAAGGGCACATGCATTCAGGCCATAACACGTGCCCACTGCAGAACTTCTCTATGAGTATTGATAGGCTGATATGCACTGTGTTTATACAAGTGCCTTCCATATAAAGATCATTGTCTAGGTATGAGGTCGTGTTGCACTTGTGGTTTATTGCAAAAGTATGTTTTCTAGTGTAGTCCTTTATCCCCATGTCTCATCTGCCAGTGGGTACAATTGTATGACAATACAGAAATGCTCCAAATATCAGTAGCTTGAGACCTTAGTTTCTTAGTTACTTAGAAGCATTGCCTTTTCTATAATCTCTCGTTATGAATCACTGGGCACAGTGAAGGTGAATATTTGTATCTTTCCTACACTGACAGCTGGCTACTTCAGTGGTCTCTCTGTTCCTTGGTGACAGTTAGCATGTGTGGTTCCCTTCCTGACTGTCTGGACAGCAGACTTCTAGTGCTCTTCTCTTCTAACAAACAGCCGGTTCCTTGTGCTTCTGGGGGAAAGGCATCTGCAAGGTCTCAATGACATGAGCACGGATGAACAAATGGTTGTATTTATCTCATATCACTATTTTTTTTTCCTTCACAGAGCACTTGGGCACGAGGCATCAACATTACTCAGCGGTCACTCGTTCTTGACATGAAAGAGCTACAGAAGGGAAAAACTGTGGAGAGCCAGGAAAGGCTCCGTTTTTTTTCTCACCATTGTCTCTCTTCTATATGCCTGAGCTCTACTGAGTATGAAATGAGCTAATCTGCATCCCTGTTTAGAAACCGTGCCCAGTCATATCCATGTCTCTCAGGTATTTGTATCCTACGAGAACCAGAAGATAGGCATCTTCCTCAGTGTCTGCATATTGTTGGGAGAGACTATTGACTCAGCTCACCAATAACTGTAGGAGAAAAATGATCTACTACATGTGTGGCTATCAAGTTTAGTCTGCGTATATGCCACCTCAAAATTTAGAGATTATGTCTATTGACTTTATGACTTAGCATCTAGAACCTTCATAATGCTTGGCAAGCTGTAAATAAATGCACAATAAATGTATATGGAAAGAAAGTAACAGAGAAGGACTACAAACAGGAAAGGGAACATGTTTCAGTAAGATTTACCAAGAAAATCTTTTGGGGAGAGTAGGGATTTAGTTGGGACTGAAGGAGTGAGTTTCTTTAATATACAGAGCTATTTTGATGCTTCTTCTACATTTTCATATATCTAAAGAAGGAAAAGAAATTATGTCCTTGAGTTGAACAAATTTTTCATTGACATTTGTGCTTGTAGGCAATTCTGCTCCAGAGTTCTCTCCCTGGTGGCTCATAGCATATTAAGCTGCTAAAATCTATTTATATCAAAGATGCCTCTACAGTCTCAGACCAGCATGTGAATGTAGGGATAGGGAAAATTTTGATTACAAGCAAATTTCTGTTCACAAATGCAAACTTTGTGTTAGAATTCATTCATTTATTTATTCAAAAAGTTTGTGCTAAGCATTAGTGTGATATAGACTCTGTATTATGTACTGATTTGATGAATGAAAATATATAAGATCTTTCCTTCAGGAACTTTATATATGAAACCAGAATACAAGACAGTTATTTGATGGGGCCCTGGGATAGTAAGAGGCACCAGGAAATATAATGAAAACAGGGGCAGGTTTTTGCAGAAACATTTCTGTAGGTTGCTCTGAGGATGGGGTTGTACTATGCTTACCACCAACTGTAGATACATTATGCATCATTGATCTTGCACTACAATAAGAATTTGATAGTACCTGACTTTTTTCAAGCACTAGCCTCAAAGAAGGTATCATACCTAATTTTACATGAATAAGCATTTGAGTGGCTAAAGAACTTTCTCAAGATATCACAGTAAATAGGTATCAAAACCAGAATGCACTGACTCCACACACCATGCAAAGGGATTTTTGTCTCTAGTGACATGGAATAAGGGTAGCTGTGACTGAATGAGGTTAAGTATGAGAAACCACATGAGATCATCACCTTGGAACTTAGAGTGCATAGAAGTGTCTGTCAAATGAAGTCTTTTAATTTTCAAGCCCCATCTCAAATATATTTTTGATACCGTCAACAGAAGACATCAAATACAGCCTAATATGCTGGACATGACATAGGATAACAGAAAAACAGATAAGGAAAAAAACTAGTTTGGAACTAAAAGGAAGGCAGAAATAAAAATAGATATTTTAAAGATGGGTCAGAAGTTAAAGTTGAGAAAATGCCCAAGAAAGAAGATAAAAACAGAAAATAATAGAGGTAAAAAGAGAACATTTATTTTGGAGAATGACCAGCAGAAGTTCCTGAAAAATAAAATTGAAAACTAAGAGTTGAAATTGATATGGACACTTCACAGCTTTCCTCGAACTTATGTGGTGGTTTGAACCTATGTCATGGGCTTGTGCATTTGAACACTTGGTCATCAGCTGGTGATGCTCTTTGCAGAGGTTTAGGAGCTATAGCCTTGCTGAAATAAGGGTGACATTTGGGCAGGATTTTAAAGTTCATAGACTTATCCCACATTTTCTTTGCCCTCTCGGTCTTTCAAGATGTGAGCTCTTAGTTTGGGACTTCTGCCACCACAACTGCTGCTGGCTACCATGCTTTTCCAACATGGTGGTCTCTTACCCTCTGGAACCATAAGCCGAAATGAACTCTTTCTTCAAGTTGCATTTTATCACAGCAACCAAAAAGTAGCTAATACAACCTGTTTAAAATTTTCAGGTCACCAAATGACATGAAACAATATCTATATCTATATATCAATTGTATCTTTTAGGAAAAATGGCAAAATCCAAGATCCTAGAGGCTTATATAAAGATATAAACAAAGTTCAAACATATATATTCAAAAATTACTAATAGCAAATTTCTAGACAACAGCATAAAAGTTGGGAGATAAAATAGCTTTCAAATTTCTGAATGAGATTACAAATCCCATCTCTCCTGGTGCACCTGACCAGCCAGACAGGTTCTTCCACCTAGGAAGCTCATAAAAGCTCAAAGAACTTGTGATGCAAGGTCAGGAATACACACATATACAGCTTAATGAAATATCAAATCTCTTTTGTTTTCTTCTCAGCCTCCCCACCCTCATCCTGTCAGCCTGAGACACAGGTAGGCACCTAACTTTCCACCCTAGCTAGATCTCTGATCTATCTCCCTTACCCAAACTGGCTGAACACCCTAGCACAGACCAATAGGCACCCCTCAGTGGTCATTCGTCTCCCCCAAGTTCTCTGGCACTGACCTGGCTCTCAGCCCTGCCCCAGGGAGGATTTTTGTAAATCAAACCCCACCCATCAGCCACCCATTCAGTTCCTCTCCCCACTCCCACAGAGTTCTCAGCCAGACTAAGATCCCGGCAGACACCAATCCTTCCCAGGACTAACTCCTTTACCCTGAGTCACCAACCACCCTAGCATAGGTGCTAAGTACCACATTAGTAAATCCCAAGCCCCATCTTCCTTGACTCTTGATCTACTGGACAGTCCTGCCCACCTAGTACTCAGAACAAAAACTAATCAAGCTACACTAACAATACAAATATATCAAAACTCAATTAAATGAAAGAAAAAAATACCTACTGGTCAGATAACCAATAAAGAATATCCATATGCCCAAATAGCAATGAAAAACTGAAATAATAAGAAAAACCAAGAGAATATGTCCTTGACAACCCACCCTCTCCAGAAGGGTTTTTAAGGAAAACCATTCTGAAGAACAGCTAGACTCAGAATTTAAAAGAACAATTATAAACATGATTAAAGAACTTAAAGAAAACACAGACCAAAAACTCAAAGAACTTGTGATACAAGCTCAGGAATATACACATATACAGCTTAATGAAATATCAAAAACAAATCATGACTTGAAAAGCTGAATTCACAAAGAGATATAAATAGTGAGGAAAACTCAAACAGAAATCTGCATGAATTCAAGGAACCCAATAAGCCAGTTGGAAACAACAGCAGAAAGCCTCACAAGCAGAATTAACGAAACAGAAAACAGAATATCGAGACTAGATGACAAAGTTGAAGATCTGGAGTCCTTAAGCAAAGACTATGTAAAATTTTAAAAACACAAGAATGGAATATGCAGGAAATGTGGGACAACATGACAAGAGCAAATCTAAGAATTGTAGGCATACAGGAAGGAGAGAAAATATCAGGCCAATGGCAATGAACATATCTTCAACACAATTATAGAATAAAACTTCCCCAAATTAAGGATTTATAGAGATTCAAGAAGCACATAGAACACCAACTAGACAAGAACAGAACAGAAAATAACCATGGCGTATCATAATAAAAGCATTAAATATACAGAACAAGGAGAGGGTACTGAAACCTGCTACAGAAAAACAATAAGTTATATACAAAGGAAAACATATCAGAATCATAGCTGACTTCTCAGTGCAAATGATGAAAGCCAGAAGAGCATGGACCAAAGCCCTCCCAGGTCTAAATGACCTTGTATTCCAACCCCAAATACTCTATACAGCAAAACTATCTATCAAGTTTAAAGGAGAACAGAAAAATTTTCAAGACATTAATAGGCTAAAAGAATTCCCATCTACCGGGCTGGAGAGATGGCCTAGCGGTTAGGAGCACCGACGCTCTTGCAGAGGACCCGGGTTCGATCCCCAGCACCCACATGGCGGCCGAGAACCGTCTGAAACTCCAATTCCAGGAGAACTCCAGTTCCAGGGGAATCCGACACCCTCTTCTGACCTCCGCGGCATTGCACGACACGGGTGCACAAACCTGCATGCAAACAGTACATTCATACACATACAGAAATAAATAAAATTAATAAAAAAAAAAAAATTAAAAAATAAAAAAAAAAAAAAAAAAAGAATTCCCATCTACCAAACCAACCCTACAGAAAATATTGGAAACAATACAAAAGCCTGAAGAAAGAATGAACACACTCAAAAGTTACAGAAGGAAAACAAGGGAAGGTCTAATAATGGAAAATTAAAGCAGATCCACAAACTTAAAGAAGTTAAATTGACAGCATCGAATGCACACCTTTCAATATTGTCAATAAACATCGGTGACCTCAACTTCCCTGTCAAAAGACAGAATGGATCAAAAAGAGAAACCTTGTCTTTTGTTGTCTTCAAGAAACTCATCTCACCTTCAAGAATAGACACTATCATAGGGTGAAAGGATGGAAAAAAATATTGCAAGAAAATGGCTCTAAAAAGCAAGCCGGTGTTATAATTCTAATATCTGACAAAATAGACTTCAAATTAAAACTAGTCAGAAGAGGTTAAGAGGATCTCTTCATTCTAATCAAAGGAACAATTGACCAAGAAGATATTACAATCATGAATATATATGCAGCAAATTCTGGTGCACCCAAGTTTGTAAAAATAGTATTCTAGGACTATAAAACACAGATTAACTCCAATTCAATAATAGGAGGTGACTTCAATATCCCACTCTTTTAAACCAATCGACTGGACAAAGAATAAACAGAAAGGCATCTGAATCAAATAACACCTTACAAGAAACAGACATAATGAACATCTATCTACAGAATATTCCACCCATGCACCAAAGAATTTACCTTCTATTCAGTAGTGCATGCAAGCTTTTCAAAAATTGATTACATTCTGGGACACAAAACAAAACTTAACAAATTCTACAAAAATGAAGTAAGTCCATGCATTCTATTAGACCACAGTGCAACAAAGTTTATAAGTGACAGTGAAGAAAAGCTCCAAAAACCACAGGAACTAGTAGAGATTAAACACTCCTGAATAATCAATGGGTTAAAGAAGAAATTAAGAAAGAAGTAAAAGCATTCCTGGAACTAAATGAAAATGAGAACACAACTCAACAAAACCTCTGGGATACCTTAAAAAGCAGTCTTAAGAGGAAAATTTCTAGGTCTTAAGAAATCAGAAAGAGCACATGTAAAGACTTAACAGCACAACTCAAGACTCTGGAAAGGCAAGAACAAGAAAACCCCAAACCTAGTAGATGAGGAGAAATAACAAAAATCAGAGTAGAAAGTAATGAAATATAAACAAAGAAAACAATAAAAAAAAAATGGTTCTTAGAGCTGGTTCTTTGAAAGTCTAAACAAGAAAGACAGACCCCTGGCACAACTAGCCAAAAGAAAGAAAGAGCAAATCCAAATTAATAAAATCAGAGTTGAAATGAGAAACGTCACAACAGACTCCAAAAAATCCAGAACATTGTATGGGAATACTTCAAAAATCTATACTCCATTAAATTTGAAAATCTAAATGAAATGTATGAATTTCTAGAGTCATGGACACCACCAATGTTAAACCAAGAAGAGGTCGATAACTTAAACAGACCCATAACAAAGGAGGAAATTGAAACAATAATACAAAACCTCCCAAGTAATAAAAGCCCAAGTCCAGACAGTTTTAGAGCAGAATTCTACCAGACATTCAAAGAAGGTCGACAACCAATACTGCTCAAACTATTCAAAAAAGTAAAAACAGAGGGAGAATGTCCAAACTCCTACGAAGCCAGCATCACTTTAATACCAAAACCAGGTGAGGATACAACAAAGAAAGAAAACTATAGGCCTATATCCTTAATGAACATAGACACAAAGATACTCAACAAAATGCTCACAAACTGCATATAGATGCACACAAACTGTATATAGATGCACCATGATTAGTTAGGCTTTATTCCAGAAATGTGGGGACAGTTCAACTTACGTAAATCAATGTCATAAAACATAGAAATGGACTTGAAGACAGAAATCATGTAGTCATCTCAATAGATGCAGAAAAGGCTTTTGATAAAATCCAACATGCATCCATCTTAAAAGTCCTATCCTGGGGGCTCCCTTTTGATGTACTAGACCGATGTCACACCTCCAATTTACTATATACACATGTGGGAGTTCTACTGCTCTGATAGGAGCTGCATTGGCTCGTGCTTCTCAGAGTATCCCCTGAAGAAAAAATAATACAGCAGTGCCTTTTGTAATAAAAAGAAAAGGGGGAGCTGTGGGGATTCCGTTTGTCAGAAGCACTTAGGAAGTCAGCTGACAACCCCCAGCCCTCAGGCCAGAGTCCTGCTGATTTCCTGCTTGCTGTTGGAATCTGCCTAGTGCCACTGTCTTTGATGCTTTGGGTAAAACATTGTCACATTCCTGTAGTGATCTGGAGTATACGTTGTAAATTCCTGTATGCCGCAACCCCCAGTCACACCTCACAAGGTCCAGTATAAATATCCTGGGTTGTAAAAGTAAAGTTGAATTATCCCCCCCCCCCGCCCCCCGCCTCCCCCATAGGATTTCTCCCTGACTCATTCTTGAGTCTGTCCTTCCTTTTTCCTTTCTTCTCCCCCTCTCTTCAGGCTTCCCAATACCTTCTCCCTCCTCCTCCCTTCCAGGGCTAAGATCCTGGTTGATAACCACCTAGCTAAAAAAAAAAAAAAAAAAATCAAAAAACTAAAGACCTCTACAATGAAAATTTCAAAAGTTTAAAGAAAGAGATAGAGGAAGACTCTAGGAGATAGAAAAAAAAATCTATCATGCTTGTGGATTAGTAGAATCAATATTGTGAAAATGACTGTCTTACCAAAAAACAATCTATAGATTCAATTCAATGCCAAACAAAATATGCACAATATTCTTCACAGAGCTAGAAAAAGTCATCCAAAAATTCATATGGAACCATAAAAGATCCTGGAGAAACAAAATGATTTTGAGCAAAAAGAACAATGCAGGGGACATCACCATACTAAATCTCAGGTTATATTATAGAAATGTAGTTATAAAAACAACATGGTACTAGCACAAAAACAGACATAGATAGTGGAACAAAAGACTCAAACAAGAGTACATACAATTTCAGCCACTTGATATTTGAGAAAGGTTCCAAGAATACAAAATGGGAGGAAAACAGCATCTTCAACAATGGTGCTGGCAGAACAGAATTACCACCTGTAGAAGAATGAAAATGGACCCTTATTTTTTCTCCCTGCACAGAAATCAACTCCAAGTGGATCAAAGACCTCAATTAAAACTTGAAACTCTGAAACTGGAAGAACACATAAGCAGTACCTTCTGAGATGTAGGCATAGGAAAGGACTTTCTTTTTTTAATATAATGCTTTTATTGATGTTTTGTATATTTCAGGGGCATCAGCTGTGCAGGCATTAAGGGCAACAATCTGTAAGTGGGACCTCATTAAGCTTCAAACCTTCTGTACAGCAAAAGAAACAGCCAAGGAAGTGAAAAGGAAGCCCACTGAGTGGGGGAAAATCTTTACTAGCTACACATCCAACAAAGGCTTAATATCCAGAATATACAAAGAACCCAAAAAACAAATTAGCAAGAAAATAAATGACCCAACAAAAAGATGGGCTACAGATATGAACAGAGAATTCTCAAATGAATAAGTAAAAATGGATAAGAAACACCTTAAAAACTGGGGGTGGTGCATGCCTTTAATCCCAGCATTCAGGAGGCAGATACACATGGATCTCTGTGAGTTCAAGGCCAGCTTGGTCTACATAGCAAGACCCTGTCTCAAAAAAAAAAAAAAAAAGAATGACAGGGTCTTCGTGTGGTTTATAACATCTCCTAACCATTAGAGGATGTAAGCTTGTGGCATCAACCGTGAGTTATTCCTCCAAGGAGAGAGCAATAGCCAATTAGATTTGGGATATACAGACATATGGCTGCCTCTGCTGCACAGTATTTCCAGGCAGATGAGGTGTAGCTGGTGCTGATGGAGGAGTCTTGCTTGACTCAAGGAGACCTATATTTGCTTTATTGGTTTAGTGGCCTTTGGTAACACTCTCTGGCATTCCAGAGACCATCTGTATACTTGCAAGTGCGGTCTCCATACATCTTTCCCATGTTTATATCAGGTCTTCAACAGCAAGGCCTTATCGCCTCTCTTCCTGCAGATATCCCAGTTTGGAGGCAAGGAGCCTTTACCTTTTGGTGGGGCTTGGATCCCCTGGCCAACATCTCCTTGGTAGAATAATCCATTGTTGATGTCAGAGCTCCTGTATTAATATATTTTGTTTAAGTGCATAGCTTAAGGAGACTTTAGCATTAATATTTTGGTTCTGAATAATAGAGAATAATCCTTTTCACAGTTTCTATGTCCATTAGTCAATTAAAGAAGGCAGTTTTACCGATTTTACAAGAGAATACCTCTATAACAGCTGGCTCCAATCTACAGCTGGAGAACAACCTCATCATCATCATATTTCTCCTCACACGAAGACCCTGTCATACTTAACAGAAGAAAATGCAATTCATGGATTAACATACCATCCAAACATCTGTGTCTATACCAAAGTAACTTACCATAACAATTAGTACTGTTTAAATACCTATATATCTAATTGCGTGTGCTTCATTAGTAGGATCAAAAGGCTATATATTATACTGTTTAAATACCTACATATCAAATTGCATGTGCTTCATTAGTAGGATCGAAAGGTTATGCCTGGACATGCTGGCAGCCCATGAAAGAAAACAGCCAGAATTGACTAGAGACCAAGACAACAGCTCCAGAGAAAGTAGACTGTTTTGCTTCTCATCCATCTGTGCCCCTTTTCTAAGCCTAGGGAGCAATCTGCTGAAGAGGGGGCGTGGTAGAATGTAAGGGCTGCGATTGGGGTGAATGGTGAAACTACAACAATATAGACTGGACACTCATTTGATCAACTTGATTAAACATACAAGCCCCCCCTGCTGGATGGTGGGACCCATGAGTTGTGTGGGTTTGGGCACAACTGCTTGCAAATTGGTTTTACATGAAGGATGCTTGTACTCACAAATTATCACTTATTGTTAAAAAAATGAAAACAAAACAAAACAAAAAAAAAGCAGAGAAAGATGCAGAAAAGTTATGGCAGAATGCATGATCTGGGATGGGTAGGGGTGGGGTGGGGGGAAGGGAAGGGGATATATGCCTGAACTGAATTGAAAAATGATGTATGAAATACACAAAGCATCAATAAAAAAAAAAACCCAAAGCTGCTCAACATCCCCAGTAATTTGAGAAATGCAGATAATAACCACATTAAGATTCCACCTTACCCCAATCTAACTGGATAAGATCATGAAAACCAAGGACACAAGATGCTGGCAAGGGTGTGGAGAAAGGCTAGCATTCATTTACTGTTGATGAGAATGCAGACCAGTGCAGCCACTATGGATTGCAGTGTGGGGAACTCTCAAAAAAACTAAAAGTGAACCTATTATATGACCCAATTATACCACTCCTTGGCATATACTCAAGAACTCATCATACTGTAAATATACCTGTAAAGATCCATGTTTGGTACTGCTCTCTTCCCAATAGCAAAGAAATGAAAACAGCCTAAATGTCCCAGAACTGATGAAAGGATAATGAAAATGTAATACACCTACACAATGGAGTATTACTCAGCAGTAAGAAAAGATAAAATTATGAAATTTGCAGGTAAGTGGATGGAACTAGGGGATTATATTCTGAGTGAAGTAACATAAAGGCAGAAAAGCAGGCAATGTACGTTCTCCCTTATTGGTGGATTGTAGCACCAATCCCCTTATGTGAGTATATATCCTGATATAACACTAGGAGCCAAGAAATTAGAAAGGATATTGGAGGTCAAAGAAAAGAAAAATCCTGAAACAGGGGGACAGTAAGGAACAGATGTTACCATCTGGAAAGTCAGGAGGGTGGGGCTGTTGAATTGGGAGGGAAAGAGGGGGAGATAAATCATAGTGTCATGGAGATAGAAGGTGGGGGAAGTCAGGAGAGGGGGAGGGTGGGGATGATGGGGATGATAGTGCTGGGGATGGAGGAGGAGGGTAAGGGAAGAAGAAAGAATAAAGATGATTGGAACTTGAGAGGCTAGGAAAACCAGGGTGTAATGAAGTGTAATGTGAAGTCCCTAAGACCCCACGAAAAATTCACATACAGTGTCTGAACATTAGTGCATGGGTTGTGTAACCTGGTGGCTGTGTGGCAGGGAACACAGGGCAAGACAGAGGATACAACCCTTTGAATGATTGATGAGAGCGATCCAAGTGACTCTCAAAATAAGGCAGGCTGTCTCCAAAGATCGTGATTATATACCGGAAATAGAAAATAAGACTCTACTGTTCAGAACAGGACATGCTTCAGGGATAGGACTTAGATTAAAGGAACTGAACTGCAGCCTTTCTACCTGAAGTTAAGTGCTCATAATGCTATCCAATGTGCACACTGCTATGAGAGAAAATCAATCAATGGTACAAACCAGTGCCAAATCTAAGGACCATGATAAGTTGCCCAGCAAACTTCCTTTTTTGGTACAGTAGAAGCACTGGTGTCTGGGGGACTATCTAATTGGACTTGGAACACTTTCAATGGGAGTGAACTAATAAGAGCCACTATAAACTCAGCCAAACTCCCAGGGATGGAGAGGATATAGAGCCTAGAGAAAAGCCAATGGGTGTCAAATCTCTAGATAAATGAAATTTCTAACTATGGAATCTTATACTTACAGACAAGCATATCGTATACCACTCATCAAAAAAGCTACTCTATGCAAAAGATGGAGGCCACTGCAGAATCCAACAACTGGTCAGACATAGAACATACACAGCTGGAAAATCCCCATTCCTAGGAGATATCTACAATTGAACCTCTACACAGAGAAAGAGGGGCAGAGAGAAAAGGAGCATGCTCCTCAATTCTCACCAGTAATGCTTCTGTACACAATAGAGTGATGCAAACAGAAGGCTACAACTAGTTACTCTCCAAAGAATGGGAGCCCTCAGAGTGTGTATCCTTGGATAGGGCCCCTATATTAAACCTCACCTATCCATGGCTCAGGGATCATCACAGAAGAGGGGGAAGAAAGTCAGTAAGAGCCAGGATTGATGCATGAACATAGAGAAGCAGTAACTTTAATTCAACTGTAAGCTTTCACATGTAAACCTGTGACAATGTAGGCATCAGACACAGGCCCCATGCCAACTGGGACAAGGTCTCAAAGCAGAGCAAGAGAAATGGGTGGGTGGCTGACCCCGGGCTGAAAAATATAAGAGGCTGAATACTGTTGGTGAGGAACAATAGGCCTTACCTAGGATTCCTAGATGTGCTAACCAGATTCCAATAGATCTATTTGCATAGAAGGACATCTGGGTTTGGGAGCTTGACTGGATAGGGCTTAGCTTGGATGTTGTCATGCATGAGTTCTGATGGGGGTATTGTGACATGGGGGAGGCTGTGTTTGATTGGGAATCATTGTATGAGTTGTACAGATCCTCAATATAAATTAAATAAATAAATAAGTAAAATAGGAAATGTAAAAAAAGTTCTGAATGAAAAACTATTAATTCTAACCTATAGTTTTAAACAGAACAAATGTATCCATAGAGGACAAGATACTGAGAGATATGTATTAGTTACTTTGTTGCACATTGTTGCTGTACACTGTGACAGAAAACAATACACAGTTGTTCTGATGGCTCCAACACTTCTCACATTGCCACACTGGGGACCGAGCTCCCAGTCCTTGAACATTTGGTGTACACATTCAAGGCATCTAAACCACAAAAGATTGATACTACAGATACTATTGTACATCCCCACCTAACCTACCTCAGAAATATGAGAAGTTGATAAGCAATGGTAGTCAATGCAATTCTGTTATGCAAAAACTTCACAGAAATAATCCAAAAAGGAGACAACTGTGTAGGGTTGTCAGTCCCACCATCGAACAGGCTGAAGAGGTATGGTGTTGGATTACTCCAGTAATATCCCAGGGTCCGTGTCAGAGGGTACATATCTGTTTATTCTACGCAACAAGTAGCTTATATAGGTCTGGGGTGGGCATTATTTACATCATATGGCTCCACCTCCCACTGACTAATCTAGACTTCTATACCTTCATGTGTCATCCCATCCCAGTCTTTCTGGGTCATACCCAGAAAGGGGTGTGCAGACAAACAAGTCAACACATGGAGCCAAGCACATGCTAGCATCAGGTAACAGGGTGTGCATTGCCTAGTATGCTAGGCAGATTGTGCTTTCACACACTCAAGAGACATCTGAATATAGGACTGATATCTCATCTCCTTCCTTCTGTTTTTGCCCCCATAAGTTCTGAAACCATGACAGTAGTGGTGGTCAGTTGCCTTTGTCTGGCCTGAATGGCCATGGCTATTTTATAAAAGCAATAATCAATAATCAATGCCCATGTAAAATTGAATACAGGCTAAATCAATTATTAAACATTTGTCTCCCATTATTATACAAGTCATCAAAGAATGAGAGAATCTGGTTGTATCCCAGGGACCCCTAATCCAACTGGAGAGGTTTGCATAAGCCTGAGTAGCATTAGCCACATTGACCTTATAAGGAATCATGCAAACACACTGGTAGCACCAATCACAAACAGTACAAATCATGTCGAATAAAAGTTCAGTTAGCAGAGTATGCATGTATGGCCAGGTGTAGATGGTCACTAATAATTTTATCTTGTGCAAGAGCCTTACCTATCATAGCCAACTGTTGTTGACTGTAGCTGTAGTGTGTAAGGTATTCACAATTGACATCCCTGAGCCAACTGCTCTTGTAACTCCAACAATGAGGGAGGTAATGCAAAGGATGATGGCCCCTTTATTACGATGATGGAGAGTGAGCTGTTCTCCAGCTTGGTCAGTCCTTCCCGAGGAGTGGTCAGAATCACCAGCAATGATATGACCACTGGAGTCCTAAGGATATAAATAAAGTCGGTAGCATTGTGGGGAATAATTCAATTAGAGATATGGCCATGGTAATTTCCTTCTTCCACCAGTTCAGGTGAGGAGTTAGTTAGGAGAAACACAAAGGGAGCCGTCAGGCAAGGTTGATAGGCAGCTAATGTGAAGCAAAACCTGGATACAGAGAAGGCTGACACCCATTAGGACACATTGATTGTAAGGTGCTATTTTGATTTGTAAGTAACAGCCTGAGGATGTATTAAAAGCAGAATCGTTGCCAAAAATCAGAGGCAAGGTGCTAGCCCTAAAGGGTGCCACCAGAAACATTGGGATGGGCACATATGCCCATGTTACCTCTGATACTAGGTCTGTCACATTATCGGTCGTCAGGACAGACCATATGAGGGCCACCAATAGTGGACCCCATGTCCTGCCACCATCCCTGGGGGCCTCAGGCTCTGTGCCTGTGACTCCAGTGCTTGAGGTTCCTCCATGTCACCCTGTGCATCAGCCTCTAGCATAGTGGAATTCTCCTGGTTTCTTTCCACCCTTCCTGAGTGCTCAGATGGGCCAGTTTTTCTACCAGCCGGTCCTAGTCCTTCCCTTGCAGCCCAAAGACAAACACTTCTTGCCAGAACCGATATTTGGCAGGGTCCCACATGTGAGAAGACGCAAGCAAACCCCCTTCTCATGTTAGCAGTGGGTCTGGGCCCTTCCATTGTCCTGACATTGGATCTCACCATTGGATCAATGGCACCTCATTATGCCTGTCAGAGGGCTCCAATGCTTGTGGGTTGGAGTGATCATGTCTGGTTTCAAAACTGACAGAAAATAATTCGTAATAAAGAGTGGTCTGAATGCTGTGTTACAGGGGAGGGGAGGACGTGTAGACATCCCCCTATTGTTTTTGGAATTACTCCCTTAAAGTTGTACATATTCTTTCAACAATACCCTGGCCCCAGGGATTATAAGGAATACCAGTTTTATGGGAGATACTCTAGAAAGTGCTGAAGTGTCTAAATTGGACACTGGTATATGATGGGATATCATTGGTTTTTAATTGGTGTGGGCTGCCCATAATCAATATGCAGTGAATCAGATGTTGAAAAACTTTGGCCTCATTTTCTCCCATCATAGGGGTAGCCACTACATAGTAGGAACAGCTATCCACAGTAACATGTAAGTATTTGAGATGGCCAAAGGGCGAATAATGAGTCAAGAAATCACCAGGGGATAAGACAACCCAGACCATGTGTAATAATGATGGGCATCAAGACTAAAGGAAAAAGTAGCTAAAAGGCTCTCTACATAAGGAGAGCACAGACCATCTCTTGAAATGGCTTTGTGGAGGTCCTTGATGGTGTTAGAGTCATGAATATACCAAAGAAGTGGGTGCTGCAGGGTAGGAGAAATGTTGACAGGAAAAGCCTCTAATGGGGGAGGGTGTGAAGAGGCAATCCCCATACATTGTCCTGCTGAGCACAGAGTCAAGAAAGGCTGAGGAGCCAGTGCATGGCCTGGGTTTCAGGGAGCCGAAGGGTCAGTTATGGATTCAGTAGAGGCATAGTGAAGAGGGTGTGGAGGCATAAGGTGGTTGGGCCAGTCATGTGGTTGCCCCTCCTCCTCAGCTTCTGAATTGGACAAAAGGGCCAAAGGCTCTGGTAGGACTCTGGAGAGACATGTCAGGGTGGAAGGTCAGAGAGGGCAGTGGGAGGTTTGTGGGAAGGAGTGGGGTCTTGAGAATCCTTAAGATCTATCAAAGGGACAGATTCTGGCTCTGGGGCCAAAGCCAATTCAGTAGTGGGAGCGGCTTCAGAGTCAGTGTAGGGAGGGATATTTTCATTTTCATTTTTTATTTGAGCCTGCAATATCTCAGGGATATTAGTCTTTTTCTAGCCCAAATATTAGAGGATAATAGTTATAACAGAGTTGAAAATGTTAGCAGCAGAGAACCAGGGGCATATTGGAGGATCGTGTCCCAAAATTGCTCAGCCTGAAGAAGAGTATCCCTAGAAGAGGAGGACAGATTCCCCATCTTGAAGGTTCAGGTACACAAACTCAACCAATGGATTGCTTCCAGTCTTCCTGTTTGGGCACCACTTCTGGGGGCATCAGTCCCACAGTCAAACAAGCTGAAGAGGGTATGACACAGGTTATTCCAGAACACCCCAGGGACCATGTCAGAGGGTGCAAATCTATGCAACATGGAGCTTATATAGTTCTGGGGCAGGCAGCCTCTACATCATATGGCTCCACCTCCTACTGACCAATCCTAGATCTCCATATCATCTCATGTCATCCCAGCCCATGGGGAATACCCAGAAATAGGCAGGCAGACAAACAAGTTGGCTCATGGCACCAAATAAATGTTTGCATCAGGTGACAGTGTGTGACCTGTATTATACTATTGCCTCGTGTGCTAGGCAGATTGTACTTGCATATGCTCAAGGGATGCCTGAATCCAGGACTACTGTCTCACACAATTGTATTTATTGTGCTCAGTTACAATGAAGTAGGTAGTAAAACTGCTGTGATGCAGTACACAAAGTATAAATTTTCACAGTGTGATCTTAGCCTTCTGGATTTGGAATATAGGAAGGATTTGGGGGAAAAAAGGATTCAAGGAAAAATAACTTATTTCTATTTAGGTAAAGAAGTTTTGTGGTGGTCATCATTTTGGAAGCAAATAATGTTCAAAAGCAATATTGTGAAGACTTATAAATAATTCAGGAATAAAGGTAGTGATCAGAAGAGATAAGCCTCAATGATAATTGCAGTTGAACTGCCCAAGCTGAGAGTGGAAGGCCATCAAGCGTGAATTCACAAGAGAAGACACCTTAAAATGGTAACTTTTACTTTACCATTTGTTACTCTGTTTAAACACCCAAGACTTTTAGTAGAGGAGTTGAGGAGCTCTCAAGTCTCATGATAATGGCCTGAGACCTGCTTTTCAATGCATCATCACTGTATTATGGAAATCACACAATATCCTAATCCACATCAACTGAGAGTGGAGCAAGAGAGATGATAATGGTCTCAAACAAAGTCATATCAAACCTATCCAACCAAGCAACCATGGCAGCAGTTCTAATTAAAGGTCATTTGCAGAAAAGAGTTGCAGCTAGTTGTCTGAGAAGCATAGGAGTTGAGTCTGCAGCAAGAATCAGCAAAATTCAAATCTTTATAGAACTGCATGAGATCACGCATCTGTCCAAATCCCCACTGGCAGTCTGTGTCCAGCAGTAACCTACTCCCTTTCATAATGCTATTTCTTCTGGTGCTTCTAACTCACCAGGTACAGTGTCATCACACACAGAGAGAATGAGAATCTGAAAATATCCCTTTAGAGCATCTGCACTGATCAGGACAGATATTTTTAGCAAGTGATTGTCTGTCAAACCTGAGTCATGTGGCATGCCATTTTAATGATCTGAGAGTTCGCAAGTCCCTGAAAAGTGACAGCTGCAAATGAGAATTTAGGAGGTTCTACCAGGCAAGCAGAGCATTGATCAAATGTATTGGCAGGAACCATAATCAAAGCAAAGTGTCAGTAGAGACACTTAGAATCCTCTTCCAGGTGATGAAGAGCTTTTTGGCCAGGCATCAGGCGTTTTAGAGCTAATGTGGAAGAGCTGTTGCTATGAGTCTGGTTAACGCTGTCAAAAGCTGCTACACCTCTGCTGTTTACTACATTTAAAATATTTTCCTTCCTTATGTGATGGCATAACATTTCGAAAATAGATAAAATGTGGATTGCTGCATGCTATGTTCTCTGTGGAATGTTTTAACCTTCTTAATTTAATTTAATTTTTAAACATTTTTATTGAAGTTATGTGCATTTCATATATCATTTCTCAGTTCAATCTAGACTCATCTTGTCTTCCATGCCCCCCACCCCACCTGAGTTCATGCACTCTGTCATCCCTGCCCTATATCATTTTTTATTCTTTTCAAGGTTTTTTCAAAGCAGAGGATTATTGTCTTAGAGGAACTTAACTGTTCCTGTCCTTGTTCCTCTGCTGTTGTTTCTGCCAATCTGTACCGCTTCAACATATGCATATATATATATATATATATATATATATATATGTCACTCAAAATTATATCATCTTTATACAAACTGTCATTTCCATATCATATTTCAGGATTCACATTTTTCCTTTTTAAATTTACATTACTCTGAAATATGCCTATGTATCCTCTACCCATATACCAAGATTACCAACTCTAAAAGTGGTGGGTTAATTCTAGAGCCTGTTAAGGGATTTACATTATGAGAGTTACTTTCAGGGAAAGGGGTATATAATGTTGATGTTGCTCAGTTTGCCTTACAACTAGGTAATTGGCGCTAGCATCCACAAATGAGTGATACCATTCATTGTTTTTCTGGGACTGTGATACTTCACTTAGCATAATATCTACTAGTTCCATCCATTTACCTGCAAAGTTCATGATGCTATATATCTTTACTACTGCATAGAATTCCTTTTTTCCTGATTTTATTTATTTATTTATTTATTTATTTATTTATTTATTTAACTTTTTAGTTGTTTATTTTTAAGGGATTCTACAAGAGCACAGTTGTTTTCAGACCACATTAACATTGCTCAGTTTGCCATACAATTAGGTAATTGGCGCTAGCATCCACAGATGAGGGATACCATTCAACATTTGTTTTTCTGGGACTGTGTTACTTCACTCAGCATGATATCTTCTAGCTCCAGCCATTTACCTGCAAAGCTCATGATGTCATCTTTCTTTCCCGCTGGATAGAACTCCATTGTGTAGATGTACCACATTTTCTCTATCCACTCTTCAGTTGAGGGGCACTTGGGTTGGTTCCAGCTCCTTGCTATTGTGAAGAGAGGTGCAATAAACATGGCTGTGCATGTATCTCTGCAGTAAGATGAGTCTTGTGGGTACATACCCAGGAGTGGTATGGCTGGGTCAGGTGGCAAGTTCATTCTGAGTCTTCCAAGGATTCTCCACACAGCTTTCCATAGTGGCTGTCCAAGTTTACATTCCCACCAGCAGTGGATGAGTGTTCCCCTTTCCCCACCACCTCTCCAGCACTGTCCTATTGGAGTCAGATGTTATCTTAAAGTGGTTTTAATTTGCATTTCTTTTATTAGTGATGCTGAACACTTTTTAAGATGTTTCTCAGACATCTCTAATTCCTCACTTGTGAAGTCTCTGTTCAGTTCTTTGCTCCATCTATTGAGTGGGTCATTTGTTTTCTTTTTTCTTTGTTTTTTGAGTAGTTTATATATTCTGGAAATCAATGCTTTGTCAGAAGTATCTTCAGTGAAGGTTTCCTCCCACTCTGTGGAATTTCTTTTCACTTCCTTGATTGTTTCTTTGGATGTACAGAAGCTTTTGAGTTTAATGAGGTCCCATTTGTCAATTGTCGACCTGAATGCTTGCACAGCTGCTGCCTGATTTAGGAAGTCTTTTCCTATGCCTATGTCTCATAGTCTGCTGCCAACTTTGTCTTCTCTCACCTTCAGAATTTTGGGTTTCACACTGAGGTCTTTGATCCATCTGGAGTCGACTTTTGTACAGGGCAAGAGGTAGGGGTTTAATTTCATCCTTCTAGAAGTGGTGATCCAGTTTTGCCAATACCACTTGCTGAAGATGCTGTCTTTCCTCCATTGTGTCTTCTTGGCTCCCTTGTCAAATATGAGGTGGCTGAAATTTTATGTGCTCAAGTTTGGATCTTTAGTTTTGTGCCATGTGTCAACAGGTCTGTTTTTGTGCCAGTACCAGGCTGTTTTTATGACTATAGGCCTGTAGTATAGTTTGAAGTCTGGTATAGAGATCCCCCTTATATTGCTCTTTTCACTCAGGGTTGCTTTGGCTATTCATGGTCTTTTGTTTTTCCAAATGAAATTAAGGATGTTTTTTTCCAAGCCTGTGAAGAAACTCTTGGGGATTTTCATTGGGATTGCATTAAATCTGTACAAGAGTTTGAGTAGAATGGACATTTTTACTATATTAATTTTCCCAATCCATGAGCATGGGAGGTTTTTCCATCTTCTTATGTCTTCTTCAATTTCCTTCTCCAGGGATTTAAAAAAAATTTGTAGAGATATTTAGTGTCTTTGGCTAGGTTTGTTCCTAGGTATTTTATTGTTTTTGAGGCTATTGTGAGAAGGAAGGTCTCCTTGAATTCCTTCCTCAGTTTCTTGTTGTTGGTGTAAAGAAAGGCTACTGATTTTTCTAGGTTAATTTTGTATCCTGCCACTTTACTGAAACTCTTAATCATTTCTAGGAGTATTCTGGTGGAGTTTTAGCATCCCTTAAGTAAACAATCATATCATCAGCAAAAAGGGATAACTTGACTTTCTCTTTTCCAATTAGTACTCCTTTAATTTCCTTTTCTTGCCTTATTGCCCTAGCAAGTGTTTCAAGCACTATATTGAAGAGGAGTGGTGATGGGGGCAACCGTGCTGAGTTCCTACCTTCAAAGGCAATGCTTCTGTAATTTCCCTATTTAGGATGATATTGGCTGTGGGTTTCCTGTATATGGTTTTGATTATATTGAGGAATGATCCCTCTAATCCAATTCCCTCTAGGACTTTAAGCATGAAGGGATCTTGGATTGTATCAAAGGCTTTCTTCGTGTCAATTGAGATGATCATGTGGTTTTGGTCTCAGGTGTACCACAATTTCTCTATCCACTTGTCAGTTGAGGGGCACTTGGATTGGTTTCAGCTCTTTGCTATTGTGAAGAGAGCTGCAATGAACATGGCTATGCATGTATCTCTGCAGTAGGATGAGTCTTATGGATTTATACCCAGGAGGGATATGGCTGGGTCAGGTGGTAGGCTCATTTTTAGTGTTTTCAGGGTTCTCCACACTGCTTTCCATAGTGGTTGTACAAGTTTGCATTCCCATTAGTAGTGGATGAGTGTCCCCCTTTCCACACAACCTCTCCAGCATTTGGTATCATTTGTTTTCTTGATCCTAGCCAGTCTTATTGGAGAGAGATGATATCTTAAAGTGGTTTTAATTTGCATTTCCTTAATTATTAGTGATGTTGAACATTTTAAAAGATGTTTCTCAGCCATCTTTATTTCTTCATTTGTGAAGTCTCTGTCCAGCTCTTTACTCCTTCTTTTGAGTGGGTCATTTGTTTTCTTATTTCTTTGTTTTTTGAGTAGTTTATGTATTCTGGAAGTCAATGCTCTGTTGGATATATCACTGGTGAATGTTTCCTCCCACTCTGTGGGTTCTCTGTGGAATTTTAAATGGAAGTTCTTGGTTTGTGTGCACATATCTGCTATTGACAGCTTACATCACAGAGCAAAGGTGGTACATATTTTCTGGTTCTGTTCTGTGTGCAGGCCACAGTGCACTTGGAGCTTCTATCCACACCCATATGATGAGAAAGTCTTGACTCCTTGTTATCCATAGAAACATCTGGAGGTGCTTCTTTGGAGAATTTGCATGAGGCTAATTCTATTTGTGCAGGATTACACTACAGTTAAATGGTTGTTTCAAGAAAATTTAATTAATGAGTAACCTTAGCTACAAAGTTCTATGGTACATTTCAGTTATCCCCCCAAATCACTAAAATGATAATAGACTCATAGCAGCACATTTGTATGAATGTATGGGAACTCTTTCATTGGACTCTAATGCAATGATGCTAGATCTTTCCTGCAGTATTTGGGGGGGGGTCTTAAATCTGCCTAAAATTATGCCAATTTCTTTCAGATTTTTGACTAGCTTTCTTTCTAAATTCAGATACTCTCTATCTTGAAGGGTTAACAAGTGGTTCCTTCCAGAATTCTCATTTTCAAGTTGCCTTTTTCTCAACTACAGTGCTAATTCCTCATGGAATTCCCATTATTAGCCCAATTCCCTCTAAATCCGGTGGATCTCCCAGTACTAAATCATAAATTCTGAGGCTCTTATTGATGCTTTCCTGTTTATAAAATGTGCTTGTCTCCTCATGGATATAAATAGGCACATTTGCTCATTCACAATGGCACTAAAATTATATAGCATTTTCAACAAGGAAATTATACAGATTGAAAATATGTAATTATTTTCATGAAAAATATAAGGATGACAGTCCATCTTATTATTTTCCAGAACTCCTGGGACTATTTAAAATATTAGGTACCCCCTCTGAACACAAATTTATGCAAAGCACAATTGACAGAATTGCTACAGAGCACATTTATCAACACTCAGTGTGCACTGCATGAAGATGTTGAGAATTCCTCATGATCTGGGGTTCTTCCAGATTGGAAAGTCACGATCTAGCTCCTCTTGCTGTCTAGGGTTCCATGACAAATAATGGATTATTTCTTCTACCAGATTTTTAGATAAGAATATCCTTCTTAGTATTATCCATGTTTTTCCACAAAGAAAGCATTCGGAATTTCAATTCTGGGAGAAAATCCTCTCTGATCCCATTACCTCACCTCTGCCTCAACGCCGATGTTGCTTACCTCAAAGAAGAACATTTAGATGCAATGTTTGGAATATACACTTTTATGGCAGAATCACATAACCAAGGTAGCACAGTAAAATCCCTAACCACTGAGCCTCACTTCAACTCTAAACTTTAAACAAACTCTGAATCCCAACATTTACTCTGTCCTGAGCCTTAGCTTCTCTTTAGACTTCATCCACCACTTTGTCCCCATCCTCCTTTCCTGTCCCTGTCCTTGATTCCATGCACACATGACTTCTGCTTTCCTCCATGAGCTCCTTGACTTGTATTTCCCACAGTCCCATCATTCTGTGTTCATGCCTCAAGCAGCAGGAGAAGAAATGAGAGTTTCTTCCTCTTCCTTTGGCTCCCATGCTTGTAGCAGCCCCATAACACCACCACCGCATCAACCAAAGGTTATGTCTGGGTGACTGTTGTATGCTCTTTCTCAATGTTCCCAATCACATCCCAGGCCTTTCTCCTCATGACCCATTACAGCTGACATCTCTACATACATCTGGTAAATGAGGGTTTTAAATATGTCCTTGAAAATGGAAGTTAGGCATGAAAAGCTCCAAGAAACAAAAGATTGTGCCAGTGACTGACAAGAATGAACTGAAAGAGGAAGGGAAAATTTCAATTAGAAAAGAGCCGTGGTTATGTATTTGACCTCTTCAGTAGCCACCTTGCCTTTGCATATTCAACAGTTAAGTTGCTTATTATTGCTAAGTAAATCAACTTGGTTCCTCATTCTCAAACAGTTGGCATATCCTTCTGCAATGCAGCACTGGCCACTAGAGCAATAATTTCCTGGAGTTACAGACAAGCTCATTGAATGCCAATTTCATTTGGAGCATGGAATGCTTCCAGTCTGTCTCATTCATAGACTTCATGTTTTTTTAAGTTAGTGTTTAAGTCACTTAGGGTGCTGTAACAAAATACAATGGAAGAAATAAGTTAACTCTTTTGTCTCTTTTCACATAAGGACACTAATTTCCCTCATAAGGGAAATTAGTGTCCTTATGTGAAAGAATCTGTATGACCTAATTAGCTCATGAATGCTTCATCTCCAAATTCTGTCATATTGGGGATTAGGATTTCAGTCTATGAATCTTAGGACATAGTGATAGAGTCCATAGCAGGTAGGCAATCTAATGCAGTAAGAACTCGAACATCTCAGAAGAATAATCAGTCAAAGAAACAGTGTAATTGCTGAGCCAAGTAAGAACTGTGTTAGACTATGAGTGTGAGGAGATGATGGTATCTGTGGAGTCTGCTTGCTCCATATATGGCCACAGGAAGCTAGCACCCTTGTTCTGCATAGCTTCTAAGATGACAACCTCCTCTACTTACTGCTATGCCCCTCCCACCCCAGCATTGTCCTCTCAACCCTTCTTAGTCCATGCATAAATCTTCAATGTGTTCTTCATCCCCACAACACAATACAAATCAGAAAAGTAAGACACCCAGTTAGTTTCTTTGAAGGAAAATAAGAATATTGATGTGGATTTCAGCTCATCTCTCTCAGAAATCCTAGTACTTTTCTTGGTGCATTTATGGACCAGATTCTAACTCTGTTATATCAGGAAAGACCAAGGTCTTTCTAGGAAACGTGGCAGTCAATAAATTTCTCCAGTGGAAAAATTAGGCTGGAGTATGTTCTAGTATGTGCAGAATATCTTTGCATTAAGGGGAAAACTCTGTAGCTAGAGGAGAAAGTGGCCTACACAAATTCAAAAATGTCCATTTCTTTTCTGGAACATGACAGCCCCACTCTCTGAGATGCATGGCAGGGTCACCGTTGGTACCACCAGTGAAGCCAAGGAAGTCTTTCTTTTTATATTTCAAGCAGAAGCTGAGAAAACCCAGCACCCACCTCAAATAATTGCAATTGGTAAGAACAAAAATTGTGAAGTTTTATTGAGTATAATATTTGTTTGTCAAATAAGAATCCTCATACTGCAGAGACTTGTTGTCCAGCTCTGTACAGGAGGCTTCAGAATAAGCTGAATAGATGGAGGCTGCTGTGGGTCAAATGGGTAAGTTGTTTGGAATGAGATGCTGCCCTCAGCTGCCCCCAAGGTATTTGCAAACTGCCAGTGATAGGTTTTAAATGAACTGTGCTGTGGATGCAGGATGGCTGGGCGTTCTGCTCATTGTGAAAGGTCACACAAGGCTATTCTAAGGGATGTTTCCATGGCTGCAAATATTGTTCCTGAAAAATAGGTACATTGTACTGATTGGTTTTCATCCCAGAGATGAAAGGAAGTCTTTGCAGTGAGATGCAGAGGAGAAAAAGCAGCCCCATAAAGGCTGGTTTTCTGTAAAGCAGTAAGAGTGGAACAGTTCAAAGAGTCTAAGCAATTTTAGGCTTCAAATAAGTAGAAGAATGTTAGCATGCGTTCTAGTTTGCCATTGACTGCTGTGACAAAACACTCTGACCAATACCAGCTTGGGAAGGAAAGGGCTTATTTGGCTTGCAAGCACAGTCCATCATCAAGGGAAGCCACGGTGGGAACTAAGGGCAAGAACCTGAAGCACAGACCATGGAGGATAGGTGGTTACTGGTTTGCTTTCTTGGTCCATGCTCAGACTGCTTTGCTAGAAAACACAGTGCAGCCTGCCCAGTTGTGGCACCGCCCACAGTGGGATGAGCCCTGACACATCTTTCAACAATCAAGAAAATGCTTCCCGGACATGCCCACAGGCCAGTCCAGTGGAAACAATTCCTCAGTTGACGCTCCCTCATCCCCAGTGGGCTAAGTTGACAACTGAAGCTATCCGGCACGGTACGGGTATGCATACACTCAGCACGAGTTCTCAATTTATTAACATAAAATAACAGAGGGATTTTAGATCAGAAGGTACTTGGTAAATTCTTTAAATGCGTACATCACAATTTATATATGAAAAAACCAAGAGATTGTAAATTGTGCGAGGAAATAACTAAGCCACATATTTCCTTATGCTAAGTACCATGTTTTTGCTCTGTGTTATATTCAGCTGCAAATAATTGCACTAATTATTAAAACCAGATAAAGAAATTAAGTATATTACCTTAAGGATAGTATTTAAACATATTGATAAAAGGATCAAAGTTCTGCTGAAAATGGAAAGGATTCTACTTGATGGCCTATGAAACAACCGTACACACAAGGCTATTCTGAGGGATGGCATACATCGGATAAGTTGTGAATGCAGTGTTCTGAATGTCATATTTGTTTTTTGTAAGGTTTTTCCCTTTCTTCCCAAATAGATCAGAGAAAAATAGGTTCCATCTATTGAAAGTGTTTTTCCAAAAAAAAGGAATCCATAACGTAGGTAACACAGAACTTGGCTGACTCATCGATGCTTCTCTCAGGAAGGCAGTTCCTGCTGTTTCCTGGATGTCATTTCTTGCTCTCTTCACCCATTCTCTCTGAATTTTATACATGGCATCCAGGACAAAGAAGAATCCTGGCTGTCCTACATTCAGGCTGTGGACACTATTGGGTTTCCGTCAGCAAGATGCACTGTTTCAAGCGTGCGGAGGAAGAAAGGGTGGAGACTGCTTTCCCAGTGTGCCAATAGATGTCGGTGCTCTTGAAGGCAGAACTGGCCTTCGCTGGTGGATCCTGGTGTGAGGCAGGTATGACTATGGTGTTGAATCGAGTTCTCAGGCTTGGTTTGCCGCTTCAGTAACTGGATCTGGAGACGAACAGTGGACGTGTACCCACTGGCTTCTTTTAGCCTTTCTTTTTATTTTGTAGGCAGTTTCTATCTTAAATCTTTTCTTCTTAGAAAACTACAGAATCATTTGTCTTTTCTACACTAACTCTCAATGTAATTGCCATTCTAAAGAGAGAAATCTACATTTAAAATTCTTTAATTTCTTTTTCAAGTACAGCAGGAGATTGGAAAGGCGAGAAACTGTTGGGCTCCAGGAATCCTGGAGGAGTGTGTACAGCTCTTCGTGGGAAGCAAGGAGCCCGGATGGAGGCTGGGGGCATTGGCAGCTGTCCTTCAGCTACTAACGTTTTAGAACATAGACCCATCCTCAGTGTAACTCATAAGGAAGGCTGAGATCAAGTCCACTTCTATGCTTCCTTGTTGTATGTGTGGCTTTCCTGTCACATGCTCCTCTGATTGGTCATAGTCTCTTCCACTTCCAGGAATCTAAATACTTTCACTGAACACGTGACCTAACTAAGACCCCACCCTCTGACTCTAGACTTCCCATAAAATCCCCATCTCTACTCTGGGTTCTTAATCTGCCTCACCCTACTTTTTCCTCTGATTTCATGCAAAACCTGACTTCCTCCAGAAAACTTTCTCCAAATTACCAAGACCAGATATGAATGTTCTGTTACATATTTCACATTTGGGGAGTTATCTGACCACAGCCTGTGACCCCCATCAAACAGGTGCCCAATGAAGGTGAAGGATGGGTCTATTAGGAAGCAAATTCAGGTTTGATATATACTGTGACTTGCATTCTTTTTTTTTTAATTTTTTTTTTTTGTATGTGTATGAATGTACTGTCTGCATGTAGGTCTGTGCACCGTGTCGTGCAATGCCGCGGAGGTCAGAAGAGGGTCTCGGATTTCCCTGTAACTGGAGTTCTCCTGGAATTAGAGTTACAGACGGTTCTCAGCTGCCATGTGGGTGCTGGGGATCGGAACCCCCGTGTCGTGCAATGCCGCGGAGGTCAGAAGAGGGTCTTGGATTCCCCTGGAACTGGAGTTCTCTTGGAATTAGAGTTACAGACGGTTCTCAGCCGCCATGTGGGTGCTGGGGATCGAACCTGGGTCCTCTGCAAGAGCAGTCGGTGCTCTTAACTGCTAGGCTATTTCTCCATCCCCCTTTTAATTTTTTTTTAAATTTTATTTATGTGACTTGCATTCTTAACAGAAAACAAACTTTCTCTATTATCAGTGGCAGCACAGAAACCACCTAGGAGAAGCTGAGGAAATGAAGTCACTCTAATTCATCAGACCCTCAGCAGGGACAAAGAATTCTATTTGCTGAATGTCATAATCTTCTATATTTTAACCTTATTTTAAGACTGTTAGATCTGGGCTTCCCAGAATTCCAAGGGACACAGATGTCCACTTCCTCCAGAGGCTGTCAATCTTCTGACCCCTCCCCTGTACCTGAGGTCCCGACCTGTGGCTCTAAAGGGATGGGTCTCAGTTGCCATCTTCCTGCTCTTTCTGTAGCCACTACCCCAACATGTGCCAACAGGTATCAGTCCTGGCAATTCCTGAGTAAATGTTCCAGGGGTGACTAAACCTCATGTGCCTGTTTTTTATTGGGTGTTTGCCCTGTTATAATCTAACAAAGACTTCATACGATAAATAAGATGTACCATAAATCTTGAAATTAATACAATAAGAGGGATTTTATAATATATCAGTATCAAAAGAGATTTAATTTTTTTCCCTGTTTGGATATATTCATTTTTTTAAATTTATTTATTTTAATTTATATATATATATATTTTATCAAATCTAGACCCGTGTCCCCCCAAGAGATGTAATTTATAAGGTACAAGCTGTAAGAATCTTGTTATAGACAAATCAGAAAACCATAGCTAAGTCAGGTGAGAAGAGGGAGTTTAATTTTATGCTGGTGGGCTAACCTGCTGATCATTCCATACAGGAGTCAGCAGCTTATCTGGGTCTCTGGGGTCTTTTATATGTCTGTGGCAAATGCAAGCGAGTGTATATAACATAAGTGTTAATCAAATAAGTGGTTTACAGGTAACATGCAATCACAAAGGCAACAGGAATATGACATCCTGGTTAAACAAAGACTTCTGTCCTGGATGAAGTTCACAGGAAAGTCTGTCCTGGGAGACCACAGGAGCCAGGGTTTTTACTATTTTATCTTAATCACCAAGAGTTTTGGGGTTTTTTGGGGGGGGAGTTGCCTTCTGTGATGCTAGCCAAATGGAAATCTTTGTATGAGATGGTAGTGGGAAGACAGAAGAGAGAGACAGAGAAACAGACAGAGAGTGAGAGAGAGAGGGGGAGAGTCAGAAGAGAGACAGAGAGATGGACAGAGAGACAGAGTCAGAGAGATAGCAGAGAGACAGAAACAGAGAGACAGAGAGAGAGAGAGAGGAGAGAGAGAGAGAGAGAGAACATGCCTATAGCTTAACCCTAGCCATTAATATGATATTGAAGATAGACATGCTGATACACTGATCTTGTTGCATTCTGTGTAATTCCTAAGCTACAGTATCACAAAAAAATAATACAATGATAAAAAGGTTTAAGCTTTTAAATTTTAGAGCTTGAAACAGTTGAAGAACTGCACAGATCTTTTTCACACTGTGTATTGTTATTAAAATATATTTGATGAAGAGGAATTGGTGATGGAATGTGTAGTTGAGCACAATCATCCTACATACAGGGGTTTCCAGGCTTCTTGTCAGATTAGCAGTAATCAGAAAGCTTGTTAACGTCATGTTAGCAAGACTGTAGAAATAAGGCCCTCATATGTTATTGATGAGACTAAACGAGATGTATTCTTCTGGAGGAACATACCTGATAGAAATACCCATTAGAAAGCCAAGCACAAGTCATGTGGGTGTACTTTCAGGAATGAATCCCACATACAGGCTCACAGGTATCAGAGTATTCACTGAGAAACTATCTGTGATGGCAAAATCTTGGAAAAATGTAAATGTCAATCAATAGATCATTTAAATGGATTATGATCCATTTGTTAATTGGAATGATTTTCCTCTCTTCAAAAGTATGAGGTAAATTCTGTGAATGCTATTGATAAATCATCCTTGAAATACATCATTAATAAAAGAAAAGTGAAGACTACTGCCAAAAGCATAGAAGGAATGTGCTGGTGGTTTGTACACAGAACATGTTTCCTAGGAGGTGAATGTGAAGCGAGTCTCTCTGTGCCACGGAGGGTGGGCTAGGGGCCTAGAATAGCAGAAGATTAACAACTGTACTACAGCCCTTTGTTCTCTGTGCCTGCTTTATATCTCAATAAAGAATGCACGCTCAAAGTTTCTAACTGATACCAAATACTACAAAAAGCTATTGTCACAAAATCATAATCCTGACAATTTCTTAATCTCAGAAGAGCCCTCCTTCAATAAGGAATGATTCAGCCAAGATGAAATTGTTTCCTTTTGAATATCTGCAAGATATATAAATCCCAAGGGTCTGTCTAGTTGGTCTCCTGCCAGGCCTTTTGGCTTTCAACCTTTGGGAGTAAATTTTTCTCCTGGGATATAACTCAAAATAATGTTGCCATAATTGTATATCTTTGTATTAGTTTGAGAACATAAACCCAATATCTATCTATCTATCTATCTATCTATCTATCTATCTATCTAGATAGATATGCAAGTCTAAGTAACCTACTTTTCTCTCATTCTTCTAGCTTTCCATTTTTTCCTGAAGTAAAGGAAAGGTAGTAGATGTTAGGTCAAACTGGACTCCAAGTCAGAGTCACTCCTGACCAACAGCATGGAGACCACAACTTACCAGGCAGAATTCCAGGAAATGAACTAACCAACTCTAGTTTCTTTTTTTATTTTTTTATTATATTTTAAGGGATTCACAATATAAGAGCACAGTTGTTTTCAGATCACATTGACATTGCTCAGTTTGCCATACAATTAGGTAATTGGTGCTAGCATCCACAGATGAGGGATACCATTCAACATTTGTTTTTCTGGGACTGTGTTACTTCACTCAGCATGATATCTTCTAGCTCCAACCATTTACCTGCAAAGCTCATGATGTTATCTTTCTTTACCGCTGCATAGAAATCCAGTGTGTAGATGTACCACATTTTCCCTATCCACTCTTCAGTTGAGGGGCACTTGGGTTGGTTCCACCTCCTTGCTATTGTGAAGAGAGGTGCAATAAACATGGCTGTGCATGTACCTCTGTGGTAAGATGAGTCTTGTGGGTACATGCCCAGGAGTGGTATGGCTGAGTCAGGTGGCAAGTTCATTCCAAGTCTTCCAAGGTTTCTCCACAGTGCTTTCCATAGTGGCTGTACTAGCTTACATTCCCACCAGCAGTGGATGCCTGTTCCTCTTTCCCCATAACCTCTCCAGCACTTGGTATCATTTGTTTTCTTGATCCTAGTCAGTCTTATTGGAGTAAGATGATATCTTAAAGTGGTTTTGATTTGCGTTTCCTTAATTATTAATGATGTTCAACACTTCTTAAGATGTTTCTCAGTCATCTCTAATTCCTCACTTGTGAAGTCTCTGCTCAGCTCTTTGCTCCATCTATTGAGTGGGTCATTTGTTTTCTTTCTTCTTTGTTTTTTGAGTAGTTTATATATTCTGGAAATCAATGCTTTGTCAGATGTTTCTGCAGTGAAGGTTTCCTCTCACTCTGTGGGATTTATCTTTAATTCCTTGATTGTTTCTTTGGATGTACAGAAGCTTTTGAGTTTAATCATTTGTCAATTGTCGACCTTAATTCATACACACCTGCTGTCTGATTTAAGAAGTCTTTTCCTATGCCTATGTCTTGTAGTCTGCTGCCAATCTTTTCTTCTATCACCTTCAGAGTTTGGGGTTTCACATTGCGGTCTTTAATCCATCTGGAGTTGACTTTTGTACAGGGCAAGAGGTAGGGGTTTAATTTCATTCTTATACAAGTGGTGATCCAGTTTTGTCAACACCACTTCCGAAGATGCTGTCTTTCCGCCATTGTGTCTTCTTGCCCCCCCCCGCCTTGTCAAATATGAGGTGCCTGAAATTGTATGTGCTCAAGTTTGGATATTCATTTTTGTTGTATTGGTCAACAGATCTGTTTTTTTGCCAGTACCAAGCTGTTTTTATTATTATAGCCCTGTAGTATAGTTTGAAGTCTGGTATAGAGATCCCCCCTTTATTGCTCTTTGCACTCAGGGTTGTTTTGGCTATTCAGAGTCTTTTGTTTATCCAAATGAAATTAAGGACTTTTTTCCAAGCCTGTGAAGAAACTCTTGAGGATTTTTATTGGGATTGTGTTAAATCTATACAAGAGTTTGGGTAGAATGGACATTTTTACTATATTAATTTTCCCAATCCATGAGCATGGGAGGTTTTTCCATCTTCTGAAGTCTTCTTCAATTTCTTTCTTCAAGGGTTTAATATTTTTGTTGTAGAGATATTGGGCGTCTTTGTTTAGGTTTGTTCCTAGGTATTTTATTGTTTTTGTGGCTATTGTGAGTAGGAAGGTCTCCTTGAATTCCTTCTTCAGTTGCTTGTTATTGGTGTAAAGAAAGGCTACTGATTTTTCTAGGTTAATTTTGTATCCTGACACTTTACTGAAACTCTTAATAATTTCCAGTTTCCTGGTGGAGTTTTTAGCATCCCTTAAGTAAACAATCATATCATCAGCAAAGAGGGATAGCTTGACTTCCTCTTTTCCAATTAGTACTCCTTTAATTTCCTTTTCTTGCTTTTTGCCCTAGCAAGTATTTCAAGCACTCTATTGAAGATGAGTGGTGACAGGGGGCAGCCTTGCCAAGTTCCTACCTCTAAAGGGAATGCTTCTGTCTTTTCCCTATTTAGGATTATATTGGCTATGGGTTTCCTTTATATGGCTTTGATTACATTGAGGAATGATCCCTCCAATACAATTCCCTCTAGGACTTTAAGCATGAAGGGATGCTGGATTTTGTCAAAGACTTTTTCTGTGTCAATTGAGATGATGGTGTGGTTTTTGTCTTTCAGTCCATTTATATGCTTGATGAGGTTTATTGATTTTCATATGTTGAACCATCCCTGCATCTCTGGCATGAATCTAACTTGGTCATGATGGATGATCTTCTCAATGTGGGTCTGTATGTGATTTGCCAGTATCTTGTTTAGAATTTTGGTATCTGTGTTCATTAGTGAGATGGGTCTATAGTTCTCCTTTTTGGTTGTATCTTTGCCTGGTTTTGGTATTGGAGTGATTCCATGATGACTTCATGGAAGGAATTTGGGAGAATTCCCTCTGTTTGTATCCTTCTAAACAATTTGAGTAACAATGGTTGTAAGTCTTTTTGAAATGTTTTATAGAATTCTGCCATGAAACCCTCTGGGCCTGGGCATTTTTTACTTGGGAGGTTTCTTATTACATCTTCAGTTTCTTCATATATTATGGGTCTGTTTAAGCTGTCGATCTCTTCTTGGTTGAACTTTGATGATTCCCAGGATTTCAGATGTTCATCCATTTCTTCTAGGTTTTCAAACTTAGTAGAGTATATGTTTTTGAAGTATTCCCATATGATTGCCTAGATCTTTTCATTGTCTGTTGTGATATTTCCCCTTTCATCATGGATTGTATTGATTTGGAGTTGTTCCTCCTTTCTTTCGGTTAACTGGGCTAGAGGTCTATCTATCTTTTTTGTTTGTTTGTTTAATTGTATTTATTTTTGTATGTGTATGAATGTACTGTCTGCATGTAGGTTTGTGCACCCGTGTCATGCAGTGCTGCGGAGGTCAGAAGAGGGCATTGGATTCCCTTGGAACTGGAGTTAAAGACGATTCTCAGCTGCCATGTGGGTCCTGGGGATCGAACCCAGGTCCTCTGTAAGAGCAGTCAGTCTGCTAGGGCATCTCTCCAGTCCCCAAGGTCTGTCTATATTGTTTATTCTTTCAAAGAACCAACTTTTGGATTCATTTTTTTTTTGTTGTTTTTTTTTTTTTTGTATTGTTTTCTTTGTTTCTATTTCATTGATTTCTGCTCTGATTTTTGTTATTTCTTCCTGTCTGTTGTGTTTAGGGTTCATTTGTTGTTATCTCTCAAGTGCTTTTAGCTGTAGTGTTAGATCATTCACTTGTGCTCTTTCTGTTTTTCTAATGTAGGCACCCAGGGCTACAAACTTCCCTATTAGGACTGCTTTTAAAGTATCCCATAGGTATTTGTATTATCATTGTCATTCAGTTCCAGGAATGCTTTTATTTCTTTCTTTATCTCTTCCTTGACCCATTAATTACTCAAGAGTGTGTTGTTTAGTGTCCATGTGTTCTTGTAGATAGTAGGGGTTATCCTGGTGTTGATATTGAGCTTCATTGCACTGGGGTCTGATAGAACGCATGAAAATACTTCAGTCATTTTGTATTTGTGGAGATTTCCTCTGTGTCCCAGTATGTGGTCAATTTTGGAAAATGTTCCATGGGGTGCTGAGTAGAAAGTGTACTCTCTGGTATTAGGGTGGAATATTCTGTAGATGTCTGTGAGGTCCATTTGGTGTATCATATTATTCAGTTCAGATGTCTCTCTGTTTATTCTTTGTCCTGTTGACATGTCCAAAGGGCTCAGTGGGGTATTGAAGTCCCCTACTATGAGTGTACTGGGGTTAGTCTGTGATTTGTGGTCCTGGAGAATTGTCTTTATAAAGTTTGTGGCATATATGCAACACCAGAGGTTGTTGCATATATATTCATAATTGTGAAATCTTCTTGGTGAATTGTTCCTTTGATAAAAATATATTGGCCTTCTTTGTCTCTTCTGATTTCTTTTACTTTGAAGTCTATTTTGTCTGATATTAAAATAGCAATACCTGCTTTCTTTTTGGTACCATTTGCTTGGAATATTTTTTTCCATCCTTTCACTTTAAGGTGGTGCCTGTCTTTGAAGGTAAGATGCGTTTCTTGTAGACAGCATATCAATGGATTCTGTTTCCTAATCCAAACTCCCAGTCTATGTCTTTTGATTGGGAATTTAGTCCATTAATGTTTAAGGTTATGACTGATAGGTTTGTGTTGCTTCCTTTCACCTTATTATCCATTTGTGGTTTTGGTTTAGGTTTCTACTTCTGAAGTTATGATTTTATTGATTTCTCTTTCTATGTGCCTGGGGATGGTTGCTCTTTTCTTCTGTCCTTTGAATTGCTTCAAGTATTCTCTGAAGGGTTGGTTTTCCGGACATGTATTCTTTCATCTTGTTTATGTCATGGAAGATTTTTCTCTCTCCTTCAACTATAATCGACATGTTTGCTGGGTATAGTAACCTGGGTTGGCATCTATAGTCCTTTAACACTAGGAATGCTTTGCTCTACATTCTTCTTCCTTTCATAGTTTGCACTGAGAAGTCAGTTTTAATTCTGATAGGTTTCCCCATATAGGTCACTTGTTGTTTTTCTCTTGTGGCTTTCAGAATTTTGTCTTTGTTTTGGGCATCTAGTGTTTTAACTATGATATGACGTGGGGAGTTTCTTTTCTGATCTTGTCTGTTTGGAGCTCTATGTGCTTCTTGTATGGTTTGTCTTTTTTTAGTTTGGGGAAATTTTTATCTATTATTCTGTTGAAGATCTGATCAATACCATTCTCTTGTGATTCTTCTCCTTCTTCTATTCCTATGATACAGAATTTTGATTTTTTTCATAGTGTCCCACAGTTCCTGGTTGTTCCACTTTTGTGTATTTTTAAATTTTTCCTAATCTTTATTTGAGGTTTTTAGTTGTTCTGTGTTATCTTCCAAGTCTGATATTCTTTGTTCTGCTTCCTCCTTTATTCTATTTCTGAGGCTTTTTCCATTCCTTTTCTCTTGATTGGATGAGTGTGTGATTTCCTTTTTCATTTTATCTTGTTATTTCTTTAGTATTTCCACTTCCTTTTGGATTTTCTCAATCTCTTCCTATTGCTCTTTGCTTCGATGGCTGGTTTCCTTATCTTTTTCAACATGGGATCTTTTCAGTGTTTCCACTTCCTTCCAGAGTTTGTCATTCTCTCTCTCTAGGTCCTTCTTCAGTTTTTCATTCTCTTTTTTTAATTCTTTGATTTGTTCTTTATAATCTTGTACTTCTTTAAGTATGTTCACAATTGTACCTCTTATATCTGTGTCCTGGGCCATCCCCAGGGGGATCCCACTGTAGGAATTTTCCACAGGGTTGGTAGAGCTTGGTGTGGTATTATCCTGGCATATGGGTTTCTCTTTGCCTGTATTCCAATGTGAATCCCAGATGCCTCTTCACTGTGTTGAAGGCTTGCTTTACTTGCCTTCTTCAGATGCCTTCCTTATTTGTTTGATTGGTTTGTTTTTCTCCTTTTCTCCTTGCTTATGGAGTGCTGACTTTTCTAAGCTTGTTTTAGGCTCTCTATTGGAAGTCTAACTCACTCTTCCCTTTCTGTCCTGAAGGTTCTCCAAAGAATCCACTTGGACACTCCTTCAGCAATCCCAGTTGGGGGGGGGGGGCGTTGCTGTTTAGCCCATGCCCCGGTACCTGTGCTTCAGGTAGTCTTGGGAGATCCCTGATCTCAAGACTCACACAAACCTACCTTTTATACCATCTGGGATGACAACTCTGTCCCCACAGCCACACAGCCACACAAGCCAATCAAACAATCCACCTGGCTGAAGCACCCCTCTCCTACCTGTGCTTCAGGTGGTTTTGGGAGATCCCCCTCTTTTGTTTTTACAATTTTTTAATTTGATTTTTATGTGCATGAGTGTGCACCCGTGTGGTGCAATGCCACGGAGGTCAGAAGAGGGCGTCGGATTCTCCTGGAACTGGAGTTAAAGACGGTTCTCAGCCACCATGTGGGTGCTAGGGATCGAACCAGAGTCCTCTGCAAGAGCAGTGGTGCTCTTAGCCGCTAGGCCAACTCTCCAACCCCTCACCCAGGTTTCTTAATAGCCTCCTGACTCCTGTTTTGAACGACACAGCTACAATTATCCATCACAGCCAATTTTGCGTAGCAGCCAGCTGAAAAACTGAGAAACACCTCATCACAACTCCCCCTAACTGAAAACCCTCCCTTACCAAGGTCGCTGCCAGTGACTCACCTCCCCTTACTCACAAAATCCCTATATAACCCAGACTAATGTGACAAGCCACTAGTGCCTCTCTCTGCCCCCCACTCCTGTGACGACTGCCAGCTCTCCTTCATCCTGATTAAATCTCTTCTTGCCTCAGAATGGTCTCTCATGGTCTTGGTCATTTCCCAAACCTAACAGTAGAACTTGGAGTAGAACGCAGGCATGCTTTCTACTCATGCTTTACCTGCTTTGGCCTGGCTATGCAGATATGTTTTTCTTTTTCTTTTTTTTTTTTTTTTAAATTTCTTTTCTTTTTTTTTTTTTTTTTTTTCTTTTTTTTTTTTTTTTAAATATCTATTCGTATTTTTTTATTTTTATTTATTTCGGTATGTGTATGAATGTACTGTCTGCATGCAGGTTTGTGCACCCGTGTCGTGCAATGCCGCGGAGGTCAGAAGAGGGTCTCGGATTCCCCTGGAACTGGAGTTCTCCTGGAATTGGAGTTTCAGACGGCTCTCGGCCGCCATGTGGGTGCTGGGGATCGAACCCGGGTCCTCTGTAAGAGCGGTCGGCGCTCTTAACCGCTAGGCCATCTCTCCAGCCCCGCAGATATGTTTTTCTCTGCCACTCCTTTGGCCCTTAGTGACCCAGCACCCAGTCATCCAAGTCAGCATTGGCTGCGGCCTTGCCCACACTCACTCTTCAGCGGCAGGTTATCATCTTGAGGACAAGGACAACCGATTCTGGATGGACCTTCCAAGCTTGCACTGGGAGCTAGCTACAAGCACCCAGGATCTCCCCCAAGTAGCACTGTGGCACAGGATATATCTGCCTCTTCCTGTGTTAACCAAGGTCACCACCAGATGGATGTACCTTCAAGAGTCTGCATTAATCATCTTAGATTTCTTGCCCACTAGTTTTTTAACCTAGCACATTTTTCTTCACTATTTTTTACATTTTAAATCAGTGAAGCCCGCCTTCACCATTTTCTGTCATTCACAATTGTAAAAATAATTGGCCTTGTAAATAATTCAGATCTATTATTTTCACGAATGAATGCAAGATCTCTGCAGAGCGTGTTGGCATTATTTATTTTCAAAAAGCTTGAGATGATTTCTTGGATTAAGGCATAGAAGGAATAAAAACTTCCCCAGTGGAATAATTGAATTGAAAGTTCTAGAATTGAAAGGAAAGAGATAAAATGCTCCCCACTTGATTATTTTTATTTTCATGCTGATTTCTCCTCAATAATTAAAAAAAGGCATTTGAGTCTGCTCTTTTATTTTTAATGGCAAAGAGTTCTAGGATTTTCCTTTCTGCCTTTCTTCCCTCTTTCTTCTCTCATTTTGGCCATAAAATGATTTCCAGCCATAGGATATGATCAAATTCTACCTTAATAGGTCTTCATTTAAATGCACACATAATTCTTCCTTTTATTTGAACTCTTACCGACATTAACACTGAATGTATATTTTGCTATGTTCTGATCTTCCAAAGTCTTCCTAATAGAAGGATATAATATAACCCTTACAATATTCCTTGCATATAGTTTTAAATTTCTTTGCAGCTAGATAGGGGGTATATTAGTTTTCTATCACTATCATGGGAGATTACTTCCAAGTTAGTGTTAAATCATGTGGAGCTAATGTTACCTATATACTAGAAATCTGACATGGAAGACCTACTACAGACTGACAAGGATTAATGCCTACACTACAGAAAGAAGTATAAAGCAACAAGTTAAGAGCACTGCTATTCTTGTAGAAGACCTGGGTTTGAATCCCCGAACCCACACGGTAACTCCCGGAGTAACAACCATCTGTAACTCCAGTTCCATGGGTCTAATCCACTCTTCTGTTATCTGTAGGTGTTGTTTGACACAGGTACACTGACATTTACACAGGTAATACACTCAGCATCCTTACTCATTAAGGAAATGCAAATTAAAGCTACTTTAAGATTCAATCTAGTCTAATCAGAATGGCAATTATTAAGAAAACATATGACAACAAATGCTAGCAGATCTTAAGTACAATTAAACAACTATCGATTAACCCCAAATAAAAGTGCCATTAGTATACCAAGAGAGAAAATTTACTGGGCCAGTCATTGTTGTGATTCATAGGCTTTTCAGTTGGGTTAGAATCATTGAATGATTTTCTGCCTTGGCAGTTTGCATAGTATCCTCTGATAATATGAGAACCAGTCTTCAGGGAGGAAATTTCCAGATCAGTTCCAGCTCACTTGCTTCAAGTCTTATGTCCAAAGCACATCCTGTCTTCAGCAATAGTGTCTTACCTTCAACTTCTGGGAAGCTATCAAGGGCTCTGGCTGTTGTTACTTTGGAGGTTTCTTATTATATCCTGACAAATAGCCGAAAGGCAGCTTTCTCCTGCTTGGCATTGTGAGTCTTGTTATATAATCTTCAGTTCTATGCATGCACTCACATTTATATTATATTTGTGTTTTTCAGTAGGTTTATTAAATATTAAATTTCTATGTAGTTTTTCATATATTCATCTTTTATCATGAAATCAAGGTTATCAGAGAAGATAAACTCGAGTTTTAGAAATAATATTTATTGGGTCTGGAGAGTTGGTTCAGCAGTTAAGAGCACAGGACCCAGTTTCAATTCCCGGCACCCATATGGCAGCTAACAACCATCTGTAACTTCAGTTCCATGGATTTTCTGGCCTTTGTAGGCATTGCACAGCATGGATGCACTTAAATACATGCAGGCAATACACTCATATACATAAAATAAAATATGTCTTAAATTATTTTTATTCTTTCACAATTTCTCATAGGTACATAATATATTTTCACCTTCCCCGTTATTCTTCTCATCTTCCTCCTTTTTCTACTGAAACCCTCCTTCCCAACAATCTCTTTTATTTTCATATTATTTTTGTGTGTATACATAAACATATACATATGTGACTCAGTGAGTTTAATTGGCATTGTTTGTATGAATACGACTGGGTAACTACAGAACACAGAAAGCTTACCAGTGACACCAAAGTATACACTACCCCCAGCACTCCTACTGTTACTAATTCCCCAGGCAGTGGTCGAGTCTCATGGGTCTTTCCCCTCTCCATGATGAAATGTTGGTGGTCCCAATCTTTTGTGGCCCTTGTGCAGATAACCACAGTTGCTGTGAGTTCAAAAGCATAACAGCGCTGCTGTGTCCTGATCCAGCATTTCACAGCCTCCTCTCCATCCTCTGCCTCTTACATTATTTTTCCCCCTTTTCCACAATGTTTCCTGAGCTTTGAGAGGGTATATAAACTTGCTTAAAGGCCAGGGATGATAATGTGAAATTAACATCCAAGGAAGAAGTGCATTTCAAATGGAAAACAAAATCCAGTATCTGAGGCTCAAAGGGAGTGAACAGACCCTATAGACAGAGCTGACACCTGATTACAGTCTCACAGACCTTTGACAGACTGACATTGTTAGTCATCCAGTCCTCTCATGTGGCTACTTAGGTTGCTTCAGATGATTCATACTTTCCTTCAGGTTTTATCAGGACAAGCACAGGATGAACTGTGCAGTTTATAATTCAATTCACTAGGAAGATTTCAAGGAACTACTTTTAAAGTCTTTTGGGGTGCTCAGTACTTTGAAGGGAAATTAAAAAAAACTTCTTTTAAAAATTCAAATAACTTAGAAATGAAGAAGGAATGTAATGTCTATGTATGAGACCTGGTCCCTGGCTGGTGCAGTGGAAGGGAAGGAAACAATCTACAGATTGAAACGTGTGCCAAAAGATGGACTCCTCCTGCTGTACTTAAGGTGGATTTAGAAAGAAAAGGAAAGGTGGACTTGCATCAGCACTCACAACTTTTAATAGAGGAGCGATCCTTTTCTGTTACATAAGATTCTTTAGAAATGTTCTTACCAAAAGCCTCATTTAGCAACAGGAAATTGGGCAGCAGGTGGACTTTCTTTTTTTTTGTTTCTTTTTTCTTTTTTGGTATTTTTGAGACAGGGTCTCCTTTTAGTCCCAGCTGACCTGGAGCTTGCTCTGAGGACCAGGCTGGCTTTGAACTCACAGAGATCCGCCTGCCTCTGCCTCCCAAGTGCTAGGATTAAGGGTGTGCACCACCACGCCTGGCACTTGCAGGTGGACTTTCAGGATAATATTAATGAGCAGTACATGCCACAAGCTAATATTTTCAAGCTAATAGCCTGGATCCAGGTCTCAGAAGCAACACATTTTCTTCTTTGAATCTTTTTAAAGGCATTTGAACAAATGAAGCAATTTGAGGAGCTTGATCAAACAACTTCCCTTTTTGCAAAGTACAGTGACAGTCTCTAAGCACATAGAATGGAGCTTATTAAATAAGGAAGAACTTTACCAATATATGCATCAAAATTCATAATTTGGCTTGAGAAGAAAGGATCTAGCTTCCTGTCATCAGTGTCTTAGCATTGCAAAACCATAAGTCATTCTACTACATAACTGTGTTAAACTCTTGGTTGTAAGAAATTCTGGAACTTTAGAAATCCCAGTAGATAGGAGAGAAAATCAGGGCTGCACAACCGTACTGGGATGTCAATCTGTATTCTCAGACAGCCATCTAACTAACGTGGCCCAAAGACTGAACAAGCAAGCCCTGGGTTGGGGAGAACTCAGCCAGCACAGAGAAGCGACTGGATCTGGCCCACAGAGACAAGATGTGTCAATGTTATGATGAGGTGCCCACTGTGGCACAGGAAAGAACATGTGGGGAGCTACAGGAGTCTTGGAGATTCATCAAACAGTACCACAAAAGTAGGCTAGACAGACTGAATTCTAGTGTATTAGTGGGTTCACAGGACCCACCACAGACATTCCAGCTTCAGATGCAATTACAGTGAGACAAATTCACAGCACTGAACATCTCTCTGCACCCTGAAGTTAGACATGATACCTCACACATGTCTCATTCATGGGCTCCGAACAAACTGGAGGAATGCAACATTTATTATCATGGCAACCTCATAATGGCTTGAATGAATGGACTGACTCTTGAATTTTAAGGGGGGGCATGCTGAACTCAGAGGACTTCCCTGAGGTATCTACTAGAACTGTTGTCTCCCAGAACCGTGCCAATGGATATCCCCTGTCCCCTCAACCCATGTGGATGGAACTGACTATGGAACCCTGTTTCTCTCACTGTGTTCCCTGGTCAGGACACACCCATAATTTATTCAAATGGCTTCTCTAGCTTCCCTGTGGAAGTTCAAGTTCAGCTCCACCCTTCATCCTACCAATCTTCTCTTTTCAGCCATAGTTCACATTCATCCAAGGTCATGTGTCCTCATGTTAATTCTCATCAGACCCACAATCATTCACTATCTTTTTGGGTGGAGCACAAAACTGATGTTGTCAAAGATATTCCCAGGTCATCAAACCCAAGAACATGTTTTCTCTGAGGTTAATGAAAAATCATTATTTCATATTATATCTGTTCACAAAAGTTGTTCCTATAAAGGAAGTGAAGGTGAAAATTGCTTCTTCTTCATTATCGGTCTTGTCCAGTGTTTCTAAAACTTAAAATGATAGTATTGGATAGCAAATGTTGGCTCTATTTTATGTTTCGTTTTGGCCCTTTTAATATATTACTGAGAAACTGTTATACTAAGTAAAGTAACACAGACTCAGAAAAAGAAGCGACATATGTTCTCCCTCATCTATGGATCTTAGCACCAAATCCTTTAATCAAGTATACTATACACCACTCATCAAAGAAGATAATTTGTGAAAAAGATGGAAGCTATTACAGAGTTCCACAACTGGTCACACAGAGAGAATATATGTCTGAGAGATGCCTGGCATTAAGTGATGCCTCTACAGTGCAAGCTCTATACCTAAGGCTCATGGAGCATAGAGGAACGGGGGCAGAGAAAATACTACTGCATCTCTCAACTCTCATCAGTGAAGCTTCTTCATTCAACAGAGTGTGATACAAACAGAAGGCCATACCTGGCTAAGGTATGGAGAATAAGAGACTGTAGACTGTGTTTCTCTGGATAGGATTCCTATACTAAATCTCATTCACTCATGGCTCAGATCATTACAGAAGAGGGAGTGGGAAGATTGTAAGGGTTGTTGCATGAACATAAGGTTGTTGCATGAACATAAGGCTTTCGGGCCTCTGAGAACGTGCTCATATGAAGTTGAAGCAATGGTGAGAGCATGCACATGACCCAAGCTGACCCAATCAGAAGGAAAATAAAACAGCATAGAACTGGGGGAAATGCCCAGCAGGCCCCAACCTTAGCAGAGGAACTACTAGCAGGTGATCACTATTGGGTAAAGGAGTGTTAGGTCCTGGTTCAGGAGAAAAGCCAAGATAGCATAGACCAGACTGGAAGGTCCCCCTCTCCTTTACTGGTCAGGAGCTGTGTTTGTAAAAGCACATGAAGAAAGCCTGAGAAAATCACTGGGTGGAGCTGACACCTAGTTCCGGATTCCCATGAGAACTCTGGATCTGAGACCCACCTTCAGGGCCCTGACCTGGCCTAATTGGCCAGATTCCAACATGTCACCATCTCCCTTCCTCTGACCTATAAATGGTCCTTCACCCCAAAGGGCCATGGATTTGCCTGCCCAAGAGAGCGTATTTCTGGGAATAAAAGCCTGCCTTTGTTTACTTTTAATTTGGACTGATTTGGCCTTTCTCTCAGTATTGGAAACCTCTTAAGGAGAGTTTATCTTCTTTAAGAGAGTGACTCTAGATAGGGCGACTAGACTCCAGTAGATGAACTTGCACTGAAAGACATCTGGGTATAGAAGCTTAAGCAAATAGGCCTTAACATATATGACAGAATGCATGAGGTCCAGTGGGGAAGAGCTATGGGGGGTATGGATGGGAGCGAGAGCCTAAATATGTTTAAGAGTTATTGTATGAAATGCATAAAAACACAATAAAAATATTCATTAAAGTAACTTACTGAATACTCAGAGGTCTGCAGACCATAAATGATAATTGGTTCAGTTTTAGCTTAGGAAAATGAAAGGTTAAGTGGATCACCCAAGGCTACATGGCCTTCTAACATGAATGTTTCGACTAGAAACTAGTGTTCAAGCTTGAACATTACTGATGTTTGCAGGTAAAATCTGTACTTATAAGAAACCTCAAGTAGACCATGCCACAGCACAGCAGTGAAGGGCTCCAGGGGAAGAGGAAAGTTAGAAATGCTCCTGAAAAGATGACCTTTGGAGCTGGGCATGGTGGTGCACGCCTTTAATCCCAGCACTCCGGAGGCAGAGCCAGGTGGATCGCTGTGAGTTCAAAGCCAACCTGGTCTACATAGCTAGTTCCAGGCCAGCTGGGGCTGCAGGGAGACCCTGTCTCAAAAAGACAAAAAAAAATTTAGATGATCTTTGATGTTAAAGGAAGGACCTTAGTCTCCAAAGTGGTAAAAAGAGTTCCGAGGCCAGGGGAAGCCAGGAGAGATGTTACCAAAATAGCTGACTCTGTTCAAGGGGGAAAGGCATGGGTAAGGTAGGCAGGGCATAGAACACTGGGGGCAGGAGCAGCTGAACTAGGTAAGCAAGCAGGATGAATGGAGGGTGGGAAATGGCCGTGGGGGCTTACATGAGTAAGCCGGAAGGCAGATGGTGGATCGAGGGAATCTGAAACACACATGGAACTAAAAGCCCCAACGAAAGATGAACTAGTTCCCTTTTTTAAAAAATGTAACTGATGGACTCCTGGTATGAGCCCAATAAAAGACTTTATGCTTCAAAAAATGGAATTAGTAGGCCAGTTATTTTACTTGATGTGCCACTAAATATACATTTAAAACATTGCATTGGGCTAAGTTTGGAGGGAGAGTATGGATTCACCAGGCATGAAAAGGGTCAGGGCATAACAGGTAGAATAGTGACATGCGTGAATGTGTCCAGCTACAGAAGCAAATAATTAGGGAATATTGAGGTTGTTTATTTGTTTGTTTTTGTTTATTCCAGAACCTGAAAAGAAGGTATTTGTGGACATGGTACTCCAGAAGGGATTTGAAAGGTATGCATTAACTACTCCACATTGGCAATCTCTGTAACATGTTACAGGACTTGAGTACACTGCACAAATGTTTTGACTCAAGGAATGCATCCTCTGGTTCATAATATAGGTGCATCACTCTCATAACACTGAAATCGGGGACACACAAGAGAAGAATTCAGATGTGGCAAAGACCCAGGTAAAGCAGAGTGTGTCAACCAGGAAGAAGCCATTGTGCTCCAAGTGCACAATCAATTTAGATGCTTATCTATTTTATTATAATTTGTATTGATTTTTTATGTGTTTCACACATAATTTTTCAATCAGTCTTAATCACCTTTATATGCACTTCTTTCTCAGCACTATCCCACAGCCTCCCACTCTGGAGTTCACACCTTCTGTCATTTGTATTAGGGTCCATTTTGCTGAACTACTCTCCCTACCCACTCCTCAGTGCCAGTTCATCCCCTGAACTCTAGTCAGCCTGTCCGGAGTTCCTTTCCTAAAGAAGGCCAGGTCTTCCTTAGCCAGCCACAATCAGCTGCCAATATCTCTTCTATCAAAGCTGGGCTCTGCTACACATGCCTGCAGTTCTGTGCTGGGTTTTTGTCCAGGTGATCTTGCATAGGTCTCGTGTATGCTGATACCAATGCTGTAGGATCATATTAACAGGGTCCCAAGACCTTGTAGGTTTCATTTTCTTTGATCTTGCACCATTACCCTGGCTCTTATACTCTTTCTGCCCTGTCTTCCAAAATGTTCTCTGACCCCTAGGTGGGTGAAACTGAATACAGATGACCTGTCCATGGAACCACACTCTATAGACTCCTAATCTTTGCAATTTGGCCATTTAAGGCATTTTGAATTCCTGGCCTCCTGCTGCATGGGGGAGCTTTCTTAACAAGAATTAAGAAGTAATTAATGTCTTCCTGTGTCCTTGTTCTACGTTGCTTGGGGCTTATGTGTAGAGGTTGCACTGTCGATGTGTAATCTAGGTGTGAGCAATTCACAGACCACGTCTGTTATGTGTCCAGTTGGGGTACTCTGTAATATTCTCATCTGGTGCAAAAAAGCTTCTTTTCTTTTTTTTTTCTTTCTTTTTATTGATGCTTTGTGTATTTCATACATCATTTTCCAATTCAGTTCAGGCATATATCCCCTTCCCTTCCCCCCACTCCACCCCTATCCATCCCAGATCATGCATTCTGCCGTAACTTTTCTGCATCTTTCTGGTTTTTTTTTGTTTTATTTTCATTTCTTTTAACAATAAGTGATAATTTGTGAGTACAAGCATCCTTCATGTAAAGCCAATTTGCGAGCAGTTGTGCCCAAACCCACACAGCTCATGGGTCCCACCATCCAGCAGGGGGGGGCTTGTATGTTCAATCAAGTTGATCAAATGAGTGTCCAGTCTATATTGTTGCAGTTTCACCATTCACCCCAATCGCAGCCCTTACATTCTACCGCGCCCCCTCTTCCGCAGATTGTTCCCTAGGCTTAGAAAAGGGGCACAGGTGGATTAGAAGCAAAACAGTCTACTTTCTCTGGAGCTGTTGTCTTGGTCTCTAGTCAATTCTGGCTGTTTTCTTTCATGGGCTGCCAGCATGTCCAGGCATAACCTTTCAATCCTACTAATGAAGCACATGATAGTGGCAGCCATATGTCTGTATATCCCAAATTTAATTGGCTATCAGCTCTCTCCTTGGAGGAATAACCCACGGCTGATGCCACAAGCTTGCATCCTCTAATGGTTAGGAGATGTTATAAACCACACGAAGACCCTGTCATACTTAACAGAAGAAAATGTAATTCATGGATTAACATACCATCCAAACATCTGTGTCTATACCTAAGTAACCTACCATAACAATTAGTGATGTTTAAATACCTATATATCTAATTGCACGTGCTTCATGAGTAGGATCAAAAAGCTATATATTATACTGTTTAAAAAGCTTCTTTTCTAAGTGGTGTCTGGGATATTTGTCTGTAAATATAAGGCTACCTACTTTGTCCTTAATAAGATGTTACATTAGCCTAGAGATGTGTAAACCTTTATGGCCTCTCCCATTGTGTATATCTGACTATGTTTACAACACCATACATGAGTTTTCTCCCACTGAGTGGGCTTGGGTCCAATTAGCTAGCCATTGATTTCCCCCAAGATAAAAGTGCCACTATTACACTGATGTTGCATGCTGTGCTGGTCAATGATGTGCACATTTGGTCTTAAAGTTGGTGTCAGACCATTCGTTGCTGCTCTCCCTCAGCAGCTTCCCTAGTGCTCTCCAAGCTATGAGAGCTGGCCTTCAGGGGTGGTGGCTTCCAGGTCAGTTACAGCTCCATTGCTCCAAATCTGGTCTCCAAAGTAGGTCTTGTCTTCAGCAATATGGTTTTATCTTCAAGCTCTGGGAGGCAATCAAGGGCTGTGTAATTTGGGGAGTCTCTTGGTCTACTCTGGCCAATGACTCAAAGGAAAGTTTCTCCTGTCTGGTACTGTTTCTTGTTATGCAGTCTTCACCTTTGCACATGGAGCCAGATAGACATATTATATGTGTAATTTGTCCATAGATTTTTAGACTAATGATTCTCTCAGTTTTTTTAGCCCAGCTATCCTCTCTCCCCTTACTTGCCAACCCTCCCTTCATGTCTTCTCCATTTAAAGTATCCCAATGTCTCCCTTGATACTGCCAGTCTCCTATGTCCTCACTTCTCTTGGGCTCCCTTTTCTTTTTTATCCCCACACTTCCTTCTATAGCCCTTCCTTTCCCCTCCCATTTAGATACCCTGATTTTATCCATTTCTCCCTTAGTAACTCTTGTCAACCAACTACTAGTCTTCTGCCTCAGGTTCCTTTTATATTTCTGGTTCCTTTTCATTAACCAGGCTCCTGAAGTTACAGCAGGATCTAGACTTACATATAAGGATTTGGTGCTACGATCCACAAATGAGGAAGAACATATGTTGCTTGTTTTTCTGAATATGTTACTTCACTTAGCATAACAGCTTCTAGTTCCATCCATTTACCTGCAAATTTCATGATGTCATCTTTCTTTACTACTGCTTTTGAACTCCATTGTGTAGATGGACCACATTTTCACTATGCACTCATCAATTGAGGGAAATTTAGTTCGCTTACAGCTCCTCTCTATTGTGAAAAGAGCAGCAGTGAGCATGGATGTGCAAGTATCTCTGCAATAGGATGAGTCATTTGTGTGTACACACAGGAGTGGTATGACTGGATCAAATGGTAAGTTCATTGTCAGTCTATTAAGAGTTCTCTACACTACTTTCCATAGGGGTTGCATGAGTTTGCAATTCCACAGCAGTGGGTTCCCTTTTCCACACAATCTCTCCAGCATTTGGAATCATTTGTTTTCTTGATCATAACCAGTATTACTGGGGTAAGATGAAATCTTAAAGTGGTTTTAATTTGCATTTCCTTAATTACTAATGATGCTGAACACTTTTAAAGAATTTTTGTAACCACCTTTAGTTCTTCTTTTAAGAAGTCTCTGTTCAGACCTTTAGCCTATCTTTTAATTGGGTCACTTGTGTTCTTGGCTTTTGTTTGAGTCACTTAGATACTCTGGATGTTAAACCTCTGTCAGACATGCTTAACTATTTTATGAAGACTTTTAATTCATTCTCAACTACACTTCAAGGAAGATACATGTTTTTAAATTCTTTTTTATTTTATATATATGCATGCTATACCTGCATGTATGTAAGTGCACCCGTGTGGTGCAGTACCAGCAGAGGACAGAGGAAGGTGTTACATCTCCAGAAGTGGAATTACAGACAGTTGTCAGCTTCCATGTGAGTTCTGGGATTAAAACCCCAGCCTTCTGCAACAAAAGCTACTACTCACAGGGCTGGAGAAATGGCTCAGTGGGTGTTCTTGTAGAGAATCCAGATTCAATTTTCAGCACCCACATGGGAGCTAAAACCATGTGTAATTCCAGTTCCAGGGGACCTGACACTCTCCTCTGACCTCTGTGAACACTGCACAACATAGGTGCACTTACACACACACACACACACACACACACACACACACACACATATATACACTTACATACACATAAAATAAAATTAAGTAAAATAATAAAAAAGAAAAGCCAGTACTTGTACTCATGAGACATCTCTCCAGTCCCAGGAAGATATATATTAATCATAACACAGTATTGAACATTTTTATATCAATTACCAAAAATTTAGGAAATAACTGAGTATGTTGGTACAAGTTTTCACTCTTTACTACCAGTGAGGCCTTGGGAATTACTCTCCTTAAGCTTTAGTTTTTCCATGTATAAATTTAGCATGCTTATTGTGTTTTGTAAAATCTGAATGTGATATTTCAAGGTCTGCTAAGTAAGTTTTTCGCTTATGGCAAGCAACCAGTAAGTGTTAATTATTGTTATGAGGTTAAACTCCACAGTCTCCTTTGTTGTTCTATTTGTTCTGTGTTGTTGATAAGGAAATAGGACTCAAAGATAAGGGGTGAATGATTTGCCAATCATAAACTCTTAGGTCACTCTGACCGCTGATCTTACATAGGCATTAAGAGATGCAAGGATCCTATTCAACATGACTTTCTTTTATGTGAGGCACTATGGATGAAGGAAGTACCATTGTCTAAGGCATCCATTAAGCACTTCTGTGAAAGGCTTCTTCAGCTAAACAGAGATCTTTCTCTTGCTCTGATTCATTGTTCTGCTTCTTGGAAGCCTTACAACATTTCTATCTTCCATGACATTTATTTTGTATTCCCAGGCAACCAGAAACTTCCATATATGCAGTTGCCCAGGCTTCCAAAGTAGGAAACACTCTCTTAACTAGGCAATGGACATTTCCAGAAGAAATCTGACTGAGATGGATTTGGCCATGTCCAGGGGTCATTCAGCTGTGCTGGCAGAGATGTCCAGATCTCTGCCTGAGTTTGTGGTGCTAATAACATCATGTCAATGGGGAAAAGGTATGCAGGGCAAGTCGACCAAATCTTGATAAAGGCAGAGGCCTATGCTTCAAGCTTTTGCCAGCCCAACAGATGACCTCTCTGATACTAACCCCTTATAAAGTCAATCTTTGCCAGTTGATCTTTCTTTGTCATACAGATAAGGCTCTGAGGCCATCAGCAAGTTTTCCAAGGCCACCTAGCTGGTGAATGGTTTCTCTGAGACAGCTGTGATAAATTGTTACAAACTTAGCGGCTTAAAAGAAGACTAATTTTCTTATAGGTCTAGAGTTCAGAAGTCCAAAATGAGTCTCATTGAACCAAAGATCAAGGAGTTGGCAGAGTTGCATTTCTTCCTGGAAAATGGAGATAGGAGTGGAAGACATTTCCATCTGGTGGAAGCTGTATGGTTCAGGGCTACTCACCACAGTCTTCCAAACTAGCAAGCTCTTCACACCAGGGTCTGTACCAGGGTCTCATGCTTCCTTTGGCTCTGTTTCTCTTGGTGAGCACATTATGATTATATTGGCTTTTATTTTCATAATTCAGAATATCACAGAGTAAGATCAGCTGACTAGCAGCAATACTTCCATGCAATAACTTAACTCTCCTTTGCCAGGAAACCTCACATATCCACAGACCCTGGGAATTAAGATTGCCAGTGTCTTTGAAAAACCTCTATTCTGCCTTACATGGCTCACAAGAAGTAGAGAAAGCTAGGGATGGAGCCCAGATTTCTTGGGTTCTAAAGGCTGTAGTCTCAATCACTACTCTATAAATGATGGAAATAATAAAATGAATCTTAATCTTCAGACAAAAAAAATAACTAAGAACTATTCTTGTAGTTCTTACTAGAATAGGTCCAATCCCATAAATACTTTGAGTGATGAACAGTTTGTGTTGTTATTCTGACACAGACACTATCTTGTTGTTGTTACTGTCTTTTTGAGACAGGCTCTTTCTTTAGTCCCAGCTGGCCTGGAGCTCCTTATGTAGACCAGGCTTGCCTTGAACTCACAGAGATCTGCCTGCCTCTGCCTCCCAAGTGCTGGGATTAAAGACATGCTCTATCATGCCTGGTGACAGTATCCAGTTTGGTTTTTTTGAATAGCACAATAGAGTGAAGCAGGTTGCAGAAAGTCTATGATCATCTTAATTTTAGGATTTAGAATCAGCAAAACTAAAGGTCACAGGCAGAATCTCACTTTTACTTAATGACAAAGCCATTTCAAAATCTGAAATTCTGACCCAAAGTCTTTGGCTATGTGCCAAATGAAACAGAAAGAATTCCAGATTTAAGGAGGAAATTTACAGCTGGACTCAATTTATAGTGTTCCTCATAATCCTGCCACATGGCACAAAATAACTGTTTCAACCTAAGTCCTTCTTTCTTCATCTATAAATGGAAAATAAGAACATTTACAATGGAAGTTTGTAGGAAAAATAGTGAAGAGACAGAGACCAACAATACCTATATTACCCCTGCCTTCAATACCTTCTCTCAACCTCATGATTCAAGACAAGAGAAACTTGTTCCATAGCAAGAAGCTTAACTTCTACAGGACTTTCATATGGAACTGCAGTTTAACCAAGTGTTCTAGTTATTTTAAGTTGCTGTGACAAAACACTCTGACCAATACCAATTTGGGGAGGAAAGAGTTTATTCTGGGTTTATTTCCCAAGTCACAGTTCATCAGTGAGGAAGTCTAAGGCAGGAACCTTGGGCAGGAACCTGGAGGCAGGAGCTAGAGCACAGACTATGGAGGAGCACTGCTTACTGGCTTGCCTCTCCAACCTGTGCTCAGCATGCTTTCTTTTTTTTTATTTTTTATTTTTTTTATTTTTAAGGGATTCTACAATACAATGACACAGTTGTTTGCAGATAACAATGCTGTTACTCAGTATGTCATACAATTAAGTAATTGGTGCATTTTGCAAGTATCTATGTCCAAATTTTGAACAACCCAAGGTTCCCATAGTCCAGTTGGAGAAGCTTGTATGCACAGGCATGTTGATCAATCAG